>OZ025257.1:40441797-40769209 GCA_964019135.1 Arenicola marina | reverse complement strand
ATAACGTGGTGGCAGGGTGGCTGGGGCATGGAGAGCGTGGTGGCAGGGTGGCTGGGGTATGGAGAACGTGGTGGCAGGGTGGCTGGGGTATGGAGAACGTGGTGGCAGGGTGGCTGGGGTATGGAGAGCGGGGTGGTAGGGTGGCTGGGGTATGGAGAGCGGGGGTGGCAGGGTGGCTGGGGTATGGAGAGCTGGGTGGCAGGTTGGCTGGGGCATGGAGAGCGGGGGTGGCAGGGTGGCTGGGGTATGGAGAGCGGGGGTGGCAGGGTGGCTGGGGTATGGAGAGCGTGGTGGCAGGGTGGCCGGGGTATGAATAACGTGGTGGCAGGGTGGCTGGGGCATGGAGAGCGTGGTGGCAGGGTGGCTGGGGTATGGAGAACGTGGTGGCAGGGTGGCTGGGGTATGGAGAACGTGGTGGCAGGGTGGCTGGGGTATGGAGAGCGGGGTGGTAGGGTGGCTGGGGTATGGAGAGCGGGGTGGCAGGGTGGCTGGGGTATGGAGAGCTGGGTGGCAGGTTGGCTGGGGCATGGAGAGCGGGGTGGCAGGGTGGCTGGGGTATGGAGAGCGGGGTGGCAGGGTGGCTGGGGTATGGAGAGCGGGGTGGCAGGGTGGCTGGGGTATGGAGAGCGGGATGGCAGGGTGGCTGGGGTATGGAGAGCGGGATGGCAGGGTGGCTGGGGTATGGAGAGCGGGATGGCAGGGTGGCTGGGGTATGGAGAGCGGGATGGCAGGGTGGCTGGGGTATGGAGAGCGGGGTGGCAGGGTGGCTGGGGTATGGAGAGCGTGGTGGCAGGGTGGCTGGGGTATGGAGAGCGTGGTGGCACGGTGGCCGAGGTATGGAGAGCGTGGTGGCAGGGTGGCTGAAGTATGGAGAGCGTGGTGGCAGGGTGGCTGAAGTATGGAGAGCGTGGTGGCAGGGTGGCTGGGGTATGGAGAGCGTGGTGGCAGGGTGGCTGGGGTATGGATAGCGTGGTGGCAGGGTGGCTGGGGTATGGAGAGCGTGGTGGCAGGGTGGCCGAGGTATGGAGAGCGTGGTGGCAGGGGGGCTGAAGTATGGAGAGCGTGGTGGCAGGGTGGCTGAAGTATGGAGAGTGTGGTGGCAGGGTGGCTGGGGTATGGAGAGCGTGGTGGCAGGGTGGCTGGGGTATGGAGAGCGTGGTGGCAGGGTGGCTGGGGTATTGAGAGCGTGGTGGCCGTGTGGCCTGGGTATGAATAGCGTGGTGGCAGAGTGGCTGGGGTATGGAGAGCGTGGTGGCAGGGTGGCTGGGGTATGGAGGGCGTGGTGGTAGAGTGGCTGGGGTATTGAGAGCGTGGTGACCGTGTGGCCTGGGTATGAATAGCGTGGTGGCAGGGTAGCTGGGGTATGGATAGCGTGGTGGCAGGGTGGCTGGGGTATGGATAACGTGGCGGCAGGGTGGCTGGGGTTGGAGGGCGTGGTGGCAGAGTGGCTGGGGTATGGAGAGCGGGGTGGCAGGGTGGCTGGGGTATGGATAGCGTGGTGGCAGGGTGGCTGGGGTATGGATAGCGTGGTGGCAGGATGACTGGGGTATTGAGAGCGGGGTGGCAGGGTGGCTGGGGTATGGATAGCGTGGTGGCAGGGTGGCTGGGGTATGGATAGCGTGGTGGCAGGATGACTGGGGTATGGAGGGCGTGGTGGTAGGGTGGCTGGGGTATTGAGAGCGTGGTGACCGTGTGGCCTGGGTATGAATAGCGTGGTGGCAGAGTGGCTGGGCTATGGATAGCGTGGTGGCAGGGTCGCTGGGGTATTAGATAACGTGGTGGCAGGGTGGCTGGGGTTGGAGAGCGTGGTGGCAGGGTGGCTGGGGTATGGAGAGCGGGGTGGCAGGGTGGCTGGGGTATGAAGACCAGGATGATAGAGGTATTAAATCGATGAAGAAATTCGACTGTAGGGTCAAACCCCGCAATATGTAATCATGTCCTGACCTGCCACGTGTCTTTGGGGATTCAAGCTGGAGGAGTGATGGTTAGCGATAGTTCGGGCATACTGTGGGACCCTGTGGCACACTCTGGGACACCGTGGCACACTCTGGGACACTGGTACTTTCTGGGACATTATTGTACACTCCGGAACACTGTGGTAAACACCCTTTAACGCTCTAGGATCTGCTGATAGTTAATACATACCAGCACATTCTGTTCAAGTCAGCTAATTACCTAAATGTATTTGCTAATTAGCTAAATGTATTCAGGTTTATTTTTGGTTTGCCACGGTCCCGCCGAGTGTCATAAACTGAGTGTCATAATCCAGTCTCCCCTGCACCGGAAATAGCACCGGAAACAGCGCAGACATATGGGCAATCGCTTAACACTAGTCTGCGCAGTTTCTATCCACTCACCCTAGGTGGGGAGAGGGGGCGAAGGAGAAATGGAGCGATTTGCGAGTTTTATATCAGGAAATCCTGACAATTTTCCCACTCCCGATACTTGCATTTTGATCCAGGTCAATACATCATCTACATGGAATCGAAATCAGAAACTGGATCCCATGAGTGAGGCGTAATTGTATATGGGTCTAATGGACAGGGTGACAGGAAGCGAGGTGTTGGTGACAAGAAGGGAAAGGGACTTCACAACTGCCTGAACAAGGTTCTCGCTGAGTAGAAGCGAGAAGTGTCTATAGGCGGGGCGGTATGGCTGGCAAAGGGTTCATGTTGACCATAATTATCCTTAATGGCGTATTTCTAAAGAGCTGTCAACCTCCTCCAGCGTCCACTTTCGACCGGACTGTAATGTTTTCAGCTGGAGGTAAAGCCAGACGGGCATCACCACGGTGACCTTAAAAAATCCGGATCACGATATATCCGATGGTTGACAAAAGATGAACCAGAGTAAAAAAACGTGTTGGTCTACATGGCTCGATATAGTAGACTGAAGAAGGGAAGTAAAGCCATCGCTGATTGGCTGAAGCTATATGAATGTGAAGCTGAATGTTATAGGGATGAGCGACGCCTTCAGAGAAAAGAAGAAAAATACACCGCAAAGCATAAATTTGTTTTCACGTTGGAAATATACTGCTTTTTCCGTTAAGCCGTTGTGGGCCGACTTAATATTCTGTCTTTCGATGTTTGAACTAGAATACTAACTGAATAAGAGCAACGGACGGATGGACGCTCTATATAAGCTGACCATAAACTCGATTAAAGCTCATTTTAACAAAAACCAAGGCGCATTTTGTTTTGTTCGTAAATGGTAGCATCTACGGGAAAAGCGGCGGGGTAGTCCAAACCACCGGAACCACCCGCCACTGCATTCATGAAGCAGACCTTTCTTCTATAAAAAAACTCGAAAACATAGTTTGAAAGTAACATGGGTTCTAATTAATCAAAATTGATTTGGCTGGCACGATAAGAGTAAATGCTAAACAGCGGTGTATTTGATGCCAAACTGCGAACATATATCTTCGAGTGGATTCATTTTCTGATTTTCGTAATACTGATGGGTAAATCTGACGTGAGGCAGAGGGACTGTAGTGCAAGCGGAACGCCCTCTACCGGGCGATCGATCCTCTGGCTGTTGCGCAAACGTAGCAGTGACCAATGAAGTCTTTTTAAAGGCACTTCTGTGCCAGTCTGGTGCCTATATATCACAAGATGTGGAGTTTAGTACATTACGTGCTCCGAATTACTTCTGACATCGCCTGCGTGTCTCCCTTCCAGTATGGAGGAAATAGAAGATCTCGCGTGCAAAAAATATATGTATAAAAAGCGATGTGAAGGTTATCAAATGTAACTTGAACTTCATTCAAATGTCAGAAGCAACCGTGACTGTCAGGCTTGGAGATCACTGGTGTCTAGAGCCACCCACCCCTCCCCACAGGCAGTAAGGTGAGGTGGACTGGGTGGCATGGAAAAAAACCAGTCATCAAGTCACATTTTCCAAGAAATGGCGACACTTCTTCTGCTTCCCCATCGGCGCCATTTGCCGTAGTCACGCCACTTTGCGGAGACATTGGTCGGCCATTAGGATCTGACAAATTGGCGTCATTGTCGGTAAACTGCCACCATGTTCGTTGCGTTCGACACAAACACGGATACAGTGCCGTGAATACCATGGCTAGTAGCTGAACGCAACTTGAGAAAGAGGTGTCCGGTTCCTTGTCCCCTCTACACCCCACCCCCCCGCCATTGTTTTTCGTCCGACGGAAATTGGAATGTAAAAAACTAAAATCGACCGACATTTGGTATTTTTGGCATGCCGGCACATAGGGCAGGAACAATTTTTTGTTTGCGTTCGTTGAATAAATCCCGCGAGCCAGAATAGAAAAACGTGCGGTATCGTTTATCAAGCTTTCTCGCCTGGCCTTTTAGTTGGAGAGACACATCAAAAAACGGAGCACGCGAAGGAAATAAGACTCCACACGTCGACCTCCCATTTCGTTTTGATTCACCTTTTTATCCGGATTTTGGTCGCGAGACCAACCCAACTCTGCCATCCACCACACCACCGACCTGCTGTTCCCGTTATCCTGTTCAAATTGTTGTTTGGAACGTGGAGGCATGTTCGTATGATCTGATTGTCCGATTGGAGCGATGACAGGGATTGTGCGTCTATATAGTTCAACTCACCCGGCATTGGCATCGACTGGTGTTTTAGCGTTTCGCAACTCGAAATGTTTTTTGGGTGTAAATGACGCTCAAGACAACTCGTTGCACCTCATCTTTGATAGTTTTAGCCAAACCATTTGACTTGCATCACATCCTCATTTATCCGTATATTTATCAAGTACCGGTCCCAATTAAGACCTGGTCCTCCGTCTAGGCCAGAACTGTCTTCCAGTTTTATTGGGAGTGGCTGTGTTTAGCAAGTCATAGTTTTGTTCCTGCAAATTGACTTCATTTCGGCGTTTTTTGTTGGTAATAATATCATGTTCTTTCTCTGGTTGCCACGTCAAGGATGTTGTGAACTGAACCGCTGAACGTGTGTCCCTTTTTGTTTCTTCTTCATTGGCTTCATGGCTGGAAACTGAAGAACACATATCGGTTGAAGTGATATCATTATTTATTGATATGGTTCATATATATAGTCTTGTACAAAAATTATGGACGTAATTAATTACATAGCAGAATGTTGGTTCAATGTATCTGTGTCAATCACGATGAATGTTGTTGCAATAAATGGCATTGCACAGGCAAATAATCTCCCTCGAGCCAGTGTGACGGTCATGGTCATCTGTGCTCTTCCTGTTTACCTTGAATTCGCTGTTATATATATCACGGATTTCTATCAATTACTGCCTCAGTTTTTCTTTTTGGTATTTTGAGAGGTGTGGATGCACAGCAGAGCATTGTTGCGACAGGTTGAACAATGTTACAACATTCCTAGAATATATTGCCTGAAACGGCTGAAACGCAGGTCATTTAAATCAATGAAATTCTTAGCCGAGGAAAACGCGTCATATTGTTACAACATGGCTGGTTGCTACGCACGTGTAGTCAGAATGTGACGTGTGAATGTGACGCTGAATTGCATTATATAAGTTGGGACTGTTCGAAATTGCTGCCTTTTTGTATAGCTCCCAGACGGCGTGGTTGTTACTATTGTCGACGTGTATTCATACGCTGACTAGGCAGGCCAAGACCCATAGGAATCCCAGATTAAGAGGACATGATGAGAAAAAATAAACCGGGTGAAAACGTTTCTTCGCAGCGACAATTGTGAGGCAGCCAACCCAACAAAGAGAGATGAACTCGTTTCCGCCCAGCCACCGCAGATAAGCTTGGTGCTCACTTTTCTTACAAAAGACGCCTTAAATATTTATCAAGCTCACTCGTCTGGCTTCTTATTGCGAAAGACACACACGGTGAAGCTAGGGAAATACGACTACCGACTTCGTTCTTTTTTTGATTCACGACATCATCGCATCACCATGACAACTTGCATCACGTGACTAACGCCCCTCTAACAGCCTGTTGTCTAGTTTTCCTGAATTATAATAAAGACTAAAACGCATGAGGAGATGATTATCAATCAATATTATTCGTTGGAAATACTACAATGAGTCTGGCTGAGGCCATGCATACACGCGATTTCCCGTTGGTCTGGCAATCGCCGGGAATTGTCAGGAATAGCTGATGCTACTTAGCATGCAAAGACACCATAACAGAATTAGTGTTAATTTTCAACGATCTATGTGTCTTGTGTAACAGGTGCCGCAGTTGCATGGTTACCATCCATCTGGTTGGTTCATTGGTTGTATATTCAGGACGCTTTAACCAATTTTGGTCCTTTCCTGTCAATGGAATAAGGAAGGGAACAGTGGAACCATATCCCCGGGGGTAACCCCCTGCTGTTTGTGAAGAAGGACATGGGATCTTTACCCCGCGACCACACTGACATGGTCACCGCGGGGCGCGAACCACCGGTCCACGTGCCGTTAGTTTCTCAGATGGCCAGAGCACTGAAGGCGAGCACCCTAACCCACTGACATTTTCTAGTGGTGACCGTATGACGCACACGGGCATTTCTTCGGGCTGATGAAGATCAAGGCGCAAAAATACGAGCCCGGGAACAATGAACCTGGCGACTGGCAAACAGCCACATCTCATCAAAGCAACCTTGGCCGCCGGCCATGACCCGTTTTATGTGGACCGAAGTGACAGACGGAAGCATTGTTTATACAGGCCGCAATATTGATTACTTCGTCAAAGAGCGATTTATGTGGTTGTCTGATCACAGCCAGGCCGACGACTGAAATAGACCGATCCGGGCTGCCAATCATTCATTTACGTCACTGTCGCTTTCATCCAATCGGGTGGCGAAAAAAGCTCTTTCACGTGCGCTATGTCAGACAAACAAAGCAGTATGTCACTCTCTTGTCAGTTTCAGAGATGAGTTTTTTTCACTTGTGCTTACCATCAGCTATGATTGTCAATTTCATACGCATATTTAAGGAAAAAGGACTCAACAGTGGGCGGGGCTTAGTGTCGGGGTATGAATCTATTGCACGGGCTGCGTCAAATGTGTCTTTCGCTGGGGATACTTCACGCGCGATCACTGCGCTATTGCATGGGAGCGGCACGTCAACATTAATGAATATGCTGTGGGGTTTGTACTTGAACTACATCACAGATTTGTGTGTAGGTCGCCGGTAATAATGGGTTTATTGCACCATTGTAGAGATGCTGAGCAGGCGCAAGACGATACAATGTAGTGATACGAATAAATTATTCTTGTACTAATTAAGCCTTAATAGTTAGGCCGTAACAATTTCACATCCCGGCATGATGTCGCGGAAACAACTGCTCTAATAGCTTTAACAGGGAACGCGCTGATACCGATTTGATGTCTTCCGTTGCCGCTGATGATGGAAAGCTTGGACCGTATCTCCTATATGTTGTGATCAATGCGAGCAGTCGGGCATCGGACAATGTGTTATCTTCGTGTTATTGACCACACCCAACGGATAACTAAATCTCCTACTGACATAATGCAGCCTTGCCATCGGTTCACTGTTCTAGTCGTCGTGATTGACAGACTCGGGCACGTCTCTTGCAGATGCCATGGCTGATAAAGCCTATCTAAGTCGTAAATCTCACGGAAGTCATTCACATGTTTGTATGATAGATGCAAAGACATAACCCGATAAATAATCCATGATATGACCAAGAGACACTGAAACGTTGATAATGGATGTCAGGGGCGGATCTAGGGGGTAGGTTTAGGGGGGGGGGGGGGTGTCGCACCGCCCCCCTCCTTGAGAACTTGAGCAAACATTGAAAAAGTCGGGCTTTCTAACGATATACATTGGAAAGAGACATTTTGTACATGCAACTCCACCCCCCCCCCCTTGTGTTTTTTGTTGACATCCGCGGTCACCCCCCCCCCCTCCACCCGGTCGCAAGTTTTTTTAGCTCTCTCTGGTCGTAGCCCCCCTGTTTCCAAAGTACTAGATGCCCTGGATGTTTTCAGGCATAGGGGAACCGGTTCAGTCCATGTGAATGTCTTGAAAACCGTCCAGTCGTCGGATGTTCCTCCTGGGAGTTCAATTTCCTCTTCTCCGTTGCCAACGCTGTAGGAATCCACCAATCAGCGCCTCCGCCCCCGCCCTGACCACACCACGGACATGGCGATCGATCGGTCGCTATGGTTACAGCCGTCTCCTGGGCCACCGGTGACGTAATTCCGGACGTGGATAGACGGGTTAATTAGACAAACAGGGAGGTCCCGACCGGGAAAGGAATGTAAAGTTAGAGAAAAGGTGGACGGAAGGTTGGGAGGTGAGGGGGGGGGGGGGCTGACCGGGGGGGGGGGGGGTTATTGCATAGACAGAGCAATGGTCTCACTATCAGACAAACCGTCCGGCCGTAAGGACTGCTTTTGTCGTAGGTGATGGGAGAAGTAGGCGGAGGGGAAGGAGAGGGGCGTGGGGTACTGAAGGAAGATATGCAAGGCACGGAGGAGAGGTGACGAAGGGATGTTTTCAAAAGCCATATCCATCATAGATACTCTGGTCGATAGCAGGAAATCCAGGTTTGGAACCGTTCCGTTTCTTTATGATTAAATGCTCTTACCTTGCCATACCATAAGCACCAGATATGGCCTTGAATGTTTAATGAAAAATAATAGTACCAAAGCGTAATGAATTCATAATAGATATGCAGTCATGTCTCCGGTAATTCGAAATCGCTGTACAGAGTTGACGTAAATATTGTACTGGAAAGATCAAAACGGTGGAGAACTAGCTAAATATTCGTATTGATGGAGGTTATATGCAACATACGCAAACAATCTCCTGAGGTCCAGCAAAGATGTATGAGTCGACGTCGGAAATTATCTTTCATCGCCAACTGGAATTGAGGCAAATAATTGTTTGTGAACTGGAAATGAGATATTAGCCGACCGTCGGGATCAATGATTTTCATTAATCGTGAACTGAGAAGTTTAATACTGAATAACCGTGAAGTTGAAAATCGCCAATTTATATTATGTATCTGCCCCTTCCATTGTATGCTTGGAGTTCTCCATTTAATTCGTCATGACCTGGGAAGAGAGAAATGTATTCTTCGTGATTTGTGAACACCCCGACCCCCCACCCCTTTCCCCCCTACAACAGACCCTCCATATTCCCTCTCAGGCTATTCCAAGTTTCTTCCAGCTCGTCCCCCCCCCCCCCCGCCCCCCCCCCCTCCGGCTGACCCTCAGGCGAGTCAGCTATTCTCTTATGGTCAGTTATTCCAGGTGAAAAGTCATAAATCTGTCACGTCTTTGGTCCGTATTGGCGTTTTTAAGTGACATGGCATCTCCAGTGCATGTCGATACCACCGTGATTAATTCTCGCAACGACTCCTGCTGGATGAGATTGTCACCACCGTGCTTCCTGGAATTGATTGTTGGAGGAACGACTTCCGGTTTTGATCCGCGAATTATTATTTGGAGACTCATATAACACCACAGCGTGACAAGTCATGCGTTTTAAGCGGCAATATCTTATCGTTCGGGGGTATTGAGGGGCATAAAGGATAGGAGGATGATGTGGTTGAGTGGGAAAGAGGTGGGTGGGAAAAAGATGGGGGTGGGAAAAAGGTGGGGAGTGGGAAAGATGTGGGAGAGTGGGAAAGAGATGCGATAGTGGGAAAGAGGTGTTGGTGGGAAATATGTGATGGAGGAGGAAAGAGGTGGGGTGGGAAAGTGGTGGGAGAGTGGGAAAGAGGTGGGGTGCGAAAGTGGGGGCGAGTGGGGAAGAGGTGGGTGTGGAGAAGTGGTGCGCGTGGGAACGATGTGGGGCGTGGGAAAGTGGTGGGGAGTGGGAAAGAGGTGTGGCAGTGGGAAAGAGGTGGGGTGTGAAAGTGGTGGGAGAGTGCCAAAGAGGTGAGGTACGAAAAAGGAGGAGATAGGGGAAGCGGTGGTGAGCGAAAAAGAGGTGGGGTGGGAAAGAGGTGAGGTTGGGA
This sequence comes from Arenicola marina, assembly GCA_964019135.1. NCBI lineage: Eukaryota > Metazoa > Annelida > Polychaeta > Arenicolidae > Arenicola > Arenicola marina. The sequence goes on along the minus strand of OZ025257.1, from coordinate 40,759,301 downwards.
AAGAGGTGGGTGTGGGAAAGTGGTGGGGAGTGGAAAAGAGGTGGGAGCGTGGGAAAGAGGTGGGGACTGAGAAAGAGGTGGATGAGTAAAAAAGAGGTGAGGTAGTGGGAACGAGGTGGGGAGTGGGGAAGAGGTGGGAGTGAGAAAGAGGTGGTGGCGGGAAAGAGGTGCGGCAGTGAGAAATAGGTGGGCGTGGGAAAGAGGTGGGACAGTCGGATAGAGGTGGGGGAGTGGGAAAGAGGTGGGGCAGTGGGAAAGAGGTGGGTGGTGGGGAAGAGGTGGGGTGGGAAAGAGGTGGGGGCGGGAAAGAGGTGGGGCAGTGGGAAAAATTTGGGGAATGGGAAAGAGGTGGGGAGTGGGAAAGAGGTGGGAGCGGGAAAGAGGTGGGGGAGTTGGAAAGAGGTGTAGGTGGAAAAACGATCGGGGTGGGAAAGAGATGGGGGAGTGGGAAAGAGGTGGGGATGGGAAAGAGGTGAGGGTGGGAAAAAGGTGGGTGTGTGGGAAAGAGGTGGGGCAGTGGAAAAAATGTGGGGAATGGGAAAGAGGTGGGGGATGGGAAAGAGGTGGGAGCGGGAAAGAGGTGGGGGAGTGGGAAAGAGGTGGATTTGGGAAAGAGGGGGGCATTGGGAAAGAGGTGGGGCAGTCGGAAAAAGGTGGGGCAGTGGAAAGAAATGGGGAAATATGGTCTGGGAGTGGGAAAGCGGTAGGGAGTGGGAAAGAGTGGGCAATGGGCGTGAGTGGGTGACAGTCTTGTGTTCAGCCACCCGATATCACGACATAAGAAAAATATTTTTTCCGTGAGCCAACTATTTAAGCACACATCCGACACATGTGTGGCGCCCGTCTGCGTACTAAACCGGCAGATGTGCCAGTTAATGACGTCGTTGATGTTTCATCGCATTTGATTTAAGCCATATCGAGGCATCAGACACCAAAAATAAATAAAATCTTTCATTAATATATATATCTTTATACATTTATTCGAACTCGTAGTCTAGACTACATAGACACACACATAAATATAACACAAAAAATAAATGAGATAAGTCTACGAACAATTCCACGAACAATGTTGCGTTTCGCACAAAGTGAACGTTTTTTTTTTAGTTGATTTAAGTATTGATGTGCGCAGGCGGAGCGGAGCGTACAAGGGGGGGGGGGTGCAAAGAGTATATCCTTTTGTCACATTTGTGTTGGCGCCCGTCTGTCTGCGTGCAAAACCGGCGGATGTGCGATTTAATGACGTCGTTGGTGTTTTATCGCATTTGCTTTGATCCATATCGAGGCATCAGACACTATCACTCAACAAGTTATTTCATCAAGCGTACGAACAATTCCAAACACAATAATTCCGTTTCGCGTATGGTGAATATTGTATTTTGGCGGATTTTAATATTGATGTGTTTTGTCGCATTTTGGATTCCTGGTGCTCGTCCATTGACGCACTCAGTCCGGCTGATTGTTTATTTGTCATATGATATGTGACTTTATGACACATTGACACTTGGGGCTATAGAACAATTTCCGACTGGATTACGAACTTTCATACTAACGAGGAGTATAGGCGGAGGTGTTATGGGTGGCGGGCTGTGTTGGGGGATATATGTATTGAGGCTACGGAAGCCATCCGATCAGCGATCTTTTCAGATTTTTCGGTTGTATATTCAGGAGGCTTTAACCAATTTTGGTCATATCGCGTCAATGGGAGAAAGAAGGGAGAGTGAAGCCATGTCCCTGGGGTAACCCACTGCTCTTTGCAATGGAGAACATGGGATTTTTATCCTGCGATCGCACAGACATGGCCACAGCGGGGCTCGAACCACCGATCCACGTGCCGTTAGGCTCTCAGGTGGCCAGAGCGCTCAAGGCGAGCGTTCTAACCCACTGAGCTATCGCACCGACCCCGCCTTTTTATTAGAGGGGGGAAGACTTGATTGGTAAGGATGTGATGACACCCACTAACCATGAACAGTGGACGCCCGGTACGTGTCCGGTGTTGCTATATCGTGACCATGCCTCTAACTAAAGATTTTAATTTAATTTGTCCCCTTCGGTGGCTTTAAATACATCTATGTGGTGAGTTATACCATATTGCCTCTTGAGGTCAGTTAAGGAAACATGTTGGTGAGGCAGAGCGGTGGGCAATAAATCGGCACAGGTCACGTGACCTCGCACCCATATATCCAAGTAGTCAAGACTGGAGTACTGTGGTGCGTGTATAGACAGTGCCTGGACCTCTTCCACAATACGTGCGGCTTTCCTTCGGCTTCTCATGGGATTGAAGTCACCTGAAATTGTTTAGAAAAAGAAGAAGATTGTCGACGTCAATGGATCGAGCATGACAATAAATCGCGAATATTTGGTATTGTAATACACGTCGTGTCAAATGAAATAAAATGTGGACTTTGGACTGAAGGATGTTTCTAGGCACCCCGATCCATTACAGACTGTCTGGTAATATTTCGCCTGGCCAAATATGCTTTCTGTGGCATTAAGTCACCCAGGGATGCGAAATAGATGCCATGCTGTTAGCATGGAAATAGATATTATTATAAGTACATGCATAGACTTACAAATGATTAGCTACGTTACATTAATGCATTACAAATGATTATCTACGTTACATTAATGCATTACAAATGATTAGCTACGTTACATTAATGCATTACAAATGATTAGCTACGTTACATTAATGCATTACAAACAATGTCATTATTGTTTCGTATCAATTAAGCTATCCGTGTTAAAAAAATGGGACGCACATAGCTGGCCGTGAGGCCGTGAGGCTGCTAGGTTGCTAGGCTGTGAGGCTGTGAGGCTGTGAGGCTGTGAGGCTGTGAGGCTGTGAGGCCGTGAGGCTGCTAGGCCGTGAGGCTGCTAGGCTGCGAGGCTGTGGTGCTGTGAGGCTGCGAGGCTGTGAGGCTGTGAGGCTGTGAGGCTGCGAGGCTGTGAGGCCGTGAGGCTGTGAGGCTGCGAGGCTGCTAGGCTGCGAGGCTGTGCGGCTGTGAGGCTGTGATGCTAGGAGGCTGCGAGGCTGCGAGGCTGGGAGGTGGGAGGCCGTGAGGCTGTGAGGCTGCGAGGCTGTGAGGCTGTGAGGCTGCTAGGCTGCTAGGCTCTGAGGCCGTGAGGCCGCGAGGCTGTGAGGCAGCTAGGCTGGGAGGTCGTGAGGCTGTGAGGCTGTGAGGCTGTAAGGCTGTGAGGCTGTGAGGCTGTGAGGCTGTGAGGCTGTGAGGCTGTGAGGCTGTGAGGCGGCTAGGCTGCGAGGCTGTAAGGCTGTGAGGCTGTGAGGCCGTGAGGCTGTGAGGCTGTGAGGCTGTGAGGCTGTGAGGCTGTGAGGCTGCGAGGCTGGGAGGCTGTGAGGCTGTGAGGCTGCGAGGCTGTGAGGCTGTGAGGCTGTGAGGCTGTGAGGCTGTGAGGCTGTGAGGCTGTGAGGCTGTGAAAGTGTGAGGCTGGGAGGCTGTGAGGCTGTGAGGCTGCGAGGCTGCGAGGCTGCTAGGCTGCCAGGCTGTGAGGCTGTGAGGCTGTGAGGCTGCTAGGCTGTTAGGCTGCGAGGCTGCGAGACTGTGAGACTGTGATGCTATGATGCTGTGAGGCATGTGAGGCTGTGAGGCTGTGAGGCTGTGAGGCTGTGAAGCTGCTAGGATGCTAGGCTGTGAGGCTGTGAGGCTGTGAGGCTGCTAGGCTGCGAGGCTGTGAGGCTGTGAGGCTGTGAGGCTGTGAGGCTGTGAGGCTGCTAGGCTGTGAGGCTGTGAGGCTTTGAGTCTGTGAGGCTGTGAGGCTGTGAGGCTGCGAGGCTGTGAGGCTGTGAGGCTGTGAGGCTGTGAGGCTGCTAGGCTGTGAGGCTGAGAGGCTGTGAGGCTGCGAGGATTATATTCCTGGATATTCAGGACGCTTTAACCAATTTTGGTCATTTCGGCTCAATTGGAGAAGGAATGGAAGAGCCAAGTCATATCATTGTGGTAACCACCTACTCGTTGCGAAGAAGGACTTGAGATCTGTATTCTGCGACCACAAAGACATGATCACAGCAGGGCTCGAACCACCGATCCACGTGCCGTTAGGCTCTCAGGAGGCCGGGCCGCTGATTGTCGGCGCTCCAACCCACCGAGCTATCGGGGCGGCCCTAGGCTGTGCGGACAATGGTGCCTGATACCACTACCCTGGGGAGGCAACGTGAGCCGAGCAGGGAAAGACAATCATCGAATCATCTTCCACGATGTAGAGTCAACACTCTTTTGTTTCGTCCTCGGCATCAGTTACCGTAGTAACGTAGTAACGTTGCAGATTCATTGGTTGACCGTTTGGAAGTAATAGAACGACGCATTTAATGGTTACATGCCTTCATTGCTATGCTAGTAATCCCACGCCATTTGAAGCCATTGTCAGTTTGCGACGTCCAAAGTGAGCATGCAAACTTAGTCTGTCTGATATGAATAGCTCATCCGAATAAAAACAAATTCTATAGGATGAAGACATCGGAAAAGAACCCTCATGAATATCGTTTCCAGCTGTGTATAAACCATGTGTAACTGGTATATCATCTGGGCCTTTTTAAAATTACAGCTACAGCGTGTCGAGTTTGAATTTGCTTCAGTGAATCACTTAAATAGATGTAAATCTCATCATTAGTATGTCACATGAAATTCCCAACGCCAGATCCACGTCAAGAATAGCGAGAATACCAACGTCTGCCAATAGGTTGGTTGCTTATTCAGCACGATTTAACCAATTCTGTCCATATCGCGTCATTGGGAGAAGGAAGGACAGAGAAAAGCGGAGCGCCCCTGACGGACGATTCAAGATTAAAAATCATTGATTCGGCAAAGCGGAACTGTTTAATACGTGAATGAACATGAAAGGGAAGGTAAGCACAACTGTGACACAGGAGATACTGATTAGGGCTAAAGACCACTATCACCAGAGCCACCTGGTGTGGCTATAATACAGACGGATGATATACCTGTAACTGTAACTATGAAATAAAATAGAACATGCCTCATGTTCCTTGCTCTCCGGGTGCGTCACGTGACCAGTTTGCTGACTCCATGTCATGTTCAATGGTGCTTTCTTCGCCTTATGATTGTACAAAATACCTCATCACGCTATACTTTCTGATGCGACACCTGCACTGATTATTTCTAGAAACCATTGTCTCGTAACTGAAGCCATGTTATATTATCCAAGTACTGACATAAGAACTGCACTGGCCGGCTAATCAGACAGGGAGCGACTTTAATTGGTTGGGCGCTGCGGGACCGCCATCCGTCTGCTGAGGTCTGCTACTGAGTCTCATTTCCTCCTCCTCGTTGCTTCCTGTCAGCCAAAGGCGGCAAGGACTTGGTGGCACTCATTAGGTGCGCTACGCATAAGAACCCTGAAACTAACTTATATACCATTGTATCCGCAGAGTGAAAAATAACCACCTAATTACTGATGAGTCTGAGTAGACGTGGTTAATACTGCTGCAGAAAGGAGGTTGCGTACAGCAATCTCTTCTGAGCTCTTGAGGAAATGTTGTTTGCCGGTGGGTCTTTTGCATTTAGTCTGTTGACTGCGGTTCCTTGTTCATCCGCGCGCTGTCCGGTACTAGCCATGAAAGTGAAGAAAAGAGACGCATATACGGATCGCAGCATGTTTTTCACTTGCGGACCAATCCTTTCAAATCTGTTTTATTTAGTCTTTATCCAAAGATTACAACGGACGGCGGTGTTGTGACAGTGGCTGACAGTGTCTGATATAGTGTTTGTTACCAATCAACCCACGGCCGGGTTCATTGTCCTCTGTGCTAGTCTCTGTGCGCCCTGACCTTTGCGACCCTGACAGGGAGAATCATCCGCGGACGACATACGACCACCAAGATACATCAAAATCACTGATATTTATTGTTTGCGGAGACGAGTGTAAATTGCTCGGTTAGTCTTGTGTATGAATCCGGAAAGGTCACTTGATTCCTCGCTGATGTTAATCTAGAGACCCAAAACGTATGGCTCGCTGACGTGGATGGGTCTGCAAGGGTCAAGATCCTTGTCCTCACTAGCGATGACCTCAAACAGCCGACCGGGGCAGCTCTTACACTGTTCCCAAAATGCCCATTTACATACGTTTTCTCTTTTGCCGATGCCGGTTTTGTGCCCGTTTCTTACTCGCTGATGATGCAATGGTTGCCGCACAGAGAACTTTAATTATTGCATTGATACCTTGCATCAGGAGTCAGAAGGTTATATAATTCCCTTTTTTTATGAATATATGATTATGAAAAATGAGTGTTATCTCATACACACAAGCAGGGAAAATATAATTGCACCCAAGGGACATAGGCTGAAGACTGTTTTGTGCCCGTTTCTTGCCCGCTGATGACGTGAGATAATACATTCGTTACATGACACGTGGAATGACTTCAACTGAAGTTTTTCGGGGAGTGGATAATTGGCAAGGGGTTGACCACGTGACCTCACGTCTCTCGGCCCTTTGAACGGCCCCATCGTCCATAAAACGAATCTCCGTACAGAGTAGCTCGTTGAGCAATTATTGACTTATCGCTCTCGCACAAGGAACTCTGGGATCGAGATTGCTGCAGAACCTGACATACCACAGACGTGATAATCGATCTGTCGCCATGGTTACAACCGCCTTGAGAGTCGGGTCTTGGTGCCACGGATGGGCCAATAACGGATGGCGAGGATAAACGAGCTCATTAGACCCAGAGAGGTGTCCCGTCGGTCTGGGGAGAGAGGCTTTAATGTAGGGTTTCAGAGGACAAACAGCGTTAGTCTTATCACGACACGCAACGATTAGTAATAATAATGATACTGTTTATTGCAATAAGTATATAAGCAATAAGGTATGTTTTATGGGAATTGCGTTGTTTCTTTCGTTCACCCACTTCCATACCAACAATCTACTCCTGAGAGAAGGAGGGTGAAGGGTACAGGGAAGGGGTTAACGGAGGTGGGGGGGGGGGGGAGGGGCGTGTTAATGAGCAAAATAAGCCATCCACATTGCCGATGGCGGGTGTTTATTGTGTAGAGCTTTTGAGAGGGGGTTGCCCCCCGGGCACATGGCTCCGCTCTTCCTTTTCTTCTCCAATTCAGTCGAAATGAATAAAAATTGGTTTAAGCGTCCTAAATATACAACCAACAACCCTCGCAGCCTCGCCGCCTGGCAGCCTCACGAAATATCCGGTTTGCTAAGTTGATTTCGGTGTTTGTTTTTATCACTTCATTGACGAATTATCGCAGAACGACACCACAGAGCCGTCTCTGGTGATAACTTGGTATGTGCGACCAGGGAGCAGAGACGTATGAAGTGACTTAAAGGTCAGGCAACGTCTGTGGGTTGGATATGTGACCAACAATATCTGCCTGTCATGATATTAGAAAGGAAATTTAACCAGTGTAACTCTAAACATTAAAGAAGCATTGTTTGAAGTCCGCGTTAAGTGCAAATTCAAGGAAATCGGGAGAAGACGTGATTTCAGCAAGGAGCCGGTACAGGACCACAGTCACAGCGGGATCAACGATAGATATATAGCCTCGCAATCTAAATCTTTTAATACCACACAGCGGGTGAGCACCTGTTCCTTTTCATAATAATGTCACTCCAATTAGAAGTATGAGGAGGAGAACATGTTTTCAAGGAGAGGAGAGGCCAATACACTATACACGATATGGTAAGCCAGTAGACTGTAGCGCCTCCAGGCGGCCATGATTGTAGTGGAACCAGTTTTATAGCATATAACGCATCCCAAATGTCTTGTTAGTGGCTATGTCAGCTTGCCAATAAGCCGCAAAGCATGGGGTATGCTATGACCTTGTGCTTTGTGTCGCGGAGGTGTACCGCATGACCACAACGGTCAGCATGCAACCCGCGGGCCTTCTCTCGAGCAGTATTAGCCGCGCGTGTGGGCGCCTAGACTCAATAATTAGCAGCCTCTTTCCGGCACTGGGAATTCCATGATGCATCCGTCCGGTTATCCGCAAGGGACCTGTCACCGACACGACCCAATATAGACCATGTCTTATCTTCTTTTGTTGTTCCTACCTCGTCATTGTGCGTCATTGTGACGTCTAATTTTGGCTCAGACAGAAATAACTGCTAATCGGCCCTTCAGACAGGTCTTGATGAAAATTACCTTTAATTCCCAGTCGGCGTTCCGTAAAACAATAGATTCGTGTCAGCTGCTCTAAATCGGGCGGACGAAGGGGACAGGAGACCACTTACAGACCTCACCAGATAGGTGGCGCTGCTCCGGCTTCCAATTACACGTAGCCCCCGGCTTCATTATGTAATCATAGCACGTCCTTATTGTACAGTAGATTATGGCGTCAGATAGGACACAATGGCTATAAACAAAACAAAATAAACAAATAATGATATCACTTCAACCGATATGTGTTCTTCAGTTTCCAGCCATGAAGCAAATGAAGAAGAAAGAAAAAGGGCCACATCTTTATCGGTTCAGATCACAACATCCTTGACGTGGCAACCAGAGAAAGAACATGATATTACTAACAAAAAACGCCCAAATTGAGTCAATTTGCAGGAACAAAACTTTGACATGCAAAACACGGCCACTCCCGATAAAACTGGAAGACAGTTCTGGCCCAGACGGAGGACCAGGTCTCAATTGGGACCGGTACTTGCGGATAAATGAGGATGTGATGCAAATCAAATGGTTTTGGCTAAAAATGCCAAAGACCAAGTGCAACGAGTTGTCGTGAGCGTCATTTACACCCAAAGAACATTTCGAGTTGCGGACCACTAAAATAGCAGTCGCTGCCAATGTGGGGTGAGCTGAACTGTATAGGCACCCAATCCCTGTCACCGCTCCAGTCGGACAATCAGGTCATTAGAACATCACTCCACCTTCCAAACAACAATGTGAACAGGAAAACTGGTAGAGCGGGTCGGCGGTTTAGTGGTTGGCAGAGTTGGGTTAGTTACGTGACCAATGTCAGGGTGAAAATGTGAGGTTACAACACATTAAGACCTAGCTTTGAACAAATAAAACAGACTGCTTTAGTAATATCCTGACATCTTGTTTGACCTGTTTTGTTTTTGTTTGACGCCATGTTATATTATTCAAGTACTGACGTAATAACTGCGCTGGCCAGCTAATCAGACAGAGAGCGACTTTAATTAGTTGGGCGCTGCGGGACCGCCATCAATCTGCTGAGGTCTGCCACTGATTCTCATTTCCTCCTCCTCATTTCGTCGTTTCCTCTCAAAACGAGGCACGGTGTTCTGACGTAAAGGTTCCCTGCGGTTAATGAGGTGAATCCTGACGCAAACTGCACACAGAAATATATACCATCGAATCCGTAAAGTAAAAATAACTGATGATGAGGCTGATTTGTGTCCGGGAGATGGGACTTGGGTGTGTTGATATCGCTGTTCATAATCACGTACACAGCGTCTAAGCTTCTGTTTCAGCTTTTGTCAAATTCTATATTGTGTACTTTTACCACGACAATGTATCAACCTCTTTTACATGACAATAAGGATAATCATAATAGTATTATTATTATTATTGCTACGAGACGTGGACAATACTGTTGGAGACGGGAGTTCTCTTCTGACAACGTGAGCCTATGTGGCACAAGACAGCTGGAGCCCGATCCTTGGAATACATCGTCGTTGTCTAATCGGAAAGCTGATATAACCACTAATACGTCAATCAGAACAGATTATTTCTCATAAGAAACTCGGATGCAAGTGGCATGAGGATGGTTTTCTTTTGCCTGGGAATAAATATCCCCATTGCTTGCCGGTGAGTAATGTTGTTTCAATTAATCTGTGATTTACCGCATAGCATGTCATCCCGAGATCTTTTCAGCAGCGATATTTCCGGACGTGAAGGATGGTTGTATATTCAGGACGTTTTCACCAATTCAGGTCATATCGCGTCAATGGGGGAGAAACAAGCGAAGAGCGGTGCCATGGCCACAGGACTGACTCCAACCATCGATCTATCAGGTGACCAAAGCAGTGAACGTCAGGGCTTCAACCCACTGAGCTATCATGGCAGCCCTCTAGGACGTGTAGGAAAACAGGGAAAATTGGAAAAGGAAAACTGCAACGATGTGTTAGTCGCAACGAGACATGTGTTTCGTATGTGCTTTATTCGCCCTTATTCGAATATTAGAGCAAAGACTGGGTTGCGACAGTGCCTGATATGCCTCGTGTCCTAAGGGCGCCCAATGTTCATCGTGTGGCGACTGTAGCAGATGATGAATGTAGCCTCAGCCAAACCCAATTTGATCTACATATGCTATTTCTGCCATCGGCCGGCTATGATCAGCGCCAACACTAACTGCATCGTTCATCGCAAAGTAATCCCCATTGTGACCTGTATAAATAAACAACGACTTCTCCCTCCGCCTCAGGACACATAGAACATGATGAACTATGAACATAATGATGCCCATTTCTTCTGTTATTCCTCTGGCCATCCATGTTGGTTTGATGTGATGGAGCTGTCTGAACGGCCCCAGGACGGTACTGGCGCCCACCAGCTTCATGTGAGGCAGAGTCACCGTCCCCATCAACTCACCGACGGGATCATTGTCCTCAGGTCTTGTCCTATGCGCTCTGACCTCTTTGAACCTGACGGAAGGAATCACTGTGAACGACATATGACCAGCATGAGAAATCAAAGCCATGGCATACTCACCACAAACGTCACTGCCGGGGTGTAAAATGGGCTCTATGTCTTCAGACTGGGTCCGGAAATGTCAGTTTAGAGCGCGGTTGGCGTTAAGGTAAGAGGGAAAGCATTTATTCGGGGACCCCCAAATCACTCCTAGGCTATAAAACAGACGTCTATGATTCGTCTGGTAGGTGTCGCTACGGCAATCTATTGCATATGTAAAACCTCTTTCGCACCCCCACCTCTTTATTCCACCCTTTATGCACGGGGTGCGGACCGGTCCCTTTTTTAAGGAAGAACGCCGTTTTTCAATACAATATTTAGGCCATCTGGGGCGTGGGACCCCCTCATTTTGAGGAAGAACGCTATCTGAGACGGCATGAACCCCCCGGTCGCAAGTTTCAGTGGACTCCCCCCCCCCCCGATCGTCAAAAATATAGTGGACTCCAATGGTCAAAATAGTGGTCGCAATTTGTTTCAGAGCCCCCCCTCCCCACGTTTAGTCTTTTCAGCACCCAGAAATTGCATTATGCTTACTCCGGCACTCTTGAAGGGAGTCACAATAGATCGATCCACACTCCGAGCTAAGCCCCGCCCACGCTTAAATCCTTTTTCTTTAAATCATGGTTTATGGTAGGTGCAAGTGGGCAGTACTCATCTCCGAAACTCACAAGAAAGTGACATGCTGCTTTCGTAGATATATCCGTCCGGTGTATAGTTTGCACCAGTCAGCCTTAATATCCGCAGGGGACTTGGTTGACACAAAACCCGTGCCTCATTTAGCCCCAGCGGCCAACACGAGGATGGTTGCCTAGCTAAGACCCGTACTGCAGTGAAAAAGTCGTAAAAGTCAATGGCGGTTCCTTGCCAGCTCCCCATATCTTCAGACAATCGATCAAGTAACCTCGCTTCCAGCCCCACCAGCCTCCGCTGCCTCACGCGCACTCTCCAAGACTGACCTTTCATTATTTGTCGTTCTGCCGTTAACTGTACACCATTAATAATGATAATTTCATAGAGACCGTTCCAGATACCCCTGGCGGCATCTATCGTCACAGATAGACACTGTGTGTTTCGGGTTAGAAAACCGAATCCCGCATCCGTTTACCATGCATGCGTATGGAGTTGGAGTCAGGTGCCGGGCTTCGACGTTTCTTGGGGGGGGGGGGGGTGGCAGGGTGGCTGGGGTATGGGGGGCGTGGTGGCAGGGTGGCTGGGGTATAAAGAGCGTGATGGCACGGGTGGCTAGGGTATGGCGGTCGGGGTGGCAGGGTGGCTGGGGTATGGAGACCGTGGTAGCATGGTGGCTGGGGTATGGAGAGCGGAGTGGCAGGGTGGCTGGGGTATGGAGAGCGGGTGGGGGGGTGGCTGGAATATGGATAGCGTGGTGGCATGGTGGCAGGGTGGCTGGGGTATGGAGAGCGGGGGCGGGGTCGCAGGGTGGCTGGGGTATAGAGAGCGTGGTGGCAGGGTGGTTGGGGTATGGAGAGCGTGGTGGCAGGGTGGCTGGGGTATGGGGAGCGTGGTGGCAGGGTGGCTGGGGTATGGAGGTCGGTGTGGCACGGTGGCTGGGGTATGGAAAGCGGGGTGGCGGGGCGGGAGGGGTATGCAGAGCGCGGTGGCACGGGTGGCTAGGGTATGGCGGTTGGGGTGGCTAGGGTATGGCGGTTGGGGTGGCAGGGTGTCTGGGGTATGGAGACCGTGGTGGCATGGTGGCTGGGGTATGGAGTGGCAGGGTGGCTGGGGTATGGAGAGCGTGGTGGCAGGGTGGCTGGGGTGTGGATAGCGTGGTGGCAGAGTGGCTGGGGTATGGAGAGCGTGGTGCCAGTGTGGCTGGGGTATAGAGAGCTGGGGGGGGGGGGGGCGGGGGCAGGATGGTTGTGGTAGGAAGACCAGGATGATAGAGGTATTAAATCCATTAAGAAAATCGAATGTAGGTTCAAACCCCGCAATATGTAATCATGTCCTGACCTATCACGTGTCTTTGGAGATTCAAGCTAGAGGAGTGATGGTTAGGGATAGTTCGGGCGGCCATTTCAACACCATTTGGGGCATTTCAGGACACTGTTGTACACTCCGGGACATTGTGGTACACTCTGGGACACTGGTACTTTCTGAGACATTGTTGACACTCTGGAACACGGTGGTAAGCACCCTTTATCGCGCTAGGATCTGCTGATACTTCTCTGAGCCGGAATGTATCTTCTCGTCGCACAGTTGTAATACTGTTACAGGATTGACATGGTAGCGAGCAACCTGTTATGTTCAGGATATGCAGGTACTTTTAAATGACATAGCTTGTGCCGCCTTATCAAATATAATATATTGTGCTCACTACATGGCGGCTGGATAAGATATAGTAGTGGAGTCAAATGAAAATAATATGTCGTAAGTTGAACTCACAGCAGGAAGCCAGTCTGTCCGCCATTCCATCCACCTGCAAATGATGTAACGAGCAATGACGACCACTACACTGTTCCAGGCTGACAATCATTCATTGACGTCACTGTTGCTTTTATCCAATCATGTGGCAAAAAAAGATCTTCTACGTTCGTTATTCGAACTCGAAGTTCAAAGAACATACAATGATTGCCAATTTCCTAATCACGATTAACAAAAAAGGACTCAAGCGTGGGCGGGGAATGTGAAACGGCCTATTCTAAGAGACATTTCATCGAATTAGAGAATAACAGCGTCTCCTTCTGGTTACGTTGGTCGCGTAGAGACACGGGACCCTGATGGGTACCGTGGAACACTGTGGGAAACTGACACATTGAGAGAGGTCACAAATCTGTAGAACTCACACACTCTTTGTGAAGAAGGACATGGGATCTTTACCCCGCGACCACACTGACATGGTCACCGCGGGGCGCGAATCACCGGTCCACGTGCCGTTAGTCTCTCAGATGGCCAGAACTCTGAAGGCGAGAACCCTAACCCACTGACATTTTCTAGTGGTGACCGTATGACGTACACGGGCATTTCTTCGGGCTGATGAAGATCAAGGCGCAAAAAGACGAGCCCGGGAACAATGAACCTGGCGACTGGCAAACAGCCACATCACATCAAGCCAACCTTGGCCGCCGGCCACGACCCGTTTTATGTGGACCGAAGTGACAGACGGAAGCATTGTTTATACAGGCCGCAATATTGATTACTTCGTCAAAGAGCGATTTATGTGGTTGTCTGATCACAGCCAGGCCGACGACTGAAATAGACCGATCCGGGCTGCCAATCATTCATTTACGTCACTGTCGCTTTCATCCAATCGGGTGGCGAAAAAAGCTCTTTCACGTGCGCTATGTCAGACAAACAAAGCAGTATGTCACTCTCTTGTCAGTTTCAGAGATGAGTTTTTTTCACTTGTGCTTACCATCAGCTATGATTGTCAATTTCATACGCATATTTAAGGAAAAAGGACTCAACAGTGGGTGGGGCTTAGTGTCGGGGTATGAATCTATTGCACGGGCTGCGTCAAATGTGTCTTTCGCTGGGGATACTTCACGCGCGATCACTGCGCTATTGCATGGGAGCGGCACGTCAACATTAATGAATATGCTGTGGGGTTTGTACTTGAACTACATCACAGATTTGTGTGTAGGTCGCCGGTAATAATGGGTTTATTGCACCATTGTAGAGATGCTGAGCAGGCGCAAGACGATACAATGTAGTGATACGAATAAATTATTCTTGTACTAATTAAGCCTTAATAGTTAGGCCGTAACAATTTCAGATCGCGGCATGATGTCGCAGAAACAACTTCTCTAACAACTTTAACAGGGAACGCGCTGATACCGATTTGATGTCTTCCGTTGCCGCTGATGATGGAAAGCTTGGACCGTATCTCCAATATGTTGTGATCAATGCGAGCAGTCGGGCATCGGACAATGTGTAATCTTCGTGTTATTGACCACACCCAACGGATAACTAAATCTCCTACTGACATAATGCAGCCTTGCCATCGGTTCACTGTTCTAGTCGTCGTGATTGACAGACTCGGGCACGTCTCTTGCAGATGCCATGGCTGATAAAGCCTATCTAAGTCGTAAATCTCACGGAAGTCATTCACATGTTTGTATGATAGATGCAAAGACATAACCCGATAAATAATCCATGATATGACCAAGAGACACTGACACGTTGATAATGGATGTCAGGGGCGGATCTAGGGGGTAGGTTTAGGGGGGGGGGGGTGTCGCACCGCCCCCCTCCTTGAGAACTTGAGCAAACATTGAAAAAGTCGGGCTTTCTAACGATATACATTGGCAAGAGACATTTTGTACATGCAACTCCACCCCCCCCCCTTGTGTTTTTTGTTGACATCCGCGGTCACCCCCACCCCCTCCACCCGGTCGCAAGTTTTTTTAGCTCTCTCTGGTCGTAGCCCCCCTGTTTCCAAAGTACTAGATGCCCTGGATGTTTTCAGGCATAAGGGAACCGGTTCAGTCCATGTGAATGTCTTGAAAACCGTCCAGTCGTCGGATGTTCCTCCTGGGAGTTAACTATTTCCTCTTCTCCGTTGCCAACGCTGTAGGAATCCACCAATCAGCGCCTCCGCCCCCGCCCTGACCACACCACGGACATGGCGATCGATCGGTCGCTATGGTTACAGCCGTCTCCTGGGCCACCGGTGACGTAATTCCGGACGTGGATAGACGGGGGAATTAGACAAACAGGGAGGTCCCGACCGGGAAGGGAATGTGAAGTTAGAGAAAAGGTGGACGGAAGGTTGGGAGGTGAGGGGGGGGGGGGCTGACCGGGGGGGGGGGTTATTGCATAGACACAGCAATGGTCTCACTATCAGACAAACCGTCCGGCCGTAAGGACTGCTTTTGTCGTAGGTGATGGGAGAAGTAGGCGGAGGGGAAGGAGCGGGGCGTGGGGTACTGAAGGAAGATATGCAAGGCACGGAGGAGAGGTGACGAAGGGATGTTTTCAAAAGCCATATCCATCATAGATACTCTGGTCGATAGCAGGAAATCCAGGTTTGGAACCGCTCCGTTTCTATATGATTAAATGCTCTTACCTTGCCATACCATAAGCACCAGATATGGCCTTGAATGTTTAATGACAAATAATAGTACCAAAGCGTAATGGATTCATAATAGATATGCAGTCATGTCTCCGGTAATTCGAAATCGCTGTACAGAGTTGACGTAAATATTGTACTGGAAAGATCAAAACGGTGGAGAACTAGCTAAATATTCGTATGGATGGAGGTTATATGCAACATACGCAAACAAACTCTTGAGTTTCAGCAAAGATGTATGAGTCGACGTCGAAAATTATCTTTCATCGCCAACTGGAATTGAGGCAAATAATTGTTTATGAACTGGAAATGAGATAATAGCCGACCGTCGGGATCAATGATTTTCATTAATCGTGAACTGAGAAGTTTAATACTGAATAACCGTGAATTTGAAAATCGCCAATTTATATTATGTATCTGCCCCTTCCATTGTATGCTTGGAGTTCTCCATTTAATTCGTCATGACCTGGGAAGAGAGAAATGTATTCTTCGTGATTTGTGAACACCCCGACCCCCCACCCCTTTCCCCCCTACAACAGACCCTCCATATTCCCACTCAGGCTATTCCAGGTTTCTTCCAGCTCGTCCCCCCCCCCGCCCCCCCGCCCTCCGGCTGACCCTCAGGCGAGTCAGCTATTCTCTTATGGTCAGTTATTCCAGGTGAAAAGTCATAAATCTGTCACGTCTTTGGTCCGTATTGGCGTTTTTAAGTGACATGGCATCTCCAGTGCATGTCGATACCACCGTGATTAATTCTCGCAACGACTCCTGCTGGATGAGATTGTCACCACCGTGCTTCCTGGAATTGATTGTTGGAGGAACGACTTCCAGTTTTGATCCGCGAATTATTATTTGGGGACTCATATAACACCACAGCGTGACAAGTCATGCGTTTTAAGCGGCAATATCTTATCGTTCGGGGGTATTGAGGGGCATAAAGGATAGGAGGAGGATGTGGTTGAGTGGGAAAGAGGTGGGTGGGAAAAAGATGGGGGTGGGAAAAAGGTGGGGAGTGGGAAAGATGTGGGAGAGTGGGAAAGAGATGCGATAGTGGGAAAGAGGTGTTGGTGGGAAATATGTGATGGAGGAGGAAAGAGATGGGGTGGGAAAGTGGTGGGAGAGTGGGAAAGAGGTGGGGTGCGAAAGAGGTGGCGAGTGGGGAAGAGGTGGGTGTGGAGAAGTGGTGCGCGTGGGAACGATGTGGGGCGTGGGAAAGTGGTGGGGAGTGGGAAAGAGGTGTGGCAGTGGGAAAGAGGTGGGGTGTGAAAGTGGTGGGAGAGTGCCAAAGAGGTGGGGTACGAAAAAGGAGGAGATAGGGGAAGCGGTGGTGAGCGAAAAAGAGGTGGGGTGGGAAAGAGGTGAGGTTGGGAAAGAGGTGGGTGTGGGAAAGTGGTGGGGAGTGGAAATAAGGTGGGAGCGTGGGAAAGAGGTGGGGACTGAGAAAGAGGTGGATGAGTAAAAAAGAGGTGAGGTAGTGGGAACGAGGTGGGGAGTGGGGAAGAGGTGGGAGTGAGAAAGAGGTGGTGGCGGGAAAGAGGTGCGGCAGTGAGAAATAGGTGGGCGTGGGAATGAGGTGGGACAGTCGGATAGAGGTGGGGGAGTGGGAAAGAGGTGGGGCAGTGGGAAAAAGGTGGGTGGTGGGGAAGAGGTGGGGTGGGAAAGAGGTGGGGGCGGGAAAGAGGTGGGGCAGTGGGACAAATTTGGGGAATGGGAAAGAGGTGGGGAGTGGGAAAGAGGTGGGAGCGGGAAAGAGGTGGGGGAGTTGGAAAGAGGTGAAGGTGGAAAAACGATCGGGGTGGGAAAGAGATGGGGGAGTGGGAAAGAGGTGGGGATGGGAAAGAGATGAGGGTGGGAAAATAGTGGGTGTGTGGGAAAGAGGTGGGGCAATGGGAAAGAGGTGGGGCAGTGGGAAAAATGTGGGGAATGGGAAAGAGGTGGGGAGTGGGAAAGAGGTGGGAGCGGGAAAGAGGTGGGGGAGTGGGAAAGAGGTGGATTTGGGAAAGAGGGGGGCATTGGGAAAGAGGTGGGGCAGTCGGAAATAGGTGGGGCAGTGGGAAGAAATGGGGAAATATGCTCTGGGAGTGGGAAAGCGGTAGGGAGTGGGAAGGAGTGGGCAATGGGCGTGAGTGGGTGACAGTCTTGTGTTCAGCCACCCGATATCACGAGATAAGAAAAATATTTTTTCCGTGAGCCAACTATTTAAGCACACATCCGACACATGTGTGGCGCCCGTCTGCGTACTAAACCGGCAGATGTGCCAGTTAATGACGTCGTTGATGTTTCATCGGATTTGATTTAAGCCATATCGAGGCATCAGACACCAAAAATAAATAAAATCTTTCATTAATATATATATCTTTATACATTTATTCGAACTCGTAGTCTAGACTACATAGACACACACATAAATATAACACAAAAAATAAACGAGATAAGTCTACGAACAATTCCACGAACAATATTGCGTTTCGCACAAAGTGAACGTTTTTTTTAGTCGATTTAAGTATTGATGTGCGCAGGCGGAGCGGAGCGTACAAGGGGGGGGGGGGGGTGCAAAGTGTATATCCTTTTGTCACATTTGTGTTGGCGCCCGTCTGTCTGCGTGCAAAACCGGCTTTGATCCATATCGAGGCATCAGACACTATCACTCAACAAGTTATTTCATCAAGCGTACGAACAATGGGATTTTTATCCTGCGATCGCACAGACATGGCCACAGCGGGGCTCGAACCACCGATCCACGTGCCGTTAGGCTCTCAGGTGGCCAGAGCGCTCAAGGCGAGCGTTCTAACCCACTGAGCTATCGCACCGACCCCGCCTTTTTATTAGAGGGGGGAAGACTTGATTGGTAAGGATGTGATGACACCCACTAACCATGAACAGTGGACGCCCGGTACGTGTCCGGTGTTGCTATATCGTGACCATGCCTCTAACTAAAGATTTTAATTTAATTTGTCCCCTTCGGTGGCTTTAAATACATCTATGTGGTGAGTTATACCATATTGCCTCTTGAGGTCAGTTAAGGAAACATGTTGGTGAGGCAGAGCGGTGGGCAATAAATCGGCACAGGTCACGTGACCTCGCACCCATATATCCAAGTATTCAAGACTGGAGTACTGTGGTGCGTGTATAGACAGTGCCTGGACCTCTTCCACAATACGTGCTGCATTCCTTCGGCTTCTCATGGGATTGAAGTCACCTGAAATTGTTTAGAAAAAGAAGATTGTCGACGTCAATGGGTCGAGCATGACAATAAATCGCGAAAATAAAATGTGGACTTTGGACTGAAGGATGTTTCTAGGCACCCCGATCCATTACAGACTGTCTGGTAATATTTGGCCTGGTCAAATATGCTTTCTGTGGCATTAAGTCACCCAGGGATGCGAAAATAGATGCCATGCTGTTAGCATGGAAATAGATATTATTATAAGTACATGCATAGACTTACAAATGATTAGCTACGTTACAGTAATGCATTACAAATGATTAGCTACGTTACATTAATGCATTACAAATGATTAGCTACGTTACATTAATGCATTACAAACAATGTCATTATTGTTTCGTATCAATTAAGCTATCCGTGTTAAAAAAATGGGACGCACATAGCTGGCCGTGAGGCCGTGAGGCTGCTAGGTTGCTAGGCTGTGAGGCTGTGAGGCTGTGAGGCTGTGAGGCTGTGAGGCTGTGAGGCCGTGAGGCTGCTAGGCCGTGAGGCTGCTAGGCTGCGAGGCTGTGGTGCTGTGAGGCTGTGAGGCTGCAAGGCTGTGAGGCTGCGAGGCTGTGAGGCTGTGAGGCTGTGAGGCTGCGAGGCTGTGAGGCCGTGAGGCTGTGAGGCTGCGAGGCTGCTAGGCTGCGAGGCTGTGCGGCTGTGAGGCTGTGATGCTAGGAGGCTGCGAGGCTGCGAGGCTGGGAGGTGGGAGGCCGTGAGGCTGTGAGGCTGCGAGGCTGTGAGGCTGTGAGGCTGCTAGGCTGCTAGGCTCTGAGGCCGTGAGGCCGCGAAGCTGTGAGGCAGCTAGGCTGGGAGGTCGTGAGGCTGTGAGGCTGTGAGGCTGTAAGGCTGTGAGGCTGTGAGGCTGTGAGGCTGTGAGGCTGTGAGGCTGTGAGGCTGTGAGGCGGCTAGGCTGCGAGGCTGTAAGGCTGTGAGGCTGTGAGGCCGTGAGGCTGTGAGGCTGTGAGGCTGTGAGGCTGTGAGGCTGTGAGGCTGCGAGGCTGTGAGGCTGTGAGGCTGTGAGGCTGCGAGGCTGTGAGGCTGTGAGGCTGTGAGGCTGTGAGGCTGTGAGGCTGTGAGGCTGTGAAAGTGTGAGGCTGGGAGGCTGTGAGGCTGTGAGGCTGCGAGGCTGCGAGGCTGCTAGGCTGCCAGGCTGTGAGGCTGTGAGGCTGTGAGGCTGCTAGGCTGTTAGGCTGCGAGGCTGCGAGACTGTGAGACTGTGATGCTATGATGCTGTGAGGCATGTGAGGCTGTGAGGCTGTGAGGCTGTGAGGCTGTGAAGCTGCTAGGATGCTAGGCTGTGAGGCTGTGAGGCTGTGAGGCTGCTAGGCTGCGAGGCTGTGAGGCTGTGAGGCTGTGAGGCTGTGAGGCTGTGAGGCTGCTAGGCTGTGAGGCTGTGAGGCTTTGAGTCTGTGAGGCTCTGAGGCTGTGAGGCTGCGAGGCTGTGAGGCTGTGAGGCTGTGAGGCTGTGAGGCTGCTAGGCTGTGAGGCTGAGAGGCTGTGAGGCTGCGAGGATTATATTCCTGGATATTCAGGACGCTTTAACCAATTTTGGTCATTTCGGCTCAATTGGAGAAGGAATGGAAGAGCCAAGTCATATCCCTGTGGTAACCCCCTACTCGTTGCGAAGAAGGACTTGAGATCTGTATTCTGCGACCACAAAGACATGATCACAGCAGGGCTCGAACCACCGATCCACGTGCCGTTAGGCTCTCAGGAGGCCGGGCCGCTGATTGTCGGCGCTCCAACCCACCGAGCTATCGGGGCGGCCCTAGGCTGTGTGGACAATGGTGCCTGATACCACTACCCTGGGGAGGCAACGTGAGCCGAGCAGGGAAAGACAATCATCGAATCATCTTCCACGATGTAGAGTCAACACTCTTTTGTTTCGTCCTCGGCATCAGTTACCGTAGTAACGTAGTAACGTTGCAGATTCATTGGTTGACCGTTTGGAAGTAATAGAACGACGCATTTAATGGTTACATGCCTTCATTGCTATGCTGGTAATCCCACGCCATTGGAAGCCACTGTCAGTTTGCGACGTCCACTGCATGCAAACTGAGTCTGTCTGATATGAATCCGACTGATCCGAATAAAACAATATTCTGTACGATGAAGACATCGGAAAAGAACCCTCATGAATATCGTTTCCAGCTGTGTATAAACCATGTGTAACTGGCATATCATCTGGGCCTTTTTAAAATTACAGCTACAGCGTGTCGAGTTTGAATTTGCTTCAGTGAATCACTTAAATAGATGTAAATCTCATCATTAGTATGTCACATGAAATTCCCAACGCCAGATCCACGTCAAGAATAGCGAGAATACCAACGTCTGCCAATAGGTTGGTTGCTTATTCAGCACGATTTAACCAATTCTGTCCATATCGCGTCATTGGGAGAAGGAAGGACAGAGAAAAGCGGAGCGCCCCTGACGGACGATTCACGATTCAAAATCATTGATTCGGCAAAGCGGAACTGTTTAATACGTGAATGAACATGAAAGGGAAGGTAAGCACAACTGTGACACAGGAGATACTGATTAGGGCTAAAGACCACTATCACCAGAGCCACCTGGTGTGGCTATAATACAGACGGATGATATACCTGTTACTGTAACTTTGACAACAAAACAGAACATGCCTCATGTTCCTTGCTCTCCGGGTGCGTCACGTGACCAGTTTGCTGACTGCATGTCATGTTCAATGGTGCTTTCTTCGCCTTATGATTGTACAAAATACCTCATCACGCTATACTTTCTGATGCGACACCTGCACTGATTATTTCTAGAAACCATTGTCTCGTAACTGAAGCCATGTTATATTATCCAAGTACTGACATAAGAACTGCACTGGCCGGCTAATCAGACAGGGAGCGACTTTAATTGGTTGGGCGCTGCGGGACCGCCATCCGTCTGCTGAGGTCTGCTACTGAGTCTCATTTCCTCCTCCTCGTTGCTTCCTGTCAGCCAAAGGCGGCAAGGACTTGGTGGCACTCATTAGGTGCGCTACGCATAAGAACCCTGAAACCAACTTATATACCATTGTATCTGCAGAGTGAAAAATAACCACCTAAGTACTGATAAGTCTGAGTAGACGTGGTTAATACTGCTGCAGAAAGGAGGTTGCGTACAGCAATCTCTTCTGAGCTCTTGAGGAAATGTTGTTTGCCGGTGGGTCTTTTGCATTTAGTCTGTTGACTGCGGTTCCTTGTTCATCCGCGCGCTGTCCGGTACTAGCCATGAAAGTGAAGAAAAGAGACGCATATACGGATCGCAGCAAGTTTTTCACTTGCGGACGAATCCTTTCAAATCTGTTTTATTTAGTCTTTATCCAAAGATTACAACGGACGGCGGTGTTGTGACAGTGGCTGACAGTGTCTGATATAGTGTTTGTTACCAATCAACCCACGGCCGGGTTCATTGTCCTCTGTGCTAGTCTCTGTGCGCCCTGACCTTTGCGACCCTGACGGGGAGAATCACCGCGAACGACATACGACCACCAAGATACATCAAAATCACTGATATTTATTGTTTGCGGAGACGAGTGTAAATTGCTCTGTTAGTCTTGTGTATGAGTCCGGAAAGGTCACTTGATTCCTCGCTGATGTTAATCTAGAGACCGATCAGGTATGGCTCGCTGACATGGATGGGTCTGCAAGGGTCAATATCCTTGTCCTCACTAGCGCTGACCTCAAACAGCCGACCGGGGCAGCTCTTACACTGTTCCCAAAAGGCCCATTTACATACGTTTTCTCTTTTAAAAAGATATTAACAATAATTGCAGCTTACTTTTTGCATTTAACTTCAGGAATCCGTGGGTAGAGCCTTAGGCTTGTTCAGCGTGACAGTAGTGAATCTTGCCCGTAATGTCAGATATGGACTCAGATGGATGGATGCTCCAGGCCAGCTTCGTGCAAACATGAGCCACACTGTGAAATGAAATATGGTTCTTTTGGTCACGTTGTGTAACTAACTGTGGCCGGCTTGAATTGGGTACGGATGTGTATGTAACTATTAACCGGTGATCTATCGATGCGACACAGTTGTTAAAAGCTGTGATAAATGTGACTCACGGCCGTACAGGCAGCTATAACTGAATTGAATAACTTAATGCAGAGGCAGTGCCAGTATCAGTGTCAGTGTCAATGGTTATATACTCTTTTAATATCCAATTTTTCTCTTGAATTCCTTTCTTAAATATTTTGGGAGACAAGGTAACACTTAACTGTGCTGATGTCGGTTTTGTGCCCGTTTCTTACTCGCTGATGATGCAATGGTTGCCGCACAGAGAACTTTCATTATTGCATTGATGCCTTGCATCAGGAGTCAGAAGGTTATATAATTCCCTTTTTTTATGAATACATGATTATAAAAAATGAGTGTTATCTCATACACACAAGCAGACAAGGGAAAATATAATTGCACCCAAGGGACATGCGCTGAAGACTGTTTTGTGGCCGTTTCTGGCCCGCTGATGACGTGAGATAATACATTCGTTACATGACACGTGGAATGACTTCAACTGAAGTTTTTCGGGGGGTGGAGGGGGGGGGGGTTCTCTTTGTGTGTGTAAGTATGATGTCGCCATACATATTTTGTTCTGTATCTTCCCTAAGTGCCGTCCCTGAAAAACAGAAAGGATGCGTATTTTGGCAGGTTTCAAGAAAAAAACTGCCACTTCTCGACCCGCCCAGTCGGGGCCATGCCACGACACGACAGTAGGGCAGGGCCCGGGGGGTATGGACCCCACGAGCTGGGGCATTTATCTAACTTTGTTAATGTGTCCCTTGACGTACGGTGACTGGCTCGTGGCTCCAGTCGGGGACTCGCCTTGTGTCCTTGTCTTGAGCGTCATTTGTCACACTGAGGGGTGAGCGTGTGGCGCGCCACCTGACGGGAAGCGGTAATTGGCAAGGGGTTGACCACGTGACCTCACGTCTCTCGGCTCCTCGAACGGCCCGATCGTCCACAAATCGAATCTCCGTACAGAGTAGCTCGTTGAGCAATTATTGACTTATCGCTCTCGCGCAAGGAACTCTGGGATCGAGATTGCTGCAGAACCTGACATACCACAGGCGTGATAATCGATCTGTCGCCATGGTTACAACCGTCTTGAGAGTCGGGTCTTGGTGCCATGGATGGGCCAATAACGGATGGCGAGGATAGACGAGCTCATAAGACTCAGAGAGGTGTCCCGTCGGCCTCGGGAGAGAGGAATTAATGTAGGGTTCCAGAGGACAAACAGAGTTAGTCTCATCATGACACGCAACGATTAGTAATAATAATGATACTGTTTATTGCAATAAGTATATAAGCAATAAAGCATATGTTTTATGGAAATTGCGTTGTTTCTTTCGTTCACCCACTTCCATACCAACAATCTACGCCTGAGAGAAGGAGGGTGAAGGGTAGAGGGAAGGGGTTAACGGAGGTGGGGGGGGGGGGGGGGCGTGTTAATGAGCATACCAAGCCATCCACATTGCCGATGGCGGGTGTTGCCCCCGGGAACATGGGTCCGCTCTTCCTTTTCTTCCCCAATTGAGTCGAAATGAATAAAAATTGGTTAAAGCGTCCTAAATATACAACCAACAACCCTTGCAGCAACCTAGCAGCCTCACGAATTATCGGTTTTGCTACGTTGATGTCGGTGTATGTTTGTATCACTTCATTGACGAATTATCGCAAAACGACACTACATAGCCGTCCTCGGTGGTAACTTGGTCAGTGCGACCAGGGAGCAGAGACGTATGAAGTGACTTAGAGGTCAGACAACGTCTTTGGGTTGGAAATGTGACCAACAATATCTGCCTGTCATGATTATATAATGGACATTTAACCAGCGTAACTCTAAACATTAAAGAAGCATTGTTTGAAATCCGCGTTAAGTGAAAATTCAAGGAAATCGGGAGAAGACGTGATTTCAGCACTCCGCCGGTACAGGACCACAGTCACAACGGGATCAACGATAGATATATAGCCTCGCAATCCACATATTATTTAATACCACACAGCGGGTGAGCACCTGTTCCTTTTCATAATAATGTCACTCCAATGGGAAGTATGAGGAGGAGAACATGTTTTCAAGGAGAGGAGAGACCAATGCACTATACACGATATGGTAAGCCAGTAGACAGTAGCGCCTCCAGGCGGCCATGGTTGTAGTGGAACCAGTTTTATAGCATATAACGCATCCCGAGTGTCTTGTTAGTGACTATGTCAGCTTGCCAATAGGCCGCAAAGCATGATGTATGCTATGACCTGGTGCTTTGTGTCGCGGAGGTGTGCCGCATGACCACAACGGTCTGCATACAACCCGTGGGCCTTCTCTCGAGCAGTATTAGCCGCGCGTGTGTGCCTAGACTCAGTAATTAGCAGCCTCTTTCCGGCGCTGGGGATTCCATGATGTATCCGTCCGGTTATTCGCAAGGGACCTGTCACCGACACGACCCAATCAAGACCATGTCTTATCTTCTTTTGTTGTTCCTACGGCGTCATTGTGCGTCATTGTGACGTCTAATTTTGGCTCAGACAGAAATAACTGCTAATCGGCTCTTCGGACAGGTCTTGATGAAAATTACCTTTAATTCCCAGTCGGCGTTCCGTAAAACAATAGATTCGTGTCAGCTGCTCTGAATCGGGCGGACGAAGGCGACAGGAAATGAGACCACTTACAGACCTCTCCAGATAGGTGGCGCTGCTCCGGCTTCCAATTACACGTCGCCCCCGGCTTCATTATGTAATCATAGCACGCCCTTATTGTACAGTAGATCATGGCGTCAGCTAGGACACAATGGCTATGATATGCCAAAGACCAAGTGCAACGAGTTGTCGTGAGCGTCATTTACACCCAAAGAACATTTCGAGTTGCGGACCACTAAAATAGCAGTCGCTGCCAATGTGGGGTGAGCTGAACTGTATAGGCGCCCAATCCCTGTCACCGCTCCAATCGGACAATCAGGTCATTAGAACATCACTCCACCTTCGAAACAACAATGTGAACAGGAAAACTGGTAGAGCGGGTCGGCGGTTTAGTGGTTGGCAGAGTTGGGTTAGTTACGTGACCAATGTCAGGGTGAAAAGGTGAGGCTACAACACATTAAGACCTAGCTTTGAACAAGCAAAACAGACTCCTTTAGTAATATCCTGACATCTTGTTTGACTTGTTTTGGTTTTGTTTGACGCCATGTTATATTATCCAAGTACTGACGTAATAACTGCACTGGCCAGCTAATCAGACAGGGAGCGACTTTAATTGATTTGGCGCTGCGGGACCGCCATCAATCTGCTGAGGTCTGCCAATGATTCTCATTTTCTCCTCCTCTTTTCGTCGTTTCCGCTCAAAACGAGGCACGGTTTTCTGACGTAAAGGTTCCCTGCGGTTAATGAGGTGAATCCTGACGCAAACTGCACACGGAAATATATACCATCGAATCCGTAAAGTAAAAATATTTGCTGATGAGGCTGATTTGTTGATTTTTTTCTGTCTCCGGGAGATGGGACTTGAGTGTGTTGATATCGCTGTTCATAATCACGTACACAACGTCTAAGCTTCGGTTTCAGCTTTTGTCATATTTTATATTGTGTACTTTTACCACGACAATGTATCAACCTCTTTTATATGACAATAAGGATAATCATATTATTATTATTATTATTATTGCTATGAGACGTGGATAATACTGTTGGAGACGGGAGGTCTCTTCTGACAACGTGAGC
The DNA here is from genome assembly GCA_964019135.1 of Arenicola marina. NCBI lineage: Eukaryota > Metazoa > Annelida > Polychaeta > Arenicolidae > Arenicola > Arenicola marina. The sequence goes on along the minus strand of OZ025257.1, from coordinate 40,732,697 downwards.
CTTTGTGGCACAAGGCAGCTGGTGCCCGATCCTTGGAATACATCGTCGTTGTCTCATTGAAAGCTGATCTAGCCACTAACACGTCAATCAGGACATATTTTTCTTAAAAGAAACTCGCATGCAAGTGGTTTTTCTTTTGCCTGGGGATAAATATCCCTATTGATTGCAGGTGGGTAATGTTGTTTCAATTAATCTGTGATTTGCCGCATAGCATGCCATCCCGAGATCTTTTCAGCGGCGATATTTCCGGACGTGCCTGATGGTTGTATATTCAGGACGTTTTCACCAATTCAGGTCATATCGCGTCAATGGGGGAGAAACAAGGGAAGAGCGGTGCCATGACCACAGGACTGACTCCAACCATCGATCTATCAGGTGACCAAAGCACTATCCGGGCAGCCCTCTAGGACGTGTAGGAAAACAGGGAAAATTGGAAAAGGAATTGATGAAAACGATGTATTAGTCGCAACGGGACGTGTTTCGCATGTGTTTTATTCGCCCTTATTCGGATATTACAGCAGAGACTGGGTTGCGACAGTGCCTGATATGCCTCGTATCCTAACGGCGCCCAATATTCACCGTGTGGCCACTGTAGCGGATGACAAATGTTGCCTCAGCCAAACCTAATTTGATCTACATATGTTATGTCTGCCATCGGCCGGCTATGATCAGCGCCAACAATAACCTCATCGTTCATCGCAAAGTAATACCCATTGTGACCTGTCTAAAAAAAACACGACTCGACCCGCCGCCTCCGGACACATAGAACATGATGAACTATGAACATGATGATGCCCATTTCTTCTGTTATTCCTCTGGCCATCCATGTCGGTTTGATGTGATGGAGCTGTCTGAACGGCCCCAGGACGGTACTGGCGCCCACCAGCTTCATGTGAGACAGAGTCACCGTCCCCATCAACTCACCGACGGGATCATTGTCCTCAGGGCTTGTCCTATGCGCTCTGACCTCTTTGAGCCTGACGGAAGGAATCACTGTGAACGACATATGACCAGCATGAGAAATCAAAGCCATGGCATATTCACCACAAACGTCACTGCCGGGGTGTAAAATGGGCTCTATGTCTCCAGACTGGGTCAGTTTAGAGCGCGGTTGGCGTTAAGGTAAGAGGGAAAGCATTTATTCGGGGACCCCCAAATCACTCCTAGGCTATAAAACAGACGTCTATGACTCGTCTGGTAGGTGTCGCTACGGCAATCTATTGCATATGTAAAACCTCTTTCGCACCCCCACCTCTTCATCCTACCCTTTATGTAGGGAGGTCTAGGGGATGCGGACCGGTCCCTTCTTTTAAGGAAGAACGCCTTTTTTCAATACAAAATTTAGGCCATCTGGTGCGTGGGACCCCCACGTTTTGAGGAAGAACGCTATCTGAGGCGGCATGAATCTCCCGGTCGCAAGTTCTCAGTGGACTTATGCCCCCCACCGATCGTCAAAAATCTAGTGGACTCCAATGGTCAAAATAGTGGTCGCAAGTTTTCAGAGCACCTCTCCCCCCCCCTCCCTCCGTTTAGTCTTTTCAGCACCCAGAAATTGCATTATGCTAATTCCGGCACTCTTGAAAGGAGTCACAATAGATCGATCTACACTCTGAACTAAGTCCCGCCCACGCTTGAATCCTTTTTCTTTAAATCATAGCTTATGGTAGGTGAAAGTGGGCAGTACTCTTCTCCGAAACTCACAAGAAAGTGATATGCTGTTTGATCTTTTCAGCACTCGGAAATTGCATTTTATGTCTTGCGCTACGAAAGAGTGATATAGGTGGCTCGCCCGCAGCTCGTTCCCTGCATTGTAATAGAAGAACACAAAGAGTTATGTAAGTTGTTGGATAGGGCAATTTATTGCCGAGAATAAAAGGTTCAAGATTATCAGTGGCGGAATAACCACATCGCCACTGATAAAAATGTGGCGGAAAAGAGCATCGCCACTAATAAAGATGTGGCGGAAAAACGCATCGCCACTAATATACATGTGTCGGAAAACACATCGCAAATGGAAAAACATTTGGCGGAAAAAATATCGCCAAGCAAAATGACAAATATAGTGGCAAACACATTGCCACTGTGAATTAAATGTAGTACACATCTGTGGCAATCAGATGTTAGACAGGCAAATATCAATGGATACTAATTGATATATATATATATATATATAGATTTACCATATTAATTTACCATTTGTCTGTACGTATTTACCCCCCGAAGGTGCTGCTGATTATTTACACCAATCACATGAACAAAATGGCGTTGAAATACTGTACGAACAGATTATCGATATCAAAGCGAGGTACCCACTTGATAAGGTTGTCATCATGGGAGACTTGAACTCGAGAATAGGATTGGAAAACGATTACATTGATGATACTGTGAAACATATTCCAAACATGGAGTGGTATAAAAGTGACGACTTCGACATCCCACGTGCATCAAAAGACCAAGGTGTAAATAATTTCGGCCGGTCGTTACCTAAATTATGTATAGCGCTAGATCTCCACATATTAAATGGTCGATGCAAAGGTGATGCATACGGTGAAATTACAAACATAACAGAAAGTGGTTGCAGTGTCGTAGATTATATTATTGCCCCAAGTGATATGTTTAGTTCAATAGTCAAGTTCGAAGTGTTGAAACCAGATTTTCACTGTGTAACAAATCATCTCCCAGTAAGTTGCATGTTTCGATATGACTTGTTAGATATGGAAGACTGTGTAACTGGAGTGTGCATGACAACGGGTCTAAAGTCTCACGATATATTTAAATGGAATGCCGATCTCTCTCAAGAGTTTAGTTTGCATGTTTTAGAGTCTCTAGACAGTGAGTTTGAAAGCATATTTAATGAACATTGCAATTCAAATGACACAGACGAGCTGGTCAAACTGTTAGTTAATACTCTGCAGCTCAGTGGTATTGCGATGCGCAGACCAGCCAGGCGTACAATGCGAGTAAGCGTACAGCAGAGTCCGCCTGAATGGTGGGATGCAGACTGCAGTCGAGCAAAGCAACAGAAACTAGATATGCTGGACCTCTTTCGCGTTTCAAATTCGCAAGAGCATCTCAATGAATATAAGGGTGCTCGAAGAATCTTTAAAAACCTTTGTAAAAGTAAAAAGCTACTACATGCACGGATCTTAAAGCAGTCATTGATAGATAGCTGTACCGAGTGTACTACCTTTTGGCGTTGTATCCAGCGATTGCACAGTAACCATGGTAACAGTAGGAGTAGTTCTAATATAAAACCTGAGGAGTGGAAGGAATACTTCGCAAATCTATTAAATGTCACGGCTGCGAAATCAGATTCTGTTTTTTTGGAAGAGGTGTTATCCACCCTAGCTGATCACGACAATGTATGTATTAAGTGTGACGTTCAACAGGTTGAGAGTTTGGAAAGAGATCATCTGAATAGAGCTTTTGATGCTGAGGAAATACTAGGTTGTATACGACATTTGCCCAACGGCAAAGCTGCCGGTTACGACGGAATACCGAATGAAATGTTGAAAGGGGTTGCCGAACTGTTGTTACCATATCTTGTTCGTCTGTTTAATCTGATACTGGACACGGGGAAGTTTCCGAGAGATTGGTGTAAGGCCCTCATATTGCCGGTACATAAGAAAGGATCACTGTCTGACATGGGTAATTATAGAGGTATATCCTTATTGTCTGCCCTCAGTAAGCTATTCACAAAATTAATCAACGAGAGATTAACTGTATGGGTCGACCAGAACGAGTTACGGTCAGAAGAGCAGGCGGGATATAGAAAAGGATATTCGACTTGTGATCAAATATTTGTCTTGCAGTCTATAATTCAAAAGTATGTAACGAAAGAGAAAGGCAGGTGTTATATCCTATTTATTGATTTTTCAAAGGCGTTCGACAGCATGCCCCATAGTCTGTTATGGTTTAGTCTACTAGGTAAAGGTATTCATGGAAATGTAATGACGGTTATTCGTGATATGTACGCTAACTTAAAATCGTGTATTAAGACACAATCTAGTTTGACAGACTATTTTCAGTGTAAAATCGGAACGCGACAGGGCTGTAAGTCCCTTGCTGTTTGCTTTATATATAGAGGAGTATTTATCCATGCTATCAGACTCTAACTGCCCAGGTATCTATGTGAGCAACGATGCCCCAAACATAATATCACTCATGTTTGCCGATGATTTAGCAAACTGCGCGGATACCGTAGGACGTCTCCAGCAAACGATAAATATGTTAGAGGCATATTGTAAGAAGTGGAGTTTAAAAGTAAACATGAAAAAAACGCAAGTGATGGTATTTCGGAGAGGAGGAATAGTTAAAGCAAACGAGCGATGGTTTTTCGATGGTGAACGGTTGAAAGTTGTATCGTCGTATAAATATTTAGGGTTGGTATTGACTAGCACACTTAGATGGTCGAAAGCTGTTTCTACACTGACTGGTCAAGCCAACAGAGCATTGGCCTCTATCTTCAAGCTTGATAAGAAACTTAACGGTCTACCTATAAAAGCAGCATTTACTCTATTTGATCGAATCATTGTGCCAATTCTCACGTATGGAGCCGAAATCTGGGGTTATCAAGAGTATAAGGAAATCGAGAAAGTCCAAGTTAGATTTTGTAAGAGATTATTGGGACTACCCTAGTTAACATCGGACGCCGCCGCATTAGGTGAATGTGGCAGGTTACCCTTAGCAAAAATGTATAATGTTAAGTGTATTAAGTACTGGTTAAAGATATTACGGATGCCAAATAGTAGGTATGTCAAAAGCTGTTATAACATGCTTAAAGAATTTGACAATCAAAGTAGATCATCCTGGGCTAGCTCAGTGAAAGTTCTGTTGTCTAAATATGATTTTAATGATGTATGGATTAACCAATCAGTTTATGACGAAAGTGTATTTATTGCTGAGCTAAACCAGAGATTAGAAAACTGTTTTATTGAAGAATGGCATATGAAGGTTAGAGATCAAAGTCGCCTTAGTGTGTTTTGTACATTTAAGGACCAACTCTTCTTTGAAGTATATTTACTGAGAGTAAATGTTGCCAAACTTAGAAAGTCTCTTTCGCGTTTTAGATGTTCAGCTCATAATCTCTCTATTGAATTAGGTCGCCGTGATGGAACATTACCTGAAAACAGAATTTGTAAACACTGTGCTGTAAGAAATGTCCTTGTTATAGAAGATGAATACCACGTGTTATTGTGTTGCCCGAAGTTTATGGATATCAGACATTTATATATAGACAACGCTTTTTGGAATCCCCCAACGTACGAGAACTTTATTATGTTGATGTCAAGTGTAGATATGTTTACCCTAAGAAAATTAGCGATGTTTGTGCACACTCTAGAAAAACGTGTCAGCGCGCAGCTGTAAATTCAAAACACGGAAAATGCTATTATTTGTTGACAAATGTATATACGTTCATTGCTATGTCCCATGGGCCTGAAGGCCTTTTGACAAAATAAACTACCTACCTACCTACATATTATGCAGTCCACTATGGATATTTATGAAAGGCTATATGAAAATAGATGTTGTCTTCATACATAGCAGTGAAGGTGAGGGGACAAACGCCTCGTACAAATATGGAAATAACTGATCTAGGGATCATCATAGTTTACTATGAATTATTTCTTTAAACTTAACTTAGTTTAGTAGATATTTCTGAAGTTATCCAAATACATATGCCGAGATACAAATTACAATAAGACGTGCTATAAAGATCATTATTGACGATATATAAATGCCTCGCAAATACGGGTCATCACATTCCACCATGTATTATATTGTAAAACCTAATAGCGCCTTTCCGCAGACAATTCTGAAATTATCCAGTCGCATATGCTGTAATACTAATAACAATACGGCTTAATGATACAATGAATATATATGATATTTAAATAGCTCGTAAGCACATCTCATCTAGTTGCATACTGTATTATTATTGCTTAAACTTAATGACCTCTTGTCAGCAGACATTTCATGAAATTATGCCCAGACCCTGTTGACTCGCGTCGATGCAAAGTGGAGGCGGTGTGGAGGAGGTGGTTTATTTCGTTGGTGGTTGAGAATCAAGTGAACGCCCGTGTAAACTGCCGCTACATCGTCTCGCGGTTGACGCTAATCGGTAAACAATCCGCGTTGTCAGAGGGATTCCACTTGGACGAGTCCATTCGTTCTTCTCACCATCGGGTAGGGGTGATACCAACACGTATTCCCATAATGTAGCACTCCAATAATTCTCCGCGCAGCCATAAAGTAAATTCTGATTAATCAGAATTATTATATGCTTACTCCGGCACTCTTGAAGGGAGTCGCAACAGATCGATCCACACTCTGAGCTAAGCCCCGCCCACGCTTGAACCCTTTTTCTTTAAATCATAGCTTATGGTAGGTGCAAGTGGGCAGTACTCATCTCCGAAACTCACAAGAAAGTGATATGCTGCTTTGTTTGTCCGACTTGGCTGTCCGACAAAGCGCACGTGGAAGATCTTGTTTCGCCACATGATTGGATAAAAGCAACATTGACGTCAGTGAATGATTGACAGCCTGGATGTGTCTATTAAGGCGCTTGTGACAAGGCTGATAGCTACCAACCTACCGATAACAATAAATTCGTAGATACCAATCTAGCGATTTATGAATCGGATGACGTCACAACTGTAGTTTAATAACCAGTAGAGTACCATGGGAACCAGCTCTGTCACGGCGCGGGAACCAGGCGTGCAAACCGGTGTATCACACGCGATTTCTCACATTGGTATTGCGGAACAACTTTATACAGCCATCATCTATGTGAGAGATTTTTTAAATAATATATTATAAAAAAAAAATCTAATATTATATTGTATTATTAGTGGTGATATTATGTTGAATGGGTTTAACAATGGTCCTATATAAAAGGGACGCCGAGGTGTGTGTGTGTGTATCATGAGGGGGGGCGGGCGTCCGCTGCCGTTTCCATGGCAGTGCTGTGAGATTAAGTCCTCCCGCCAGGGGGCTCATAATAACAGGGAGTTACGAATGATTCGCCGACAGACCGTTTGCATTGATCACAGTTTGTATCCAATAATATTGGCCACACCACTGAGAGTGACTGCCCGGCGCATCCTCTGAGGCGATACATTTCTTCGGGGACCCCCACATCATCACCAGGATATGAAAGAAACATCGAACGGTGGCTGCGACAATCAATTGCAGCTGTTCACACGTCAATGTTTGTCAATCCACCGTCTTCCGATTCCACGTTAAGCATGTATAATACATTTTGTTCCTAGATTTTTATAATTTTTAAACCATTTGAAAGAGGATGATATACCGAGAACAAAATTAAGGAAATGTGTATCTCACCATGAGCTAAAAACATTTCAATGAGACATATTTTTTCAGCTCAGTAATGTTCCTTAAATGGTGTGAACATCATAAAAATGTAGGAAAATAATAACTGTATCATACATTCTTAAGTTACTTTGTCACCATCAAAGTACGTCATGCTTGTAATAATGTGTCAAAAAGAGATACAGTTACTGACATTTACGTAAACTATCAATGCAGTGAACACTCCCTTTGTGAGTTGCTATCTATGCACGTCTGTTACTTTTCCACATAAATTAACCATCGCAATATCGATAGATAGTGTCTCAATATTTCATACAAGCGTCATCAACTTTCTGCGCGGAGTGTATTGTAATTAGCATTAAAGTGTTCCCGGATGTAGAACCAAGATGTCTTTGTTGTGTCGTCTTCTAAACTTGACCGAACGATCAATTTCATACATATGTAAGGAATATATACATATTGGAACAATCATTACCCAGTTAAAGCTGTCCGCAATGCGAACACAAGATGAGGCTGCAAAGCGAGATGCACGTGAACATAATTGACCAACACCAATATTTCATTTCATGGTCTAGCCACAAGCGAACCCTGTGGTTATCTCTGTCCTGTTTATTAAGATCTGGGCGCATCTAGACCAGCTAGGAGGACAGTGAACTAGGCGGTGAGTTAATTGGGAAGGGGACTCTGCCGTAATAGGTGGATAAGAACCGCACAAAATCCATGTTCCCGTCATGAAAAAGACAACGTTTTCGCCGTCCGTATCAGCGTGATCTTCTTGACGTCCGGCGACGTCACGGGTGGACAAGGGGTCCAGCAAGTAATAGTATTACTCGAATGGCTGCTTATCTTTTATAATCAAACAACCCCCAAATGTCGTCCATCCGCTAGCCGGGTCATTACATTGACACTCAAAGAGAGTCTCATGATGAGAACTAAAGGAAGGTTCCATCCGCTGGTGCCGCGCTGAGCCTTCCTGACCACGGCGCACAGAATATACCTCCTTTCTTCAAGAGTATTAATCACCTCCACCCAGGCTCATGATGTAGCCACCTCTTTCATGTGTACATCCGTCCGGTGTATAGTTTGCACCAGAGTCAGCCTTAATATTCATAAGGGAACTGGTTGGCACAAAACACGTGCCTCGTCTGGCCAAGGAGAGGATGAAGCACTCTTTTTCTCGTTTTTTTGGCAAGTCTCTTGGGTTGAGTCACGTCTGAGTTTGTCTCAAAAGAGCAAAAACTGGCTAAGCCACCCATCAGCACATTCATTACATAATCAGAACCCAGCCTGGGTAACCATAACCTTTAATTAGCAGTCGGCGGTTCATAGAATAATCAAAATTTATGTTTGAAGTCGAAGATTAAAAATATATCTATTGAATATAAGCCATTGGCAGTAGCAACGTATCGCCTCTCATTGCGCAGCCACATTTCCTGTCCTTTCTTTTCATTTCCTCTCCTTTCTTTTCATTTCCTTACCGTTCCTTTATTTTTTTTCAGCTCCTTCTTTTTCATGTCATTTTCACTAACGAAGAGGATGCGCAGCTTCCTGATGGTGGCCTAAGATCCGTATTCTAGTAAAAATGTTATCATCAATGTAAAAATCAGGGGCGACTCCATGGAGACGTGGGGGTACCTTCCCGCTCCTTATGCTTTGAGACAATCGACCAAGAAGCCTCGCTCCCAGCCCCGTTATCCCACGCTGCCTCCCGGGCACTCTCTAAGGCTGACCTATATATTACCTTTCACTGAACGAGTTGACAGTTCATGTTTGTGTTAATTTATTTTTATTTTTTGAAAGAGTAGACGGTTCGTGTTAATGTTTATTTATGTTTATTTTTCATTCTATCGTAACGACGTAAGATATCCATCCTTAATAGTAATAAGTTCGTGATATCCTATTCCCATGAATTGTCAGAGCAATAAGAGTAGAAGTGAAGATAATCATTTCAATAGTTGTATGTTTTATATTTGCTGAGGTGGCAGACGGACTAGGATATTCTTTATCCTCACTCAAGTGGAACCAGTATGTGCAAATACAATCACTTAGGAATTACAAGAAGAATTACGGGTTGGCCCCGTACGGTGATGTTTGGCCATTTCACCAGTGATATCTTGCAATGACATGCAATAACAGTTGATGAACTCGAGGACGAACCAGATGCTAATAATTGTCCAGATGCAAATAGTTCTACACAATAAACGCCCGTACTTGCCGCCATCGGCATGTGGATGGCTTGTTATGCCCATTATCACACATCATCACGTCAACCCCTCCCCTCTTCCCTTCACCCTCCCTGTCCCAGCCGTACAATGTAGGTATGGAAGCGGGAGCACCAGAGAAACAACGCAATTTCAATAAAACATACTTTATACTGACGCAGTAGCTCGATTTGTCGTTATTTTTTTTTCTTATATGTTTGAGCAAATAAGCCTCGGCTTGGGCTCGTTGCCAACCAATTTTATATTAGTATTAGGCTGTGCGTAATTATGGTAATAAGCATTATCATTATTAATACTATTCGCTTTGTGTCATGATGAGACTAACGCTATCCTCGTTATTACGCCGCCAGTGACACCAAGACCCGAGTCTCGAGACGGTTGTATCCATGGCGACAGATCGATTATCACGTCTGAAGTATGTCAGGTTCTGCAGCAATCTCGATCCCAGAGTTCCTTGCGCGAGAGCGATGTCAATAATTGCTCAACGAGCTACTCTGTACGGAGATTCGTTTTGTGGACGATCGGGCCGTTCAAGGAGCCTAAAGACGTGAGGTCACGTGGTCAACCCCTTGCCAATCACCCCTGCCCGTCAGGTGGCGCGCCACACGCTCGCCCCTCAGTGTGCCAAATGACGCTTAAGACAAGGACACAAAGCGAGTCCCCGACTGGAGCCGCGAGCCAGTCACCGTATGCCAAGTGACTCTTTAACAAAGTTAGATAAATGACCCAGCTCTTGTGGTCCATACCCCCCGGGCCCTATCATTCTGTCGTGTCGTGGCATGGCCCGGATTAGGTCGGTCGAGAAGTGGCAGTTTTTTCTCGAAATAGGCCTCATTTCTTTCTTTGGGGGACGGAACATAGGGAAGATACAGAACGAAATATGGCGACATCATAGAGACTGCACGCACGAAGAGAACCCCCTAAACAAATATACATTGGGGTGCTCAAATGCATGGTTATAATGTCACGCTTGCTATAATATTACCCTGGCACCCCGCTTGCAGAAGCTGCAAAAATGCTGAAAGGCGGCAACTTTCCTTTGCTTTTCACTTGTATCTACCATGAGCTAATGATTGTCAAGTTCATCCTCACGCTTAACGAAAAAAGAATCAAGCGTGATCGGGGCTTAGCCCGGAGTGTGGATCGGTGTATACGTGGGCGGGGCTTAGCCCGGAGTGTGGATCGGTGTATACGTGGGCGGGGCTTAGCCCGGAGTGTGGATCGGTGTATACGTGGGCGGGGCTTAGCCCGGAGTGTGGATCGGTGAATACGTGGGCGGGGCTTAGCCCGGAGTGTGGATCGGTGTATACGTGGGCGGGGCTTAGCCCGGAGTGTGGATCGGTGAATACGTGGGCGGGGCTTAGCCCGGAGTGTGGATCGGTGAATACGTGGGCGGGGCTTAGCCCGGAGTGTGGATCGGTGTATACGTGGGCGGGGCTTAGCCCGGAGTGTGGATCGGTGAATACGTGGGCGGGGCTTAGCCCGGAGTGTGGATCGGTGAATACGTGGGCGGGGCTTAGCCCGGAGTGTGGATCGGTGTATACGTGGGCGGGGCTTAGCCCGGAGTGTGGATCGGTGTATACGTGATCGGGGCTTAGCCCGGAGTGTGGATCGGTGTATACGTGGGCGGGGCTTAGCCCGGAGTGTGGATCGGTGTATACGTGATCGGGGCTTAGCCCGGAGTGTGGATCGGTGCATACGTGGGCGGGGCTTAGCCCGGAGTGTGGATCGGTGAATACGTGGGCGGGGCTTAGCCCGGAGTGTGGATCGGTGAATACGTGGGCGGGGCTTAGCCCGGAGTGTGGATCGGTGAATACGTGGGCGGGGCTTAGCCCGGAGTGTGGATCGGTGAATACGTGGGTGGGGCTTAGCCCGGAGTGTGGATCGGTGAATACGTGGGCGGGGCATGGCCCGGAGTGTGGATCGGTGTATACGTGGGCGGGGCTTAGCCCGGAGTGTGGATCGGTGAATACGTGGGCGGGGCTTAGCCCGGAGTGTGGATCGGTGAATACGTGGGTGGGGCTTAGCCCGGAGTGTGGATCGGTGAATACGTGGGCGGGGCATGGCCCGGAGTGTGGATCGGTGTATACGTGGGCGGGGCTTAGCCCGGAGTGTGGATCGGTGAATACGTGGGTGGGGCTTAGCCCGGAGTGTGGATCGGTGTATACGTGGGCGGGGCTTAGCCCGGAGTGTGGATCGGTGAATACGTGGGCGGGGCTTAGCCCGGAGTGTGGATCGGTGAATACGTGGGCGGGGCTTAGCCCGGAGTGTGGATCGGTGAATACGTGGGTGGGGCTTAGCCCGGAGTGTGGATCGGTGTATACGTGGGCGGGGCTTAGCCCGGAGTGTGGATCGGTGAATACGTGGGCGGGGCTTAGCCCGGAGTGTGGATCGGTGAATACGTGGGCGGGGCTTAGCCCGGAGTGTGGATCGGTGAATACGTGGGTGGGGCTTAGCCCGGAGTGTGGATCGGTGAATACGTGGGCGGGGCATGGCCCGGAGTGTGGATCGGTGTATACGTGGGCGGGGCTTAGCCCGGAGTGTGGATCGGTGAATACGTGGGCGGGGCTTAGCCCGGAGTGTGGATCGGTGAATACGTGGGTGGGGCTTAGCCCGGAGTGTGGATCGGTGAATACGTGGGCGGGGCATGGCCCGGAGTGTGGATCGGTGTATACGTGGGCGGGGCTTAGCCCGGAGTGTGGATCGGTGAATACGTGGGCGGGGCTTAGCCCGGAGTGTGGATCGGTGTATACGTGGGCGGGGCTTAGCCCGGAGTGTGGATCGGTGTATACGTGGGTGGGGCTTAGCCCGGAGTGTGGATCGGTGTATACGTGGGCGGGGCTTAGCCCGGAGTGTGGATCGGTGTATACGTGGGCGGGGCTTAGCCCGGAGTGTGGATCGGTGTATACGTGGGCGGTGCTTAGCCCGGAGTGTGGATCGGTGTATACGTGGGCGGTGCTTAGCCCGGAGTGTGGATCGGTGTATACGTGGGCGGGGCTTAGCCCGGAGTGTGGATCGGTGAATACGTGGGCGGGGCTTAGCCCGGAGTGTGGATCGGTGTATTACGTGGGCGAAGCTTAGCCCGGAGTGTGGATCGGTGAATACGTGGGCGGGGCTTAGCCCGGAGTGTGGATCGGTGTATACGTGGGCGGGGCTTAGCCCGGAGTGTGGATCGGTGTATACGTGGGTGGGGCTTAGCCCGGAGTGTGGATCGGTGTATACGTGGGCGGGGCTTAGCCCGGAGTGTGGATCGGTGTATACGTGGGCGGGGCTTAGCTCGGAGTGCGGAGCGGTGTATACGTGGGCGGGGCTTAGCCCGGAGTGTGGATCGGTGTATACGTGGGCGGGGCTTAGCCCGGAGTGTGGATCGGTGTATACGTGGGCGGGGGTTAGCCCGGAGTGTGGATCGGTGTATACGTGGGCGGGGCTTAGCTCGGAGTGCGGAGCGGTGTATACGTGGGCGGGGCTTAGCCCGGAGTGTGGATCGGTGTATACGTGGGCGGGGCTTAGCTCGGAGTGCGGAGCGGTGAAAACGTGGGCGGGGCTTAGCCCGGAGTGTGGATCGGTGTATACGTGGGCGGGGCTTAGCCCGGAGTGCGGATCGGTGAATAGAGAGGGTGCATGCGACCATCGATCGTCATTTTGAATCTCGTATCTGCTCGCATGTCAGCAGCATGGTCATTGAAGCATCCACGATTCCTAAGATTCCTACGAGATCCTAAGATCTCTAAGAGAGTCCCTAATTTAATAGGACTGATTCCATTCCTTTGGACCATTGAGATATCACTGGTTGTGAGATATTGGGTGCATTACTTTGGTCACCCGGGTACGTCCCGAAGGTGGACCCCAATACGTACATTACGCATCGGTTAAAGTGACTGTCTAGGCTGGTTCCATTGCCCCTAAATGATTAAGAGGTTGGTTAAACCGGGCAGCCTACCGATTCTGCCCCAAAACAATGCGCCCAGCGAGAACGTAGAGGTACAAACGGTTCATCAATTGCGCCATGGACACCGTCATTAAAGCCCAGTGACTGTGCCACAGGAACAGGGTGCCATGGGCAGTTTGTCACACAGAACCTCTCCATGGGTATGTCAGAAAATCGTTAATGCACCCATCGTCAATGTGAAATTAGAACCAGCTCCATCTTCTGATACAAGTGGCATGGCAATACTGTTTTTAAAGGGTATCACACCACGTCTTTCCATGATTCTGTTAGAAAAAGTTAATGCAGCCATAATTGAGTTATCATTGGTGGCATCTACGTTAAAAATTGATAATAAAAGAGTATTTATTGACGCTGACGCTGACGCTGACGCTGACGCTGACGCTATTGAATTCAGTAATAGCTCCCGTTGTGGCCGTTACATTTACCATAGATTTTAACCTCCATGTCTCATCGCCGGTTAATAGTTACATACACAGCCTTACCCAATTCAAGCCGGCCACAGTTAGCCTTTAGTTGCACAAACATGACCAAAACGACCATATTGTATTTCACAGTGTAGCTCATGTGTGCACGAAGATGGCCTGGAAGACCAGTCTATCTATCCGTATCTAACATTACGGCCAGGATTCACTACTGTCACGCTGAGCAAGCCTAAGGCTCTACACCACGGATACTTGAAGATGGGAGGGAATATCTTTTCTGATCTCGGCGATTGGCATCCCGGAATTCCTGGAGATTCGCGATTAGCTGCGGACAAGTTTTGGGGATCGTTATCCGTAAAATTCCTGGTTCAACGTAACGACCTTTTGCGTGTTTACCACGATCCTTTGAAGCAGTCTGTAAATTCTTCCATGATCGCGATATCACTTTTAAAATTGTTTTTTTTTCGCGCCCCCTTCTTGAACAGTCCTCATCTTGGAGATTCGCTATTGCCATCCCTTATATTGTTTCGGATTCGCGATTCGCCCCCCCCCCCCTCCGCTTGAAGTTGAATGTAAAAAGTACAGAGCTGAAATGATTGTTGTTAATATCTTTTTAGAACAGAAAACGTATGTACATATGCATTAGTGATAAGCCACATCACCACACTGCTTGACCTAACTACGCCCAAGACTTCACGCGAAGAGGTAAAGGCTTTCCGCCGTGTGAGAGGTGAACTGGCGACTGTTTGAGGTCAGCGGCAGTGAGGACAAGGTTCTTGACCCTTGTAGACCCCTCCACGTCGGTAAGCCATAACTTATGGGTCTTTAAATTTACATCAGCGAAGAATCAAGTGACATTTCCGGACCCATACACAAGAATAACAGAACAATTTACACTCGTCTCCGCACTTAATATATTTCGTGATTTGGATCTCTCTCGGTGGTCGTATGTCGTCCGCGGATGATTCCCCCCGTTAGGGTTACAAAGGTCAGAGCTCACAGAGCCAAGCCTAGAGGACAATGAACCCGGCCGTGGGTTGATGGGTAACAAAGATATATATCAGCCGCTGTAAGGAAACCGGGCATGCCAGCCACTGAGAAAGAGGAAACGAGAAAACATACCGCATCAGATGGATGGCGGTCCCGCAGCGCCAAAGCAATTAAAGTCGCTCCCTGTTTGATTAGCTGGCCAGTGCAGTTATTACGTCAGCACTTGGATAATATAACATGGCGTCCAAAAAGGGAACTGGGTCACTGACTGAAAACCGGCGCCCGGGGGGGGCGGGGGGGGGGGGGGGTCCACTCGACAGAACGCTTAATTTTTTGCATGGCAAAAATGGATCGTTGAATGGTTCGACTTTAACAGTCCATAACATCCCTTTGTTTGACGGGAGGAGGGGGCGGGGTCATGAAAGATGAAGCCACCAACAATAAAAGTGACATAATATACAGTACAAGACATGCTCGGCCCAGCATGGGAAGAAAGAAGATTAAATCATGAAAAGTTGGAAAATAAAAGACAGCAAAACAAGTCAAACAAGATGTCAGGATATTACTAAAGCAGTTTTGCTTCTACAAAGCTAGGTATCAATGTGTTGTAGCCTCACATTCAATTTGCGATAACAAATCTGGAATTGGGACTAATTGAATTGAGGGGTCTTTGTATGGCTGGTAGTATAACGATGGAGGAATACGACAGATGCTTTCCGGAAATTCAAAACGAAACGAAAAAGTGATAGCAATGAAAGATGCTATTAGAACAAAATGCAAACAACTATGCAAACCGGTAAACCGCCTGAAGTAATCAGTCGATCAGTGGTAGAATAACATATTAAGATTGGGGTTTTGTAAATTGGACCGTAGGTAGGAGAAGATAGTTGTTCCCATCCGTCAATCGGACAAAACTCAATGGTTGAATGAGCAATCTATGATTTCAAGTCAATAATATGGTAATGTTATACGAAAGTTAGTGTCTTCACCAATTGTTAAAACATTTGAAATGTAATACAATAGTAGACATATAGGCCCCCCCTCCCCCTGGATCCGCCCCTGACAGTCGCTGGATCACAGAAAAATGTATTCGATGAAGGTAGCCATATCAGAACAAACTCAATGCCCCTGAAGCCACATTTCAAACAAAGAAACAAACGGTCTGACACAAATGTCTCTTGAGAAACCTTTAGAAAAGATGTCTCTTTATTCTTTCATCCATCGTCACTTCGAGCTAATTCGGCATGGCACCACCGCAATCCAGAAGGTTCGTGATTGATAGTCATGCTGGGGCCATTATTGCATGGGATATTTTTCTCCAACCAATTAACCAATCAGGCAAATTCAATCCCACAAGAAGCCTAAGGGACATGACACGTGTTGAGGAAGAGGTCCAGACACTCTACACATGTACCCCACAGTAACCCGGCGGCCTGTTGCGCCGCCAAATGGTAAGGATTATAATGAAGTCTTGGTACGTGCTGTCCGACCGTCTGGACCTCGGGCTTGAATATATTCTAAGGTGGACCTAAATCTCACCCTTTCCAGGTCATTCAAAACCTGCTGACTTCTACCTCACCCCCACTCCCCCGCTCCGCCCCCCCCCCCGCGCTTGCCTCACAATTATGTCTTCTTGAGTAAATGCATGAGTGGCAGAGACCGTGGGGTTTAGACTCTGGACCCGTGGCACAACTCACCACCCAGGGTTCTCTTTGGAATCACAGAATGGGACAAATAAAGTAAGGAATTGAGATCACGCACCTCGTAGAAAGTCACCAATAAATCAGTAGATATTTAGCATGGTCACGCATAGCAACAACTGACAGCTGATCCCGTATCCCTTCGACAGGATTGGTAGGTGTCACCACATCTATTCCCTTGCCACGAACAGTGCAGGATTCCCCTTCAGCCAGGGTATGCTCCGATCAAATGGCTCACAAGCTGCCAATAGAGTATTCACCCCACGTCTCCATTACATATTTGTCCGCCATTACAAGTTGTTTTTTCTCACGCTTACATTTAACACTATTGATTATAATTATGGGACAGCTCTGCCAATATCAAATTAACACACATCTATAAGCTTAAATATGTTGAAAAATAGTAGCATGCAAATATTAAAGCCACTGAGAAACAGTTTAGTCAATACATGGACGCATGGGCGGATCCAGCAGATAATCATAAAGGCGGCATGCTAATATGCGGGGGCCGATACAAATAGGCCGGTATGACGCCCACATCTTAGCTGACATACGGTTAACATAGACCAAGAGTATCCCTCAAAATAGAGGAAGAGGTTAGATCCCCAAGACACCCGCTCAGATATCTTCATATTCACCTTGTGGAGAGCAGCAGCAAGAATCTGTGATCCCTGTGACCCCAACTATTTACCAAGGTTACACAGTGGACCCCCCCCCCACCTTGGATCTCCGCCTAGGACGTACTACAAACGTTACGAACCACGTACACCAAGTAAAACCAACATTCGCGCGCAATGGATGCCAACCAGTCAGATGTGACATCAGCCTCAACATTAATTTTCTAAATGCGTCGAATCAGCACTTAGACGGTCGGGCGCCTACACAACCAAAATTAGACGAACGATTAAGATTTAATTATAAATCCGAAGAATGCTCTTTAGCAGGTCGTTGGCATGGAATAAATATTCTCTTATATCGTGGTGTCGGCAGCCAGAACACGACAATATCACTGTCTCCTTCAAATGGCGATTTTGTCATGCAATGCCGCTTCTTGTCGACGGGAGATACAACTCGTGCATATCTAATGTTGACAAGTGCATCCATTGCGCCGTGGCATTACCATTTGTCTTGAAGCATTCATGGCAGTGCTGGTGATTATGGAACGACAAGACAAGAGTGGTTAATCAGAACGAAGCGGATCAGTCCCTAATCCTGTATTGAACATGGTCATTCATCCGCCTTTCTTATACCGCTTCTCTTCTAGGGCCGGCCCGGTAGCTCAGTGGGTTAGGGCGGTCGCC
This sequence comes from Arenicola marina, assembly GCA_964019135.1. Classification (NCBI taxonomy): domain Eukaryota; kingdom Metazoa; phylum Annelida; class Polychaeta; family Arenicolidae; genus Arenicola; species Arenicola marina. Next base: position 40,714,781 of record OZ025257.1, on the reverse strand, counting down.
CTTGAGTGCTCTGAAAACTCGATGACCCGACAGTGGGCATGTCTGTGTGGTAGCAGGATAAAGATCCCATGTTCTTCTTCACAAAGAGTAGGGGGTTACCCCTGGGGACATGCCTCCACTCTCCCTTCTTTCTCCCATTGACGCGATATGACCAAAAGTGGTTAAGGTAAGCAACCCATAATAGCAAGGTAAAAGAACTCTGTACTTGTGATTATTTTATGAAAGTATACCCAATTACAAACCTTCTGGTGAATATTTAGGATACTTTACCGTCCCGTTAAAAGATATTCTCCATTTTCCAAGTATACCCCCATTTCACAAAATGACCAACACTTCACACCTACGACGAATACGTAATTTTGCTACAATTCAGCTCAATATTTAAAATTAAATGTTAAAACTTTAAAATGAATGCATCCTATGGTCCAAGTAATGTCTAAAGAAGAGGGTCGAGGCGATTAGGAGAGGTAGGTTCGTCGTCATAATCGACAATCATTCATCGAAGCGAGCTGGGTGATGCAATGCTACTTTTTTGACCATGTGTACGGCATGGCCCTTACACCCCCGTTAGGGTTGAGGTCGTGAGGGTCATGCGTCAGGGCTATGGGCAGCCCTATGGTTTTGAGCAGGAATTGTCACCTTACCGACATACCATCATAGATACACATTATGATTCGAATTATATAACAATGAAAACAGACGCAAGGACATATGTTTCGAGGTCAGTACAAGACAGCTTTAACTTAGTACACGGAGAAAAAAGGCAACCATGGTCAAAAGCAGCCCAGTATTATAGTAAACATGACAATTGCTAAAGTAGACTTGTGCTTGTTCTGTACGACGCCCCAATGGTTTATAGCCTGAAATTCAATTTACCAGAACAAGAATGGGACTTGTAAAACACAGCCACTCCGTTACATATGGAAAACTCGCCTACCCCAAAGATGTCTGGCTTATAACATTACGACGGCGCACTACTGTAGGGATTTGGCAGGTATTCACCGGAAATTTAAAACTAAACGAGGATCTTATGCAACTCATGAAGTTTTGCTGGCCATTATTAGGACGAATTGGACAATTTGACGTGAGCAAAATGTACTTAGTTCATTTAAAGAACGCCGGGGGTTGTGGCACGTTCAAATAGCTGCCAAAGCCACAATAGAGAGTGAGCTGAATTAGTCGCCCAACCATTATGTGACCCCTTCGAGCAATTAAAAGGATATCCCATCATACATATCAAAAGATAAGCGCAAAAATACTCAGTATTTAAACAACAATGTAAACAGTGTGAGAAGAAAATAATTAGATTTTGAACAATACTGAATCCGCAGCCAGCTGGAGTTCTTATGACGCAAATCTATAGATCGTTGAAAATCAAGAACGATTTTGTCGTTTTGTAATTTCTGACAATTACCTGCCATAAAAGGCAGTAGAGAAAATACTCTACTTAAAATAGAACATATAACTCATGTAGCAATTCACATAGCGTTAAACGATGTATGTTTATGTATTTTTACCCTTTTGTCTAATTTCATGCATTAAAAACCGAATGCAATACCTATTATCAGGAAATTCATTATTATTTATCAATATATATATTTCATATATGATGAAACGAACAACCGAAATCACAAGATTATCACTCCTGTTTTTAGGTTGTATCAATAATTTGATATGCTTGTGGCAAATATATTTTAATTGATAACTTAAGAAATTATGAAAATGCTAGATGATGTATAAATGGCGATTTGTATAGGCTGGCGTCCGGCCTCAGACAAGCACGAGTGCCTGGTTCTAAGCCTTGTGGAACGGTGTCTAGTGTATAGCGACTAGGACTAGGTATTAAATTATGGGGAACCCCCTCTAAATAGCGACTACCTGGTCTCAATCTATACATGGTAGCAGGCCATTGTATCTAGGGCTAAGGCTGACACACATTTGTATATTTGGATTTCTTGGCATGAGGACTTAATTAAAATGCTTCTACAGAAATGTGAATGGCTTAATTATGTATTATTTGACGTTTCTGATATCCTCTCATTTAAAATTGTTATCTTGTCATGTCACTAGGCGCGCTAAACTTAGGTTTAAACCAACTTTATTTTTGTGCCAAAAGTAAGACGCAACCGAGGCTTTGAGGTTTGGAGAACAATGGTGTCTGGTGCCACTGCCTCTGGGGGCAAGGTGAGATGCACTGGATGAGAGGGGAAGACAGTCATCTAGTCACATCTTCCAAGAAATGGCGACAGACATCTTAATTTTCTTCGGCGCCATTTACCCTAGTTACGCCACTTTGTGGAGGCATTGGTCGGCCGTTTGGATGTGACAAGTTGGCGTCTTTGTAGGTAAACTGCTGCCAAGTTCGTTATGCTCAACACATACACGGATACAATGCCGTGAATCTAATATCTAGTACATGATTTCCACTGCAGAGCCGACAGATCAGTTCACGTCCGAATATCCCCGGAACTTCTCCTCATCGCCGTCCTTCTCCCAACCGATGATCTATGTGAACCGTGTCCATGTCAATTTCCACCAGCGTTCAAACACAAAGAGATCTCTGGGAAATGTGGGCCAGACCGACATGATGAGGAAACATGTTACTGATAATAATAGGTATGTTGATGTTTATGATTGTATCGCAAATGAGTTTTGCTTTCTGTGCATGGGCATCTCACTTCCATCGGTATCTCAATCGAAATTCCCAATTCACGTTAGAACGATACGATAACTCTTTCTCGTCGGCATACAATCTTTTGCTGGCTAGGCAGCTTACGTCCCGTGTAAATCACGAGCTAATGCAAAACTAAGTGAAAACACTTCTACGCAGCGTGAAAGGTAGGGAACCCAGCAGAGGTAGATAAAGTTTTGTGTCGGTTTCCGAACGCCAACAGCGGCTAAGCCTCGTCGGCGCAGCACGCTGCCTTTAGAGGAGAGAGTACATGTTTATTACTCGCCTGCCATTTTATTACCTAATACACGAAAAGGCGGCGACCGAAGGAAATAAGACTCTCGACCAGTGCGGGACGGTTCGCAAACCACGAATGATAATAAGTCAATAAAAAAGGTGTGAGGCCTTAAAGATGTCGTTCACAATAAATGGTAGCCATCCAGGAAATTATTAATACGTGGCCGAGTCTGTCTGAAGTCAGGCATGCTTCTACCACGTGGTAGAAGCATGGCCGGAACTTGACATCTCAGAACAGTTGACTATTATACCTGCTTTTGCGACAGAAATATTTGACCCATTGTTACCCAGGAGACGTGCAATCAGTCGCGGACTGCATTTGACGAGCAACCATCCATTAAACACATGGAAACCTATCAGGAAGGAAACCGTCCGTCTCGTAGATATTGGTAGTTATTCTGACAGAGCCTTCAATATCGATGATGACGTGTGGTTGATGCCAGTTGTTGCCAGTGACTTCAGCAGGAATGGAGTTCCACGTGTGCTCCAAGAGGTGTCACCGCCAGAAAACGGTCCGGCTTCCAATAATGTGCTACCATCTGGTGAGCATTCTCGTAACTACGTCGCTTTTATTTTCCGATGCGGGTCCTGCGAGGGCTTGGGATTCGGGGAAACAACACACCCGATCGCACATCCCTGCCCCATTCCGCTCCGATCTTTTGCCTTTCACTCTCTCACCATTCATTGCGTTGCAAAGTGCTGTGGTTTACAGACCTTGGCACGAGTAAAATCCCCTGTAGACCCAGCGTTGCGGTGACCATGCGGTGGTTTTGGTTGCAGCTTCTCGCAGTACCGTAGAACTGCTCGTGCGTGATAAAGCTGCGTAATTGTACAGGACCCAGAAACCCCCGCCGTTTGGCTACTGATAGGCACCACCAGTGCGTCGTAATGATGATGCTGTCCGCAATTCCGTGACAGGTTTGGACGTTGCCTCCGTGCCAAGAAAACCTTTGGCCTTTGTTTCCCCTCAATGATCACATTGCTGGTATAACGTCCTTGGACAGAAATTACATTGAGAGCCTTTGGAGTTTGATCAACAGGTGGATTTTGTTGCAATCGGTATGCCAGAGTGAGTCGGGCAGAAAGAACTCCAACTGAATGAGCGATAATCACGTATGGGAGTTAAGGACAGCTATTTGTATCCAAAGTTTTACGAACATCAGCATTTTGCAATTTATGAAACTACACATACTATTTGTAACACAAATCGTGTATAAAAAAATTGCCCGAAATAGCTGATGTGTAAGCCATTCCGCATCAATCTCCTAGCTGGTAAGAAGAACAGAAATTCCCATTGAGAAATCGCCACGCAAACATAAATGAAGGACCCATCCATAGCGGAAATCTATTTGACAATCATTACGAGGCCCATGGGGTCATGCAAAACTAGCATGATGGACAAAGTGTCTCTCTCGCCATGGGTTAAGCGTATGGCGAATGCGATGCGAGTTGTATGGGTAAAGAAGACCGCTTGTTCGATCATGGTACACAAGGCCAAATACGATAATAGGGAGATAGTGCAGGTTTCCGGTTGGGAAGGTCCTCGGGGTTCATTATGTCATGTTCATTAAGTCATGGTATCTCGGTCTGTTACTCGCTCAGTCGCTCGCCTCCACTGGCCCAAGGACATACCAGTAGATATTGTGGCCTTGAACTTCCATTGGAGTTGAGACGACCTTGAAGCGAGTCCAGAGGCTTTACGTGACGTCACGCCAATTCTTAGCGTTGTAATGTTAGGCCGACGTTTGAGTCAGTGGGAACAGTGACGTCCTACGTGTTTTCTCCGCATTATATATCAGGAGCGGCATATCAGACCTGATTACAAAGAGGAATGCCCCGAACCAGGGACCTGAATGACTGTCATATACATACACATGGCAGCGTTATTCTTAACCAACAGATAACTACGAACACCACACGATATTAACGCCCAATTGGACACTTGAATGGTGAGGTGTTGCGGACGAGATGATATCACGTTCCTGGCGGGGTTGAGGGGCAGGACGGGTAGTTGGCGTTGGTGGAGCGGGGCAGGGGGCAAATACTGGCAGGGGTTTTCTTTACCAAGGTCGTCTACAGGAATGGGGGTGATAGAAGGGAATAGGTTGGGAGAGTGGGTGGAAACCCAGCCGCCACTTCTTGATGCCAATTATCGTCATGTACAATGATCGATGAGGCTAGAGCGCTACTGCCAGCGTAATGTCTTGTATCCTGATGCTCCATCAAGGCCCCCACCCTCTCCTTCATATAATTCGTGTAATACGTTACAGCTTAAGAGGTCGGAGTTCATTCAGCGGTAGATGGCGCTGCATTAACTCTCATTCATTGTCTATAATGACGACACGCTCAGGCCCATCCCACCCACTCCCAGTTTGCACATTATTAACACCTACTCTGTGTCTCTCTCTCTTGGATGTTGTGTAACACACGTTCTGGGAGCATTTTATCTAGGGGTCCCACAAGTCATTCTGTATCATTAGCGTTGCCATATCCTGTTTACGCTGTTATTTACGAGGCCTGCCTTGTCCTCGCGTGTCTCTCGGACAGGGCAAACTACTCCGAATGCCCCAAAAGGTTACATACATCAGGGGAACCCGGGGAACCATTAAGTGATGGATGATAACACTTAGGGCCGAGTAGGCGGGCATTTTGTTAAATTAGAGGGCATTTTCGTTTTTAGTAGAGCGCTCACCGTAACCTCGCTCGGGCCAGTTATTTTAAGCTTTAATTGTGCAATGACGGAGGAAAAAAGTGTAGACCTTTCGTGTGTTTTCGTTGAATGGGTATGGAGCTGAAGTAATTACAAATGCACAACCTCGCCTAGATTAAAACTGATAATGGCAACTTAACTTCGTCAATGGACTTAATCGCGGATTCTACTTAAACTGCACACAGCATGTTGCTTTATTTTGTCGCCCAAGTCCAAATCAATCAGGGGGGAGGGGGGGGGGGGGCGCCGTGATAGCTCGGTAGGTTAGAGCGCTCGCATTGAATCTTCTGGACACAACGGCACGCGGATCGGTGGTTCGAGCCCTTCTGTGGCCATGTCTGTGTGGTCGCAGGATAAAGATCCCATGTCTTTCTTCGTAAAGAGCAGGGGGTTACCCCCGGAGACATGGCTCCACTCTCCCTTCCTTCTCCCATTGACGCGATATGACCAGGCTTGGTTAAAGCGTCCTGAATATACAACTAAACAACCGTAACGATGGTCTAAGGGACGTGTGGCAAGGCCGTGAAGCAGACATATAGATTGAGTTGGTTATAGGAGTTATCCTGCCGCGTGGCTATTTATGGCCTGCGTTCACGACTCACCGGCCACGTGGGAAATCCTTGCGATCCTCATCTTGGCTTCAATTACGTCTTTATTAAAAGTAGCAGCACGTGACCGCTTGATCTAATCATACTGATGGCGTTGTCTCTCCGCTCACATGTCTTCCTCATCCACGCCATACCGGCATGGGAGGGGATAATTAATAATGACCATTGTGAGCTTGAGCTCTCGATTCCCATATTGGAAATGAGCGCGATCCTTCGTTGGGGTGGCAGTATATAAGGAACTAGGTGAAAGAAAGTAGCACGGCGTTGGCGTTATCTTTGTCGGTCCGCACACTCGGATTACTCCGCATGTCTTACTCACCCACGGAGATGACCACCAGAATAATTGGTAATTTGGGCGCCAGTATCCATCCAAGCATATGAGAACACGCTTCATGGCACTTGCTAAGAACCTCCTTCGCGCAGCTCTCGTGTTTTAATTGGATTTTCAACTTGTCAAAATCTACGGAAGACAGCGATCCATAAAATGAATGCCTACTGCTTAAACGCAGGTTCTACGCATATCACCATGATCCACCAGTGGACAGAATGAAATTGAGCTTGAACTGGACCCTGGGTTTTGTTTTACATTTTGACACGGAGAGAGGCGAACGAGTGGGGTAAGTGGGGGGCGAACGCCTACTCTAATGTCACTTGACTACTCCTTGCAACTTGTGACGTTTTGGTGACGGGCGAGAATAGGGGACAGAAAAGGAAAATTATGTAGCACGTACAATTGCAGAAGCACCACGACTGATTGCTACTGGCCTTCAGGCTCTCTCGTCTTGGGGCCGGTCCTTTGACATAGACACTTAAGGTAGCTGTTCCTTCAGGGCGGCCACCACATGTCGCTTTGGGGCGAGGGGGTGGGGGGGGGGTAGTGTCGAGGGGTGGTGGAGGAGGGAGCGTGACAACATCATGGCGTGGATGGTGGGTGGTGGGAAAGGCAAGTCTCTCGGAAGTCTGATTTGTCTTTGTCACCAGGCTTTAGCTGAAGTCCAATGCACAGCATGCGTGAACATAACATATATGGGACACCTTTTTTCTGACGCTTGTGTTCAGCACAACATTGCGTCGAGCAACGACGCCAAGCTGAATACAGACGGCTCTCTTATTATTCATAGAAATATATATTTTAGGTGAAATAATAAAAGATTTAGGGCAGGCTCCTTAGTGCATTAATGTTTTTTATGACTGATGTTCCGAATCCCCTGGATAATTATGACCCGTTAATCATAATGCTGGCAGTTCGTGATATTCGCGATATTCAATTAATTAATCGTCTCTTAATTTGTTCATTGCTTCTGTCGTGCATTCCGCGCTGGTAAAACATGACAAATAGCCGAAAAGTGCTTTGTAACGTATCCATTACGTCCCGGACTAAGAGCGGTGGACGTTCACATGAGCCAGTGGCATCCTCAACGTCCAAGGTAAACGATGGTAATCGTTGATTTGGGATCGCAGAGAAGGACTTCTACAATGTCGGACGGCATGGATCGGGTCGACATCCCAAGTATTCGACTATTATATAACAGCTGGAATATCAGTTCAACTGATTAATGTGGGTCGCGAATCTGTTACGGCAGTCACACATGGATACAAATGCTTTCGTATCATGGTGAGGCAGATACAATATAAAAACGGGGGGGGGGGGGGGCTATCGTTGCGCTATGGATCAAAACCTTTCTTGAACCGTCAAATGTTGGAACTCGACTAATCGAGATTTTCTGTATGTAAAACTAAAACGGATTTCGTAAAAATAAAAACTTTGGCAGATACATAAAGTGTCACTTCGCTAACCACAGATACATCTAATGAACTCGCCTAAGATTTGTTTCCGGAAAGTCCGGAGGCCGTGACGTTTCTTGGTGGTTACGTATTTAGTGACAGGGTTAAATGGAGTACAAATCCAGGGCCAGTCCAGAGAAGTTTCCGGTTTTATGCCCTGCTCTTTCCACATATAAATTATCCATAAGCCAGACCGCACCACCCGCCACTCTTACCCCCCCTCACATAGCCTCCCTGACACAATTGAATAGATTTTTACCCCATTGCTGTCGAGCTATATTGATTATCAAAAGGTTCATAATTAATAACCCAGAGTCAGGCTGGTTTCACAAACAAGTTGGATCGATAAAAGCGATCGGATATGATTTCACATACAGGCATCACAAGGTCGGTGGCACTAGATGGACGTATCGATTGTAGTAAAAGACCCCCCCCCCTCAAATGCTTTGTACCAAATTCAATTTGCGATCCGTTACACCCGGAAACGTCGCGGACGTGTCGCTGCTAGTAATATACGAAGCACTACGGTAGGGATATACGGCCAGTATTTCTCGAAAATTTAGAAGTAAACGAGGATCTGATGCAAATCGACAGATTGTACTAGCCATGACGAAGGGAGATGTCAAGCAATTTGCCGTAAGTGGAATTTACTCAGTTTATTGAAAGAACTCTGTGAGTTGCAAATGGTCAAGTAGCAGTCAAAGCCACAGTCGAGAGTCACTTGAAGTCGTCGCTTAATCCAGATGGAACTCTAATCGGAGCATATCAGAGCACACTTTTCCGGAGATGCAGAAAATGGTAATGCGGAAACCATAAATCCTTATTTACGCAGACTATCGACTCGAGCAGTCCATTGATTATACTTACAGTAAAGCAAATTGGGCCGTTCAATGCCCAGTCTCAGTCTCAATGACGTCACCCTCGCTGACGTCGTGAACATGAGAAGATAGAGGCGATGCTGACCAACAAACTGTCAGTAGGATGGCTTCCCCATCGGCAGAGATGAAGAACAACGTTTACAATGAATTGTTTGCATGTCACACGCCTTCATGCGAAAATGACAGATTTCCAGCAAAGCCATACATCATGTCAGGCCTAGGAAGGTACATATATATCCCATAAAGCCTACCGAAGTTGAACCTCGCTCAACACCATAAGCAGCCAATTTGTCTGTTGAATCAACCAGAGGGGCTTACAAATGGGAAACGACAGGCAGACCGGTTCAATGAATAACGTTGATAATGACGTTAGTCTCAATTGTTAGGAAGCTGCGAAAACTCGACGTGCTGGTATTGAGCGGTTGGTTGCGTGGCACAGGTTGTCATGTTGACGAGATGCTGGAAGCCTGAGTCGTATCTTTCATGTCTTTCTGAATAATTAGCTGGACGAGAACGTTTGATACATGTTCAAGTCTGCCCCGAGAAGGAAATACCAGGAGCAAGCGGTGAGACAAGGATTAGCTGCGGTGTTTGGTCAGAGAGAAAATATCTGTCTTTGCTGAATGGGCTGTTAAGAGTCGTTGGGGAGAATTTTTTCACTCGATTTGTTTTTTGTCCTAATATTAATATATATAGAGGTCTGTTCCGAGCATGAAATGCGAGGAGGAAGCGGTGAGACAAGGCTTAGGTGCGGTGTTTGGTCTAAGACAACGTATCTGTCTTTGTGGGTTGGCTGCTTCCCCCAAATGTCACAGGAGAAACTTGTTTCATCCGGTTTGTTTCTTGCCCTTTCACCGCAACCTGACATTTTCTTAATCAATCTAGTCAGCATATTAATACACGCCGACAATAGTAACAAAGATACGGAGCCATTCTCCTTCTCACGAACTTTCAGAATCGGCGGCTTGACAAACTAAAGCACAAACGAGAGAACGAGAGAAAGAGAGATGACTGCCCCAGGAGTTTTACATTGAGTTTCCTTTGAAGGTATATCATATTGGATATTTCGTTATTTTTATAGTGAGCTTTTCAGCCTATTGTTCATGTAACACAGCTCATATCGGTCTATATAGCAACCAACTAAAGTCTTAATATAATGGAATCGTCTTCTTTGGCAGCTAGGATAACAATGTATTTATCTTAATAACCTTCGACCGGTAGCAAAACATTTTGTAGAATAGCATTTCAAAACATTTTGTCGAATAGCATTTCTATAGAAAAATCTGTAGAAGTATGATTTTCTATAGAACGTTTGTACATAATTCTATAGAACAATTATTTTCTATAGAATGTCAACAGATATTTTTATAGAAAAGAATATTTCTAGGTGAAGGGATACCTCTATTGAGCAATTGGTTTCTATCGAACGTATATAGAGATAATATTTGGACAGAGCCAATTACGCAAATATCTTACAAAATCTCACTAAAAACTATTCTAAACGTTTCTATCGATTATCTATGGAAATTCTAAAGTTTTTCTTTAGAGTTTTTATAGAATTTCCGTAGAGGTAATTAATTACATCAAATTGAATGGTGTCTCTCCGAAATAGTCATGAACCAGTTCTGTCTATTTTTTGGCAGAAATGCCTCGACGACCAATGCAAACAGGTTATCCTGTGTTTATATGTTAAATTTGATGATACAGCAATATTTAGGTCGAGAAACTTTTAAATGTTTTGAATCAGAATTATGCATTTAGCTTCTGAGTGTATAAGAGCAGATGTATGTGTACGCAATAAATAGCAGGGCAAGATGTTGTCATTTTCGTGTGCAAAAGTGTGTTTTTGTTTGTTTAATACGCAATTCATGCAGCGCTGCAATGTTTTGCCTTCTAAAAAAAGATAACATATCTATTTCGTACATTTACACAGTCAGATAATGTTAATAATGATAATGATAAATTCACCCCAACAGGTTAAAATCATAATGTGGGCGAACTGTTACTGCATGAGGAACTTTAAATGTACCAAAGAAGAACGCGCCGTCTCTGAGGCCAAATTAGGACTTAGTAAAGAGATGTGGACCGGTTTAGATGCGAGACAAGATTTTCCCAGTGGAATTGTGACCAGGAAATGAACATGGACGAGAGGGGAGGGGGATTAAAGGCAAGACTACGTCTTCAGAATGGAATTGTGGCCAAGAAGTAGAGAGCCATGGCGGAGGGTGTAGGGGCCAGCAAATGTCTGCAAACTGAATTGTTACGAGGGACTATATAGGAAGTTCAGAAAGTGGCCTCCGGTTGGAGTAATGCTACTGGATTTGCCTCACCGTGTTTCATATCGACTATAGTTATAGTTATGAAGACAAGTTATAGAATTAACTTGTGAGATTAGGAGGTCTCATTAACTGAGATATAAGTTTCCTTTGGACGGTATGCAGCACCTCATTCCATCATCAATATGCACCTGCCTGCGCTGAAGCCAGCTGTGGTTGCAAAGAGCAAACATTTGCGCCCCCACAATGGCAGTAGTTCATTAATCCTGGAGGAATAACATGCGTTGCTGCTGCATAGAAAGATCAAAATATCAGCATATAATGGTGTATGAATGGAGATTCCATCATGCATGAGCAGACACAAATTAGTATTGACACAACGCGGTTGATCCACATATATGGCCTAAGCAAAGTAACTCATCATGGCAATGCCGCAAAACTGGTGGGTACGTGCCCTCAATGGCATCTTTTCTTCCCAACATCCGGGAGCGGCGCCCTCTACTACATGTAAGGATGTTATAAACGTGTTTTATGCTCATGATGGAGCCATTCATGCTACGGACACTTTTTCAGGCACCTTTACTTCCGTGTTAAATTTAAGAGAAAAATCTTCTCTTGAAGAAGCACACTTCAGGATAAGGCGGTCGACGGTGGCGGCCCAGGCGACCAGGGTTATAAATGCCTTCACACATTTCATGAGCGATCTGCAATTGGTCACGTGATACAATGCACCACATGGAGATCTTTGGTGAAGCAGATTGGGCCATAGTGATCGTGAAGGTAATTCACACCTTTTTGCCAATAGTCATTTCAAGTTTCTGACTTTTTAATAGAGTATCAGTGTATACCGGAAGTGACGAAACCAGAATAAGTGTCCCTGAGAAATAGTTGGAACTATCGATATTTACTCATAGAAATGCCTTCTTTCAAACTCTAACACTGGATCAGAACTGACATGCGGACACCGCGTCATTATCACTCCATCCTCGTTTGTATAAACGGTTGCGAAACTTCTTGCTAATTGTTAAAATGTCGTGATATCGGAGTCCTGGAACACGAGAACGTTTGTGACCCACCCACCTCCCCACTCTCTGACCTCTTTGCCTCTCTCCAAGAATGCCAGGTGGTGACACTCTCGTCCCGCAGGTGTCGCTATGACAACAGATGTATCATGGCGTCTTGTCACTTAAAGACGCCAACACAGGAAAAAGACAAAGGCAGATTTATGGTTGGGTTTACATCCTGTTAGAGGAAGGTTGTGGCAAGAGTTTTGTGAAGAGCCCCCCCCCCCACCCCACCATCCTCTCTGCTCTCCAACATACCAGGAGTGTTGGTCGCCATTTTAATATCGTTTGTCCACCCAGCAGCAAGTCTGTCATACGCTCATTGTTAGGAACACACAGCAATCCGACGACTGGTGCTTTTCCGAACTATTTAACGAAGTGATCTATCGGTAGCCGTGGCATGGCGAGAATATAGCAGGGAATCAGCGTAACTAAATCGTAAATCGTCATCGTAACTAAATTGCAAATAAATCGAAGTGGCATGGGAACCAGCTTTGTAGCCAAAGCGATGTGGCATGAGAACCAGCTTTGTAGTTAAAGCGATGTGGCATGAGAACCAGCTTTGTAGTTAAAGCGATGTGGCATGGGAACCAGCTTTGTAACCTAAGCGATGTGGCATGAGAACCAGCTTTGTAGTTAAAGCGATGTGGCATGGGAACCAGCTTTGTAGCCAAAGCGATGTGGCATGCGAACCAGCTTTGTAGTTAAAGCGATGTGGCATGAGAACCAGCTTTGTAGTTAAAGCGATGTGGCATGGGAACCAGCTTTGTAGCCAAAGCGATGTGGCATGAGAACCAGCTTTGTAGTTAAAGCGATGTGGCATGAGAACCAGCTTTGTAGTTAAAGCGATGTGGCATGGGAACCAGCTTTGTAACTTAAGCGAGTTGGCATGGGAACCAGCTTTGTAACCTAAGCGATGTGGCATAAGAACCAGCTTTGTAGTTAAAGCGATGTGGCATGGGAACCAGCTTTGTAGCCAAAGCGATGTGGCATGAGAACCAGCTTTGTAGTTAAAGCGATGTGGCATGAGAACCAGCTTTGTAGTTAAAGCGATGTGGCATGGGAACCAGCTTTGTGGCCAAAGCGATGTGGCATGAGAACCAGCTTTGTAGTTAAAGCGATGTGGCATGAGAACCAGCTTTGTAGTTAAAGCGATGTGGCATGGGAACCAGCTTTGTAACTTAAGCGAGTTGGCATGGGAACCAGCTTTGTAACCAAAGCGATGTGGCATGGGAACCAGCTTTGTAGTTAAAGCGATGTGGCATGGGAACCAGCTTTGTAACCTAAGCGAGTTGGTATGGGAACCAGCTTTGAAGACATTATTATTTGTTTTTTTGCCCATTGTCACAGTTAAGGGGTCTCTTTGCCGTCTTAGTGAGTGTCTCTTAAATCAGACCACCGGCATTAACGATTGAATACAGTTTTCGTAGATGCCGGAAATTCAAGACATCTAACATCTAAGCCCCATGAGAGCGTTGATACTACTTGACAAATCTGGAAAGGTCTACTTTCAAGCATAAGACCGATAATTTGTATCGCTTTGATAATAACTAGAAATCAGGATATGTCTCCATTTGAAGCATTCTCGCTTTGAGGCCCTTGGCCTTAGTTATAAAGTTTTGTCCTGGATGAGAGCTCCAACTTGTGTCAACTAGATCAAGACGCAAAGAGGCGCAAAGAGTCTGCTTCCGTTTACTTATACTATTGCCCTTGGCGATTAAACAAGAATCACCGGACAATATCCCCGGCGCCTTTGTCTAGCAATGTTTCTTCATCCAGTGCATAATGGCATACCCGGGGCCAAGGGCCTTACAACGAGTTTTAGGATCCCCTAATGATCGTCCTTACGGACCTGTTATTACGTTTTTACCAGTGGTTGTTACAGACACATTAGACCAACAACAAAATAGGTCACATGTTTCTTATATACACTTTTATTTTCCTTCGCATGGGGTCTATTAATAGGCCAAGCACGCCATATCTGCAAGGGATTTATACTGGTCTGTCACGACGCCAACTGCAGTGAGCCCGTGGTGATTTGCGTCATGCAGAAGGAAAGCGGAACATCTCACAAGGCCTCACGACATATATGAATAACTAAGAAACTTTTGTCTTTTCTATTTGGGACCATAAGTCGTCCACGGTGACTCCCTCTGTCAGCTTGAAGAAGATCAAAGCGGACGAAGACAAGCCCGGATCACAACCGGCGTTCGCAGAAATAACATCAGTAATCCGCCATTGCCGTAACACCGAATATATCAAGCATTGTGAGCGGTTACTATATCTTACACTATCGAAACACAGTCATATCTACCTTCATATGTAAACAAAATTAAACATTAACGTAATTGAAAAATTCATACTAGAAGTCCTGGTAATGATAACGACAGGTTTCAGATATGGTACTAACCAGGAAAATCCTGTCGTCCAACAATTGGTGGATCCCCAGGTCGCAATTTAGTTCAGAGCCCCCCCCCCATGGATTTCACGTTTGGACCCCCCATTTTCAAATTCCTGGATCCGCTTCTGAATAATGCACCTTGTTATTTGCTGGATTAGCTTGCCCAAATAACTGCAATATATGAGGTACCCGGATCTATCTGCTTTGTGCCGTGGGGACATCCTGTAGGACCACAGTGGTCAGACGGTACTGTCTGCATGCAACCTCCCTTTCCCAACACTATTAACAACATCAAGCCAGACCTAGAAATTAGCCCGGCCCTGTGACTTCATTGACATATCCGAGACGATGCAGATCTTGCGACAATGTCCACCTTCTTATCCGCAGGGGACTTGGGTGTCACAAAACGCATGCCTCGATTTGGAACGAGGCAATAACGAGGAACCCAGTTTTTTTGTCTTTTTTTACAGTTTCTTGCCCAATGTCTTAGTCACGTCACAGTCTGGGTCAGACAGAAATAACAGACCTCCAGATAAGTCATATAGTCTGACCTGCTAGAAGTGGCCTTTAATTTCCAGTAGGCGCTCCATAGACGCAGGCCGACTACGTGTTGGAACTTTAAATTGTCACGTTGTTTGGAGTTCAAAAAGCTGAAACAGATCTCACCAATGAAAACAATTGGCAGATATCTTACCACAAAATACATCGAATGGCCTCATCACATCGTTCTTTATCTCGCTATCTTTCCAATGACGAAGCACTTCCCAAGATAGGAGGCTCCGATTCGGCGCCAAAAGCTATCACAGGTTGTTCCGGCTTGATTAGGCGGTTGTGAGCAGGAATTGTCACCTTAACCGACATACCATCATAGTTACACAATATGATTCGAATCATATAGCAATGAAAACAGACACAATGACACATGTTTTCAGGTCAGTACAAGACAGCTTTAACGTAGCAGACGGAGAAAAAAGGATAAAAAAAAACAGCCCAGTAGTAAACATGAAAATTGCTAAAGGAGACTGTAGTGCTTGTCCTTAATGACGCCCCGACGGTTTGTAGCCTCAAATGCAATTTACAAGAACAATGCTGGGACTTGTAAAACACAGCCACTCCGATACATCTGGAAAACTCAACTGACCGCAAGGATGTCTGCCTTATAACATGACGGCGGCGCTTTACTGTAGGAGTCCGTCGGTATTCGCCGGAAAGTTAAACAAAACGAGGATCTTATGCAAATCATGAAGTTTTGCTGGCCATAATTAGGACGAGTGGGACACTTTGACGTGAACAAAATGTACTTAGTTCATTCAAAGAACGCTGGGGGTTGTGGCACGTTTAAATAGCTGCCAAAGCCACAGTAGAGAGTGAGCTGAACTAGTCGCCCAACCGTTATGTGACCACTTCGACTTATTACAAGCATATCCGGTTTTACATTTTAAAAGATTAGCTCGAAAATACTCAGTATTTAAACAACAATGTGAACAGTGTAAGAAGAAACGAGTTTGATTTTGAAAAATACTGAAAAGAAAATACTCCACATATAGAACATATAACTCATGTAGCAATGCGCAAAGCGGTGTTTGGTCATATATGTTTACCCTTTTGTCTAAATTCATGCATTAAAAACCGAATGCTATACCTGCAAGATCACAAAATTCATTATTATTTATCAATGTATACATTTTATATGTGATAAAACCAACGCAAATCACCAGCTCATTACTCCTGTTTTTAGGTTGTATCAGTAATTTGATATGCTTATGGCAAATGTATTTTAATTCATAATTTAAGAAATTATTGATATGCTAGATGTATAAATTGCGATTTGTATAGGCTGGTGTCTGACCTCCGACAAACATGACTTCTTAGCCTTGTGGAGCGGCGTCTAGCGACTTGGACTTGTATTAAATTATGGGATAGCGACTAACTGGTCACAATCTATATCTGGTAGCACGCCATTGTCATCTACGGCTAACATTGACAAACATCTGTTTATTTGGATTTTGTTAGCATCACGACTTAAGTACAATGCTTCTACGAAAATGTTAATGTCTTAATTATTTATTATTTGACATATATTATATCCTCTCATTTTAAAACGTTATCTTGTCATGTCGCTAGGCGCGCTAAAAATAGGTTCAAACCAACTTTATTTCCGTGCCAAAGTAAAACACAACCGAGGCTCTGAGGCTTGGAGAACAATGGTCTCTGGTGCCACTGCCTCTGGGGTCAAGGTGAGGTGGAATGGGTGACAGGGAAAGACAGTGATCAAGTCACATCTTCTAGGAATTACTTCTTCTGTTGTTTCCCAATCAACGCCATTTACCGTAGTCACGCCACTTTGCAGAGACATTGGTCGGCCATTAGGATGTGACAAGTTGGAGTCTTTGTCGATAAACTGGCACCATTTTCTTTGCGTTCAATACATACATGGAAACAATAACGTGAAAATAATATCTAATACACGATTTTTACTGTAGAGCAGACAGACCGGTTCACTTGCTAACATCCCCTAAACTCTTCCCCATGCCTGTCCTTCGCCCTACCAATGATCTATGTGAAGCTTGCCAACGTCAATGTCCACCAGCGTTCAAAAACAAAGAAATCGCTCGCAAACGTGTGCCTGTCAGGAGATGCTGAGGAAACATGACGTCATGTTAATGATAACAAAAGGTATGCTGATGTTTCTAATTGCATCGCAAATGAGTTTTGCTTTTTCTGCATAGGCGCGTCAATACCGCTTATTTCAATCGTTTGTTTCCATTGGTTTCTCCGTCCATTTAACGTTACAACGATAAGATAATCCTTTCTCGTCAGTATGTAATTATTGGCTGCTTGGCAGCGAACCCAGCAAAGTTTTGTGTCTGTTTCCGAACGCCAAAAACAGCTAAGCCTCGTCGTCGCAGCACGTTGCCTTTAGAGGAGAGATTAATACATATTTATTACTCGCCTGCCATTTCATTACCTAATACACGAAAATGTGGCGACTGAAGGAAATCAGACTCCTCAGCCGATTTCCGTCTTCCTTTTGTTTTTCTTCGTTATCTCGCCACCGTGAGGGCATGTGACACGTGATCAATCCCTCTCGACCAGTTTGTGACAGTTCGCAAACCACGGCTGAAAATAAATCATTACAAAACGTGTGAGGCCTAAGGATATCGCTAACAAATGGTATTCATCAAGAAAAGGATTAATACGTGGCAGAACTTGTCTAATGTAATGTCTACTCCTTCGACGTGGCCTGCCAACGGCCGGATTTTCATATCTCAAAACAGTTGACTATTACCAGCTTTTGTGACAGAATTTGACCCATTAATACGCAGGAGACGTGCACTCGGTCGCAGGCTGCATTTGATGTGCAACCATCCATTAAACACCTGGAAACCTATCAGGAAGGAAACCGTCCGTCTGGTAGATATTGGTAGTTATTCTGTCAGAGCCTTCGATATAGATGCTAACGTATGGTTGAAGTCAGTTGTAGTGACGTCAGTGCGACTGACTACAGCATGTTCAGTGGGTATGACACATGCTGTACATATCAGGTAGGCACTTGATCCGTTACTGTGATCAAATAGGCTGAGATGTGTAATGGAAAGTAACTATTGGCATTAATGTCTTGGACCTGGTGAATACAGCACTAACGACCGGTTATGAGCGCGAGGTTTAACATGGGATGTTGGATCAACTTCTTATTCAATTTTAGGAGACAAAAGTCTTCTGGATTTACTTGGGTGACGCCAAGGACTGTCCTTCTCGCACAATCTTACCAAGTGACACCCTCCGTGTCACCACAGATCAACATGTCCTCGTGGCTACATCCGGCCCAATTCCATCATCCCTCGTTCATAAAAGCAGCTAAAAATATCACTATTTTATTTGATTTAATCACCCAATGTTATCTCAGTTTTTATGACAAACGCAAACTCAGCGCTTCATCTGTGGATTTATGTATGGCCGCCATTGACCGGCAGACGATGACCGGAAAGTCCTCTGTAAGTCATTGCGGTTATGGGACGATAAAACTTTCATGGCCCCAAGGCGCCCACGCTTTCGCCATATGCAATTTAACTTCCTGTGGAGAAGACGATGCTTCACGATTTCATGTTATGTCTCATATTAAATCTCGGAAGGAAATGTGCAATTAGAAAATCAGCGCAGAATGGAGTTCCACGTGTGATCCGTGTGGTGTCACCACCAGAAAACGGTCTGGCTTATTATAATAATGTGCTACCATCTGGTAAGCATTCTCGTAACTACGTCGCTCTTATTTTCCGATGCGGGTCCGGGGAGGGGGGGGGGGGAGGGGGATTCGACGACACCCGACACCTGTTCGCCCATCGCTGCCCCATTCCGCCCCCATCTTTTTCATTTCGCTCTCTCACAATTCATTGCGTTGCAAAGTGCTGTGGTTCACAGACCTTGGTACCAGTAAAATCACATGTACAGCCAGCGTTGCGTGCAGACGCGTTTTTCAGTTGCAACTCCTCCCAGTACCGTAGAACTGCACGTGTGTGATAAAGCGGCGTAACCCCGCCGTTTGGCTATTGATAGGCACCACCACGGCGTCATAATGATGATGCAATCAGCAATTCGCTGACAAGGTTATCTACAACAGTCTATTTCATTCTCCACCCCGACCCCCCGCCCCGCCCACCCTATATTAAGCGGGTTAATTGGTTGGCTCGTTACCTGAACTCCGACCCGACCGCAATCCCGCCCTTCCCCCACCCCCACCCCCCTCCACTGCCTAGGACTGTCTTTCAGGTTATAATAATTCAAAGGTACTATCGTCCTATCTGAATTTACCTATTCCGTGCTATCGCGCAATTCCGCGTTTCATCGACACCCACTCATAACTCAAATGTATATAGCGTAGCGTCACCGGTCAAAGAAAATGCATCTTCGCATAAAACGGACAGGTGCGTTAAAAATCGGGCCAAAATTGCTCGTCGGAATGTTCGGATTTCGCATCGATTATGAAGAGCACAGCAGCCTTTCGCATGAAAATTGTTGAAGTAATGTGTACATTTATGAAATCGGCAAAGACAATAGCCTAAAACTTTAGTTGTCGATGTATAAGTGGGAATAAAAGTGTTTGAATACATGAATGAAAGGACAATGCTGAAAGTACACGAATGGAAAGTTCATGAATGGACACTACGCGAAAGAAAAGTACATGACTGCCCAGCACATGAATGCAAAGTACACGAAAGACATGAACATAAATGGAAAGTACATGGATTAAAAGTGTATTATCGCCCGACTGGACACCTCGAATGGTGAGGTACCGCGGACGAGATGATATCGTGTTCCTGGCGTGTTGTGGTGCAGGGCGGGTTGGTCGCATGGGTGGAGTGGGGGTGGGTGCAGGGCAACTGCCGGTAGGTCTACTTCTTTGCAAAGTCGTCTGCAGGGGTTGGGGGTAGTAGTAGGGAATGGCGGTGGAGAGTGGGTGGAGTCCCAGTCTCCACTTCTTGATGCCAATCAGTGTCACGTACAATGATCGATGAGACATCTACTTTGTGCCATATGTCGCCAGGCTAGAGCGCTACTGCCAGCGTAATGTCTTCTGTCCTGATACTCCATCATGGCTCCCACACTCTCCTCCATATAATCCGTATAATAAGTTGCAGCTTGAGAGGTCTGGATTAAGTGAGCGGTAGATGGCGCTGCATTAACTCTCATTCATTGTCTCCAATAACAACTCCCTCAGGCCCATCCCACCCACTCCCACTTCATTATTAACACCTACTCCCTGTCTCTGTGTTCTCCCTGTTCTAGGAAAACTTTATTTAGGGGTCCCACATGTCATTATGTATCATTAGCGTTACCATGTCCTGTTTAGGCTGTTATTTAAGAGGCCTGTCTGGTCCTCGCGTGCCTCTCTTATGGGGCGAACTACTCCGAATTCTCCAAAAGGTTATATACATTAGGGGAACGCGGGGAACAATTAACTGATGGATGATAACACTAGGGGCCGAGTAGGCGGGCGTTTTGTTTAATTAGGCACTTTCGATTGCGTGTTTTTAGTAGAGCGCTCACCGTAACCTCGCTCGGGCCAGTTAGTTTAGGCTTTAATTGTACAATGACGGAGGAAATAAGTGAATGGACTTAATCGCAGATTCTGTTTAAACTGCATACAGCTTTATTTTGTCGCCCAAGTCCAAATCAATCAGGGGGGGCGCCGTGATAGCTCAGTAGGCTAGAGCGCTCACATTCAATCCTCTGGACTCCTGGGAGCCTAACGGCACGCGGATCGGTGGTTCGAGCCCTTCTGTGGCCATATCTGTGCGGTCGCAGGATAAAGATCCCATGTGTTTCTTCGTAAAGAGTGGGGTGTTACCCCAGGGGATGTGGCTCCACTGTCCCTTCCTACTCCCATTGACGCGATATGATCAAAAGAGGTTAAAGCGTCCTGAATAACCAAGCAACCAACCAAATAAACCAGGAGCTTTGCGACACATTGAATATAGCGTGTTGAAATGAGTCTGGAAGGGTGGTCTACGGTCCAGTGTCGATTTTGTTTACTAATTTTATCAGTCGAATGTCGATTTCTTACGGCGTTCCGTGTCGCTTTTTGGCTCAGATCAGTGTTGTTTAAAAAACAAACATGTTCCGTCAGGAATGAAGACAAGGCAGAAAGAATTGTGACAAGTAAACAGTAACCAAAATTTAGTTATCAAGCTCTAATACAATGGAGATCCAAGCAACGACAACCTTGCATCTACTACTAAGCTGTTGTCGAGGTAAAAAAGGCCTTTTTCGACAAGGTGACAGGGCGATTTTTAAAATCGAAAACGCGACATTGGGACTGCCTTAGAATCGACTTGCGACATCAAGACTTAAGGCAATATATTCAGTAATTTTTGTTGTACTCTTTCTCGTCGGCATATAATCTTTTGCTGGCTATGCAGCTTACATCCCCGTGTAATTCACAAGGCAATGGCGCAAAACTAAGTGAATACGTCTCTACGCACGTTGCATTCAGCGGATAGCCTTAAATATTTAGTACAAGCCATGCTTTTTTTCCCTAATACACGAAAAGGTGACGACTTAAGAAAATAACTCCTCAGATGACTTCCGTCTTGTTTTTGCTTTTCGTCGTTATCTCGCCACCATAATGACATGTGACACGTGATCAATATCTCTCGACCAGTGCGGCACAGTTCGCAAACCACGAATGATAATAAATCAATAAAAATGTGTGAGGAAGTTATTAATACGTGGCCGAACCACGTGGTCTGCCGATGGCCGGATTTGCACATCTCAGAACAGTTGACTATTAAACCTGATTTTGTGGCAGAAATATTTGGCCCATTGTTACCCAGGAGACGTGCAATCAATCGCGGGCTGCATTTGACGAGCAACCATCCATTAAACACATGGAAACCTATCAGGGAGGAAAACCGTCCGTCTCGTAGATATTGGTTATGATTCTGGCAGGGCCTTCAATATCGATGATGACGTGTGGTTGATGTCAGTTGTTGCGAGTGACTTCAGCATGTTCGGTGGGTATGACACATCCGGTACATATCAGGTAGGCACCGTTAATCTGACCACATGGGTTGACATGTGAAATGGAAACAACCTATTTGCATTAGTGTCTTAGAACTTGTAGATGCAGCACTAACGACCGATTGTGAGAGCGAAGTTTAACATGGGGCGTTCGATCAAATTCTCATTCTCAAATGCTCATTCATTCATTTGATTTAATCACCCAATGTTTACTCAGTCTTGGTGACAAACGCCTTCTTCCAACTCATCGCGTCGTCTGTGTATTTATATATGCCGGCCATTGACCGGCAGACGAAATGATAAGGGGAAGTCCTGTGTGAGTCATTGCGGTTGTTGGACGATGACACTTTCATGGCCCAGAGGCCCCCACGCCTTTGCCACATACACTTTAACTTCTCGTGGAGAAGACGATGCTTTACGATTTCATGCCACGTCTCATGTTAAATCCCCGAAGGAAGTGTGCAATTAGAAAATCAGCGCAGAATGCAGTTCCACGTGTGCTCCAAGAGGTTTCACCACCAGAAAACAATAATGATTTAACATCTGATGAGTATTCTCGTAACTACGTCGCTTTTATTTTCCGATGCGGGTCCGGGGAAGGGGGGAGGGGAGAGGCGATTCGGAGACACCCCACCCTCGTTCGTAAATTCCTGCCCCATTCCGCTCCAATCTTTTGCCTTTAACTCTCTCACCATTCATTGCTGTGGTTTACAGACCTTGGCACGAGTAAAATCCCCTGTAGAACCAGCTTAGTTGCAGCTTCTCGCAGTACCATAGAACCGCACATGCGTAATAAGGCGGCGTAATTGTACCGGACCAGGAAACCCCCGCCGTTTGGCTACCAATAGACAGCACCAGTGCGTCATAATGATGATGCTGTCAGCACTTCCCTGACAGTTTTGGACGTTACCTCCGTGCCAAGCAAACCTTTGGGCCCGTTTTTTCCCTCGATGACCACATTGCTGGTATAACGTCCTTGAACAGAAGATACAATGAGAGCTTTTGGAGTTTTATTAACAGGCGAATTTTGTTGAAATCGGTATGCCAGAGCGAGTCCGGCAGAATTAACTCCAACTGCACAACCGATAATAACGTAGCGACGTCCCTATGAGAGTTGTGGATAATCACTTGTATGA
The DNA here is from genome assembly GCA_964019135.1 of Arenicola marina. Lineage (NCBI taxonomy): Eukaryota > Metazoa > Annelida > Polychaeta > Arenicolidae > Arenicola > Arenicola marina. Next base: position 40,691,437 of record OZ025257.1, on the reverse strand, counting down.
AAAGTTCTAGAAACATTTACAAACAGCGTCTTGCAATGTACAATATAATAACAATGACAAAAATGTGCCAAAAAATAAGAACAAAAAGAAGAACAGAAATTGCCATTGAGAAATCGCCACGCAAACATAAATGATCGAAGGACCCATCCATAGCGGAAATCTATTTGACATTCATTACGACGCCCATGGGGTCATGCGAAACTGGCATGAAGGGCATAGTGTCTGTCTCTCCACGGGTTAAACCTATGGCGAATGCGATGCGAATTGTGGTGGGTAAACAAGACCGCTAGTTCGATCACCGTACACAAGGCCAAATACGATAATAGAGAGATGTAGTGCAGGTTTCCGGTGGGGGAGGTCCTCTGGGTGTCTTCAGTATGTCAGGGTATCTGGGTATGTTAGTCGCACAGTCGCATTGCGCCACTGGCCCCAGGACATATCAGTAGATATCGTGGCTTCGGTCTTCGATTCTGGTTGAGACGGCCTTGAAGCGAGTCCAGAGGTCTTCGTCACGCCATTGTTCAGCGTTCTAACGTTAGGCTAACGTTTGAGTCAGTTGGGTCAATGACGTCAGACAATGTTTTTTCCACATTATACAATAACGGCAAATCAGACCTGCTTGAAAAGGTGATGAGGTACCGCTGACGAGATGGTATCTTATCCCTGGCAGGGTAGGGGTGCAGGGCGGGAGGTTAGTGTGGGTGGAGCAGAGGCGGCTGGTTGCAACTCCCGGTAGGTTTTCACTCTACCAAGGTCATCTACAGGGATGGGGCTGGTGATGCGGAATAACATGAGAGAGTTCGCTCCGTGTATTGAAGTATATTGACACCTTATCTTACTTTGCTGTATAACACACGTTCCAGAGACATTTATTTAGGGGTCCCCCATTTCATTATGTATCGTTAGCTTTACCATGTCCTGTTTACGCTGTTACAAGATCTGTCTGGTCCTCCCGAGACTCTCGGACAGGGCTTCGCCGAATACATAAGGGGAACACGGAGCCAAATTAACTGATGGATCATAACACTTAGGAATGAGTAGGCGGGCGTTTTGTTTAACTACAGGGCACTTTCGATTGCGTGTTTGAAGTAGAGTCCTCACCGTAACCCCACTTGTGCCAGCTATTTTAAACTTTCATGGCGCAGTGACGGAGGAAAACAGTGTAGACCTTTCGTGTGTTTTCGGGGTATGGGTATGGAGCTGAAGTAATTACAAATGCACAACCTCGCCTAGATTAAAACTGATAATGACAACTTAACTTCATTAGTGGAATTAATAGCGTATGCTACATAAAGAGCCAACAACATGTTACCTTTATTTTGCCGCCCATGTGCAAATCCACCAGGAGCTTGAGCTTTACTACACAGTGAATATAGCGGAAGGCATGGGCCGATAATCGGTATGGAATGGATTTGTGTTTCATGCCATTTCTGTGCTTACGTGAACATGATCGGGCCGCCAATCCAACATCCGGGACGTTGAGATGAAGGGATGACACTGGTCCAGAGATAGGGGCGTGTTGACAGGAGTCTGGAAGGGGGGGCGGGGGGGGGGGGGGTCTTCAGTCCAGTGTCGATTTTTTTAAATTATTAAGTGTCGAATGTCGTTTTTTCACGGCGTTCCGTGTCGCTTTTTGGCTATGGTCAGTGTTCTTTTTAAAACAAAATTGTGTCGATGTCGCTTTTTTAGATTCTCAGTGTCGGAATTTGGGGGACAATGTCGAATGTCGATTTTTTAAATATGCCTGTGCCGCGAGTCGCCATTTACACATTCCAGACTCCTATGATTCACATCAGGTTGCCGTAATGATGACGCTGTCAGCAATCCGCTGATAGTTTAGCACGTTGTCTCCGTGAATATGATCATGCTGCTAGGCTTCGTTTCATAACGTATGTCCCTCGCTAGACATTGCAATGAGATTTTCTGGAATGTTATCAATACGGTGAATGTGTTTTAATATGGTTCCGTTTGGAATGAAGCGGGCAGAGCAAATTGTGAGGCTAACCACGTCGCTGACCAGCACCGTGGTGTAAGCTTTCCAAGTTCAAGCTGCGCAGAGCTGTCGGCTTCAAAATGCTCCTGGAAATATGAAGCAGACGCGGAAGCGATATTTGCCAGGTATTATTTCGAAGCAATTTCCCTGATGGGCCCCAGGTAACGGGCTGTGTGCACCGCCTCGAGTCATAAAACCGTCACTGGGTAATTGCAAGTGGGGACTGCGACTGCAGCGCACCGACGTATTTTCCAACGTCACGCTTCTAGAGTACAGAAGCGTGGGAGGGCCACAGTTTATTTTGATGTATCAGGCCGGCCAGCTTAAATATTTCTTTCACTTGCTAAATCGACTTAGGCCGTGAATTATTTGAGATCGGGTGAAAGTTAGGCATTCGTTAGCCGAACGCAAGCTACCGCTGTACCGCGAGTAACCCTGATTCGAACCTAAAAGCACGAAAGATCTTGAAAGGAACCATGAGGAAATGAGGGCTCTATCGCAGGAAACTAATGTCTGACATATTAGATGCAGCATTTTGAATGAACTGCATGAAGTGCAATTTCCTCGTAATAGCGTCAAGCATACTGTGCATGATACCTCATTACATGTCCAGTATGGTGGCATATGTGTGCCACAGGCTATCTCGCATTATCGCCTGGCTCACATATGGGCGAGAAGGCGAGAATACGCCAATGCGAGAACGCGAGCGCGACAACGCGAGATCGTGAAATGGATCTCGCCCTCGCATTCTCGTGATTTCCTCCTGCATTGTGATCTCGCCCTCGCGTTCTCGCGCTCTCGCCCTCGCGTTCTCGCGCTCTCGCCCTCGCGTTCTCGCGCTCTCGCCATGGTGTTCTCGCTTCCCGACGCTGGATTATGGCTTCGGGCACTGGGCTGTGGCTCCGTGCGCTGGACTATAGCTCCGGACGCTGGACTATTGCTCTGGGCATGGGCTGAGGCTCTGCGCATGGGCTATGGCTGCGGTAGCCGGGCTATGGCTGCGGCAGCCGGGCTATGGCTGCGGTAGAGGGGCTATGGCTCTGAACGTCGGGCTATGGCTGCGGTAGCCGGGCTATGCCTGCGGTAGCCGGGCTATGCCTGCGGTAGCCGGGCTACGGCTGCGGTAGCCGGGCTATGCCTGCGGTAGCCGGGCTATGGCTGCGGTAGCCGGGCCATGGCTGCGGTAGCCGGGCTATGGTTGCGGTAGCCGGGCTATGGCTGCGGTAGCCGGGCTATGGCTGCGGTAGCCGGGCTATGGCTGCGGCAGCCGGCCTATGGCTGCGGTAGAGGGGCTATGGCTCTGGACGTCGGGCTATGGCTGCGGTAGCCGGGCTATGCCTGCGGTAGCCGGGCTATGGCTGCGGTAGCCGGGCCATGGCTGCGGTAGCCGGGCTATGCCTGCGGTAGCCGGGCTATGGCTGCGGTAGCCGGGCCATGGCTGCGGTAGCCGGGCTATGGCTGCGGTAGCCGGGCTATGGCTGCGGTAGCCGGTCTAAGGCTGCGGATTACCGGGCTATGGCTGCGGTAGCCGGGCTATGACTGCGGTAGCCGGGCTATGGCTGCGGTAGCGGGGCTATGGCTCTGGACGCCGGGCTATGGCTGCGGTAGCCGGGCTATGGCTGCGGTAGCCGGGCTATGGCTGCGGTAGCTGGGCTATGGCTGCGGTAGCCGGGCCATGGCTCTGGACGCCGGGCTATGGCTGCGGTAGCCGGGCTATGCCTGCGGTAGCCGGGCTATGCCTGCGGTAGCCGGGCTATGCCTGCGGTAGCCGGGCTATGCCTGCGGTGGCCGGGCCATGGCTCTGGACGCCGGGCTATGGCTGCGGTAGCCGGGCTATGCCTGCGGTAGCCGGGCTATGCCTGCGGTAGCCGGGCTATGCCTGCGGTAGCCGGGCTATGCCTGCGGTAGCCGGGCTATGGCTCTGGACGCCGGGCTATGGCTGCGGTAGCCGGGCTATGGCTGTAGTAGCGGGGCTATGGCTGCGGTAGCCGGACAAAGGCTGCCGTAGCCGGGCTATGACTGCGGTAGCCGGGCCATAGCTCTGGACGCCGGGCTTTTTCTGCAGTAGCCGGGCTATGGCTCTGGACGCCGGGTTATGGCCCCGCGTCACTATTTCGGGCCTGTGTTCTCGACTCACTAGCCAAGCTTCGCCGGCCATGCGCGATATCCTCGCGATCTTTATCGTGGCTTCAATTGGGTTTTGACAAAATGAGTAGCGCGTGACCGCTTGATCGAATCATACTGATGGCGTTGTCATTGGCTTTCTGCCCACTTCGATTACTCCGCTCGCATGTCTTACTCATCCACATTGATGACCGCCTGAATAATAGACCAATCCAGGCTCAGACACTGAGCCCCACCGACGCTTGAGTCCTGTTTCGTTAATCGTGAGTATGAAATTGACAAACATAGCTGATTGTAGGTACAAGTGAGAAGTACTCATCTCTGAAACCTAAAAGAAAGTGACATGCTGGCTTGTTTGTCCGACTTGTTTGTCCGGCATAACGCATGTGGAAGACTTTTTTCGTCACATGAATGCATATACGCCGGCCTGTGGCGTGGTAGATAGTGCGACCGAAAACTCTGCCAGGGGGGTAGGATGGGCTTTATGCACTGTAAGCGTAAAATGACATCTCCCTTGATTTTACACAAATGGGGTTGGGTGAGTAAACCCCATCACTGAGAAAAGTGCAGAATCCACAGATAAGAACAGGTCCTTTCTGAAAGAGGCAATTAACGTACCGCGTCGATGGTAGCAGGATCTACATATATCAACAAGGTTAACATCAGTGGATAGAACGGAATTGAACTAGACCCGGACCCTTCGAAGCTGCGGCTTGTTTTACATTTCGACACGGAGAGAGGCGAGCAAGTGGGGCAAATGGGCGGCGGGCGCCTACTGTAATGTCGCTTGGCTACTCCATACGACTTGTGATGCTCGTTTTGTTGACGGGTGATAATGGGGGACAGAAAAGTAAAGCCATGTTCCACGCATAATTGCCGAAGCACCATAAATGATTCCTACTGGCCTTCAGGCTCTCTCGTTTTGGAGTCGGTTCTTTCAAATGAACACTTACGGTCGATGTCCCCCCAGGGCGGCCACCACAGGTAGCGTAGAGGGGTGGGGGTAATGTAGAGGGGAAGGGGAGTGACACCATTAATGGCGTGGTGGGTGGTTGGTTGAGGGCAAGGTCAAGTCTCTCGGTAGTCCCATTTGTCTTTGTCTGTAGGTCTTAGCTGCTGGCAAGTGTCCAGCATGTGTGAACATAATGGAACGTATGGTACATAAAATGAATGGTGTCATGCTGAATGTGACCGGCTCCGAAATTATTGATAAATATAGATATTTTGGGACAACTAATAAAAGATTTGGAGCATTATGACACGTCAATAATAATGCTGGCATTTCGCGCGATATGCAATTAATTATTAATCGTCTCTTAGTTTATTGCTTCTGTCATGCATCCCGCGCTTTTAAAACATGACAAATAGCCGAAAAGTACCTCGTAAGCGCATTCATTGCGTTCCGGACTAACCACGGTGGCCGTTTACATGAGCCAGTGATATCCCCAACGTCCATGGTAATCGATGGTAATAGCTGGTTGTGGGGCGCGGGGCAGGACAGTTTGGACAACATATCGACCTGCTCGCCATTCTATATCTAGGGTTGACATCCCATGCATTCAACTGTTATATAACAGCTGGAATATCAGTTTAACTGACTAATATGACTCGCAACGCTGTTACGGGAGTCATCATTGGAAGAAGTAATTTTGTATCATGGTGAGACAGATACATACAATATGAAGACGGGGTAGGGAATGGCGAAGAACTAAATTATGAGACTGGCACCAACAGGGCAGGTAACGCTGTAAGATATGTCATACACTTTATTGAGAAAGTATATACATGCTAGCCGCTGGGATCTACTTTGATCAGCTTCCATGAAAGCTAATGTTGATCTTGAGGATGCCGCGTGTCTCCTGTCAGACATAGCTACATCTCCCTCGACAGGTCTCCCGCCAAAACAGACAGGGCAGAATAAAACATATCAAAGGGGAAGCCAATGCCGGCCGTAGGGGAGAATAAAGATGTCATGAGGCATTTAGAGCAGTGCTGGTGATTATGTTATGACAAGGCAAGAGTGTTCAATCCGAAAGAAACGGATCAGTCTCTAATCCTGTACTGGTATGTATCTGGGTCGGAGAGGGGACATTAGACAAGTCTCCTAAGCGCTGTTAGCCGCCATGTTGAATCTTGTAACTGTGCCAGTACATCCAGTCGTACGCTGCTTGAGTGGAGCTCCGGCCCATCCTACGGTCGCCTGCAACAATCACATAAATGGTTCCATTCTTTCCGACCACTGTCACTGACACCAGGTATAAATGCAGTTACCGCTTCATTAATGCTCCCGTACATGTTGGTCACGTTTACCCTTATTTTACGTCCACAGATTGCCGGTTGAGAATTTACCGCAACAGCGCAGTTACCGTAAGGCTAAAATTCTTAATAGCTCTGACCAACCATGGTCTATAATGGCCCAGTTCTTTGAGTTCTTTGTAGGTAAATATAAAAGCACGGATATGGATATTTTTACCCATCGCGGTGCAGCTATATTTATTATCAAATGGCAATTAATCTTAATTCATTCTGCAATTTTTCATAATTAATAACTAATGTGTAACAGGCATAGTTAGAATGGTAAGCCAATGTAAAGACAGTTGTCTCCATGCTATATGGGTCAGGGTGGTTCCACAAACAAATGAGATCGATATATCGTATCGAACGTATCTGAGGTCACATACAGATATCACAAGATCGATGGCACTAGATGGAAAGATCAATGGCCTTTGCGGACAGTACAAAACATCATTGACGTAGCAATCGGAGACATCAGGAACTGAAAAAATGACAAAATGACAAAAAGACTAAAAAAATAAAATTGGGTCCGGCCATTGATTGCTAGAGCAGCGTGTTTTGTCTGTTCTGTCAGACGCCCCATAGCTTTCTACCAAATTCAATTTGAACAAGAATGAGACGCAAACAGAGCCACTCCGTTACACCCGGACACGTCGCGGAAGTGTTGCTGCTAGTAACAGACGGAATACTACGGTAGGAATATACGGCCGGTATTTCTCGTAACTTTAAAAGTAAACGAGGATCTGATGCAAATCGACCGATTTTACTAACTGTAACGAAAGGAGAAGTGGGCCAATTTGTCGTGAGTGGAATTTACTCAGTTGATTCAAAGAACTCTTTGAGTTACAAAATGTTAAAGTAGCAGTGAATGCCACAGTCGACAGTCACAAAGTCGTCGTCTAATCTGGAAAGGGACTCCAATCGGAGCATAGCGGAGCATACTTTTCCAGAGATGTAGACCACTGGCGAACATCAATCCATTTCGTCAAACCACAATGTGAACAATGTAAAGGGATAAATGTAAATGTAAATGTGGTGAAGAGATGGTTTTGTTACGGTTTCCTGGATAGCAAGTATCATCTCCCATTACTAATTGTCATAAAATTTCACGAAATCATACTCTGTGTGATATATTTGCCATAAATGACGAGGTCGTTATTATATGTTGTACATAATAAGTTAAGATACTATCAAGGTATTACATATATTGACTAATTAACCCGGTACACTGATGTCTGACCTCAAACAAACATATGACTGATGGCCTGGTATCAAACCAAGGTAGGAGCGACTCACCGAGTCGAGACCAGCATGTGTAACATATTCATGTTTGCGGATGATAGTTCCATGTTTGTTGTGCTGACGGAATGGTAGGACGCGGAAACCGAAGTCAGCCCTCATTTGCGCAGATTGTCGACTCTAGCAGTCCAATGGTTATAGTTACAGTAAAGCAAATTATGCACTTCACTGCCCAGCCTCAGTCTCAATGACGTCACCCTCTCTGACGTCATGAATATGAGAAAATGCAGGCAATGCTTATCAACACACTTTCGATAGGATGGCTTTCCCATCGACAGAGAAGTAGAATAACGCTTACAATGAATTGTTTGCATGTCAGACACCTTCATGCGAAAACGACAGATTCCCAGCGAAGCCATACGTCATTTCAGGTCTACGAAGGTATAATTATATCACATAAAACCTACCTCAGCACTATAAGCAGCCAATTTGTCTGTGTCGTGCCATATCAGGTTGAATCAACCAAAGAGGCGCACAAATGGAAAAGTCTGATGACAGGCACACCCTTTCAATGAGTAACTTTGATTGATAAAGATGGTGATCAATTGTTAGTCAGGAAACTGCAAAACATGGTCGACGGCCTGGTGATGACTGGTTGGGGATGTGGCACAGGTCGTCATGGTGAGGAGATGCTGGAAGCTGGAGTCGTATCTTCGTGTCTTTCTCTAAAAATAGCTAGACGAAAACGTTTGATAATTGTTCAAGTCAGTCGTGAAAGCGGTCGAACAAGGCTTAGCTGCGGTGTTTGGTCGTAGACAAAGTATCTGTCTTTTTTGCGTTGACGGCTGTCTTTGTTAAGTTGGCTGTTTTCCCCAGTGTCAATGGCGAGAATTTTTTAACTCGGTTTGTTTTTTGTCCTGAGAACGAAAGGAGGAGCAAGCCGTGAGACAAGGTTTAGCTGTAGTGTTTGGTCGGAGACAAAATTCTTTTTGGCGTTGACTGCTTCCCTGTACTTGTACCCAAGTGTCCGATTTGTTTCTTGTCCTTTCACTGTAACCTGGCATTTTCCTAATCATCCTGGTCAGCAAATTAATACATGCTGACCATACGCCTAGTAACAAATGTAAGTAGCCGTTCTCGTTCTCACGAACTTTCAGAATCGGCGGCTTGACAGACTAAAGTACAAAAGAGAAAACGAGAGAATGAGAGATGACTGCTCCTAGAGTTTTACATTGACTCTCCTTTGAAGGTATATCATATTGGACATTTCGTTATTTATATAATGAGCTTTTCAGTCTATCATTTATGTAAAACAGCTCATATATGTCTATATATAAACCAACTAAGGTCTTAATATAGTGGAACTGTCTTCCTTTGCAGCTAGGATCAGAATGTATTCGTCTTAATTACCTGCGCCTCTGCTATAGGAAATGTCTTATGGCAATGTCAGTCAAAGTCGCATAGCAATGTCCCACTTACTTCTCAGTCAGTCAAGAAAAACACAAAACGATCAATGCAAACAGATTATCCTGTATCTATGTGTTAAAGTTGATGATACAGCAATATGTAGTTCGAGACACTTTTTAAATGTTTTAATCAGAATTATGCATGTAGCTTCTTAGTGTGTATGTATGCGATGTATGTGTACGCAATAAATAGCAGGGCATGATTTTAAGCCATTTTCTTAAAACTGTTGCATCTCGTGTGCAAAATTGTGTTTTTGTTTGTTCAATACGTCATCAAAAGTGGGGCAGCGCTGCCATGTTTCGCCTTCTAAAAAAGATAACATATTTATGTCGTACATTCACACAGTCAGATAATGTTAATAATGATGATAATTTTACCCTAAAAAATTAAAATCATAATGATGTATGAGCAATTTTAAATGTACCAAACGAGAACGCGCCGTATCTGAGACAAAATTAGGACTTAGTAAAGAGATGTAGACCGGCATAGATGTCAGACAAGATTTTTTCTGTAAAATTGTGACAAGGAAATGGACATGGACGAGACGGGAGGGAGGGGGGGGGGGGGTAAAAGGTGAGACGACGTCTTCAGACAGGAATTGTGGCCAAGAAGTAGAGAGCCATGACGGAGGGTGTAGATGCCAGCAAATGTCTGCAAACTGGAATTGTTACCAGAGCCTATATAGGAAGGTCAGAAAGTGGCCTCCGGTTGGAGTAATGCCCCTAGACTTGCCTCACCGTGTTTCATATTGACTGAGTTATAGTTATGATGACAAGTTATAGAATTAACTTGTGGGATTAGGAGGTCACAACTGAGATATAAGTTTTCTTTGGACGGTATGCAGCACCTCATTCCATCATCAATATGCACCTGTCTGCGCGGGAGCCAGCTGTGGCTACAAAGAGCCAACGTTTGCTCCCCTGACACTTGCAGCAGTTCATTAATCCTTCATGAAAATAATGCATTGCTGCTGCATAGAAAGCGGCAATATCAGCATGTAATGGTATATTAATGGGAATTCCACCATGCATGAGCGGCCACCAAGTAGTATTGATTGATTGTTTGACAACAGGAAAAGCCTCGAGTAGGTAGGGAATTGCAGCCACAACGCGGTTGATCAACATATATGGCCTGAATAATGTAACTCATCATGTTAAAGCCGCAAAGCTAGTGGGAACGTGCCCTCAATGGCCTCTTTCCTTCCTTACATCCGGAACCGGGGCTTCCTACCACGATGTTATAAACGTGTTGTATGCTCATGATGGAGCCATTTATGCAACACTTTTCAGGCAACTTGACCTCCATGAGAACCTTAAGAAAAAAACATATCTTGAAGAAGAGCACTTGAGGATGACCCGGTCGCCAGGCGACTAGGTTTATAATAGCCTAAATACCTAAGTGCCTAAAAGTTAACAAAAAACTACGTTCAACAAGTATGAACCGAATTGGTGTTATTTAATGGTGTGTAAACCTGTTTACTTATGTCGTGAGAGTGGATGCCAGAACACGAGAATTTTTGCCACCCACTCACCTCCCACATTCCCAACCTCTTTCCCACTATCAAGTCATCCTCTCATCTTTTATGCCCCCCCCCCCTCCCCAATAACCTCACTTGAACAGAATTGCGACACAACACGCATGCTGTGTCACGCTGCGGTGCTGTGTGATGGTCCAGATACACAGCCCTTCAAACTCGGACAATAGTCTGATAATACCAGGTGGTGGGTAAAAATCTCGCCGGGCACGTGTCACCGTGACAATCAACAACAGATATATCGTTGCGCCGTGTCACTTAAAGACGCCAACACAGGCCAAAGACGCGGCAGATTTATGGCTCGTCGTTTCACCAGAAACACCGCATGGCATATGACTGATGACGTATCGAACTATCCAACAAAGTGATGTATCGGTAGAAGTGGCAGGCTGAAAATGTAGTAGGGAAACCAGCTTTGTAGCTAAAGCGATGTGGCATGGTAACCAGCTTTGTAGCTAAATCGATGTGGCATGGGAACCAGCTTTGTAGCTAAAGCGATGTGGCATGGGAACCAGCTTTGTAGCTAAAGCGATGTGGCATGGGAACTAGCTTTGTAGCTATAGTGATACGGCATGGGAAACAGCTTTGATGACATTACTCTTTGCTTTTTGCCCATTGTCACACTTTCTGGTCCCTTCGTCGTCTTAGCTTGGGTTCATGTATGACGTGTTGTACTGGACGGGATAACTAGATCAAGAACTGGCGCCAGGTCTGCGCCAGAGTGTGCTTCCGTTTGCCTATATCCTGACTATTGTCCTTGGCGATTAAACAAAAACCACCGAACAACATTCAATTTGATGTAGTTGTTTACAGACACGTTAGACTAACGCAAAATAAGCAATAAATAAATAGGCCTTACCAGCCACGCCATCTCAAGGGATTTATACGAGACTGTCACGACGCCTACTACAGGGAGCCAATGGTGATTGTCCTGCCTTCTGTCGCAAGGAAATCTAGTTCTCCGTTGGGTGTGGTTAATGACACGGAGCTTACACATTGTCCGATGCCAAACGCCTGCGTTGATCACAGCCTAGGTCCAATAATGTCGGAGGGACGACTGTTTGGCCCAACCTTTGCATCATCGACGGCAACAAAGAGACACCAACCGGTATCAGCCCGTCCCATGCTAACTGTTCCCCTTGTCTTCGTTTGTTGTAATACTCCACTGTAAAAGACGTTGTCACAGCAACTAATACTGAGACCTTGATAATAAACTTCACCATTTATCAAAAAACCATTATTTAGCGCGTGAATAAACATGGTTTGATGGAAGTATTGTCACAGTTTAGCCCATCTGTGCCGTCTTTATCATAGTATAGCATGGACATACGTCGACGTAGAAGTTGACGATTATTGTCTCTAAGCACGGGTCTGTATGGGTGAGGGTCCAGTGTCGTTTGTTCCGAAATCTTAAAGCCTCAGTGTCGGAGTGTCAATGCAGAATATCAATTTTTTAAATATGCCTGAGTAGCGTGTCGCCATTTACCTCTTCTAGACCTCTGTATACGAACAATTAAAAATGAATGGGATGAGAACATTTATTTGATTATGATTATTATTACCTTATATTTAAACATCAACCGCGATTCAGAGTGTCATGCAGAAGGAAAGCGGAGCATCTCACAATGCATCATGACATTTATGAATAACTAAGAAACTTTTGTCATTTTTATTGGCTACCATATGTCGTGCGCGGGGACTCCCTCTGTCAGCTTGAACAAGATCAAGGCGCAAGAAGGTATGTCCGGAGGCCAAGGAACTCGATGACCGACAAACAGCTGCATAACACCAAAACAGCATTGCCGGCCAAAGAAAAGTCTTTAATGTGGACGGATCCAGACAGACAGGTCACAATGGCGATTACATGTGAGTGAATGTCTCAGGAATATGACACAACCGGATAATAACGTCTGAAGTCCGAAGGCGAAACCCGAGGAACCATTGTTATCCGGTAATGTCATGTTTCATGGTACTAACCAGGAAAACCCTGCCCGATTCACATCCGGAAAGGACTTCCTCGAAGGAAGTAGTGCCAGTAACCAAGAGCGGAGAGAGGCGGGCGGGGGGGGGCGGCGGGGGGGGCGCAATTCCAGTTCCAGACTCCCCCCCCCCGCCTTCGGAGGATGAACGCTTTCTGAGTCGGCGCGGACACCCCACAACCCCTGGTGACACATTTTCAGTGGATACCCCCCCCCCGGTCGTCAAATAATTGGTGGATTCCCAGGTCGCAATTTAGTTTAGAACTCCTCCCACCCCCCCCCCCCAATTAATAGTTTGGACCCTCCCCCTCCTTTTCAAATTCCTGGATCCGCCCCGAGATAACGCACCTTGCTTTTTTGCTGGATTAGCCCGGATGCATCTGCTTTGTGCCTTGGTCACTTCCTGTAGGACCACAGTTGTCAGACGGTACTGTCTGCATGCAACCTCCCTTCTCCAACAGTATTAACCACATCAAGCCAGACGTAGAAATTAGCCCGGGCCCTGTGACTTCAATGACACATCCGACCGATGCAAAGTTTGCGTCAATGTCCACCTTCTTATCCGCAGGGGACCTGGGTGTCACAAAACCTGTGCCTCGATTTTTCGAGGCAATGATGAGGAACCCAGTTTTTTCACGGCTTCTTGCCGAATGTCTTAGTCACGTCACAGACAGAACTAACAGACCTTCAAACAAGTCATTATATTGTCTGGCCTGGTAGAAGTGGCGATTAATTTCCAGTAGGCGCTCCATAGACACATGCTGACTACGTGTTGGAACTTTAAATTAAGTTTGACATGCTGACAACGTGTTGGAAATTTAAATTAAGTTTTTTGGAGCTTAAAACTGAAACAGATCTTACCAATGAAAACAATTGGCGGATATCTTACCACAAAATCCGCCGAATAGCCTCATCACAATGTTTGTTTCTGTTTTTTTCCAATGACGAAGCATTCCCACAAATAGGAGGCTCTAATGCGGCGCCATAGGAGCAACTACAGGTCGTTCCGGCTTGATTAGGTGGCCATTGGACGTATTACGTCCATACTCAGATAACATGCCATGTCAGATATGGGCAACAGGGCTGCGCAGAGTAGTTCATGCTTGAAGAATCCAGTACTCGTGAGCACAATTTTGGTTTGCTTTGGTCCGGTTACTTCTAACCACGAAATATCATCCTACAATCATATATGAGATGTTGATATCTCAAGTATGTTCAAGAGGATTGGTTCGATCATTCTATTGAACGGGTTGCATGGACAATCAAATAGTATATTTCTGCACGACACAACATTGTGCTTGCTTGATGAATCAACAATTAAGGGTAGAAATAGCTATGCTGTCAGTTTGACAATATGTGTTACAATGATCAATGATAATAATTCTTATATACGCATCGAATTGAGGTAGTTTGCGATCCATAGATAACTGATTTGTTTCTGAAGCGAGTGAAGAGATCACAGACATATGATGAAATAGCATCGACATAGACCGCAAGTATAAGTAAGTGTTGAGTGAGCAATGTGCAGCCCAATGGTTTTGAGCAGAAATGTTCACGTTAACCGACATACCATCATAGATACACAATATGATTCGAATTATGAAACAATGAAAACAGACGCAAGGACACATGTTTCGAGGTCAGTACAAGACAGCTTTAAAGTAGTACACGGAAAACAGGCAAACATGATCAAAAACAGCCCAGTAGTAAACATAACAATTGCTAAACCAGACTTGTGCTTGTTCTGTACGACGCCCCAATCGTTTGTAGCCTGAAATTCAATTTACCAGAACAAGAATAGGACTTGTAAAACACAGCCACTCCGTTACATCTGGAAAACTCAGCCGGCCGCAAGGATGTCTCGCTTATAACATTACGACGGCTCACTACTGTAGGGATTCGGCCCTTATTCACCGGAAATTTAAAACTAAACGGGGATCTTATGCAACTCATGAAGTTTTGCTGGCCATTTTCAGGACGAGTTATACAATTTGACGTGAGCAAAATGTACTTTGTTCATTCAAAGAACGCCGGGGGTAGGTGTACGTTTAAATAGCTGCCAAAGCCACAATAGAGAGTCAGCTGAACTAGTCATGCATATCAAAAGATAAGCGCAAAAATACTGAATGTAAACAGTGTGTGAAGAAAATTTAGAAAACGCTAGATGTATAAATTGCGATTTGTATAGGCTGGTGTCCGGCCTCAGACAAGCACGAGTGCCTGGTTCTAAGCCTTGTGGAACGGTGTCTAGTGTATAGCGACTAGGACTTGTATTAAATTATGGGGAACCCCCTCTAAATAGCGACTACCTGGTCTCAATCTATACATGGTAGCAGGCCATTGTATCTAGGGCTAAGGCTGACACACATTTGTATATTTGGATTTCTTGGCATGAGGACTTAAGTACAATGCTTCTACAGAAATGTGAATGGCTTAATTATGTATTATTTGACGTTTCTGATATCCTCTCATTTAAAATTGTTATCTTGTCATGTCACTAGGCGCGCTAAACTTAGGTTTAAACCAACTTTATTTTTGTGCCAAAAGTAAGACGCAACCGAGGCTTTGAGGTTTGGAGAACAATGGTGTCTGGTGCCACTGCCTCTGGGGGCAAGGTGAGATGGACTGGATGACAGGGGAAGACAGTCATCCAGTCACATCTTCCAGGAAATGGCGACAGACATCTTAATTTTCTTCGGCGCCATTTACCCTAGTTACGCCACTTTGTGGAGGCATTGGTCGGCCGTTTGGATGTGACGAGTTGGCGTCTTTGTGGGTAAACTGCTGCCAAGTTCGTTATGCTCAACACATACACGGATACAATGCCGTGAATCTAATATCTAGTACATGATTTCCACTGCAGAGCCGACAGATCAGTTCACGTCCGAATATCCCCGGAACTTCTCCCCATCGCCGTTCTTCTCCCAACCGATGATCTATGTGAACCGTGTCCATGTCAATTTCCACCAGCGTTCAAACACAAAGAGATCTCTGGGAAAGGTGGGCCAGACCGACATGATGAGGAAACATGTTACCGATAATAATAGGTATGTTGATGTTTATGATTGTATCGAAATGAGTTTTGCTTTCTGTGCATGGGCATCTCACTTCCATCGGTATCTCAATCGAAATTCCCAATTCACGTTAGAACGATACGATAACTCTTTCTCGTCGGCATACAATCTTTTGCTGGCTAGGCAGCTCACGTCCCGTGTAAATCACGAGCAAAACTAAGTGAAAACACTTCTACGCAGCGTGAAAGGTAGGGAACCCAGCAGAGGTAGATAAAGTTTTGTGTCGGTTTCCGAACGCCAACAGCGGCTAAGCCTCGTCGGCGCAGCACGTTGCCTTTAGAGGAGAGAGCACATGTTTATTACTCGCCTGCCATTTTATTACCTAATACACGAAAAGGCGGCGACCGAAGGAAATAAGACTCTCGACCAGTGCGGGACGGTTCGCAAACCACGAATGATAATAAGTCAATAAAAAAGGTGTGAGGCCTTAAAGATGTCGTTCACAATAAATGGTAGCCATCCAGGAAATTATTAATACGTGGCCGAGTCTGTCTGAAGTCAGGCATGCTTCTACCACGTGGTAGAAGCATGGCCGGAACTTGACATCTCAGAACAGTTGACTATTATGCCTGCTTTTGTGACATAAATATTTGACCCTTTGTTACCCAGGAGACGTGCAATCAGTCGCAGGCTGCATTTGACGTGCAACCATCCATTAAACACATGGAAACCTATCAGGGAGGAAAACCGTCCGTCTCGTAGATATTGGTAGTTATTCTGACAGAGCCTTCAATATCGATGATGACGTGTGGTTGATGTCAGTTGTTGCCAGTGACTTCAGCAGGAATGAAGTTCCACGTGTGCTCCAAGAGGTGTCACCGCCAGAAAACGGTCCGGCTTCCAATAATGTGCTACCATCTGGTGAGCATTCTCGTAACTACGTCGCTTTTATTTTCCGATGCGGGTCCTGCGAGGGCTTGGGATTCGGGGACACAACACACCCGATCGCACATCCCTGCCCCATTCCGCTCCGATCTTTTGCCTTTCACTCTCTCACCATTCATTGCGTTGCAAAGTGCTGTGGTTTACAGACCTTGGCACGAGTAAAATCCCCTGTAGACCCAGCGTTGCGGTGACCATGCGGTGGTTTTGGTTGCAGCTTCTCGCAGTACCGTAGAACTGCTCGTGCGTGATAAAGCTGCGTAATTGTACAGGACCCAGAAACCCCCGCCGTTTGGCTACTGATAGGCACCACCAGTGCGTCGTAATGATGATGCTGTCCGCAATTCCGTGACAGGTTTGGACGTTGCCTCCGTGCCAAGAAAACCTTTGGCCTTTGTTTCCCCTCAATGATCACATTGCTGGTATAACGTCCTTGGACAGAAATTACATTGAGAGCCTTTGGAGTTTGATCAACAGGTGGATTTTGTTGCAATCGGTATGCCAGAGTGAGTCGGGCAGAAAGAACTCCAACTGAATGAGCGATAATCACGTATGGGAGTTAAGGACAGCTATTTGTATCCAAAGTTTTACGAACATCAGCATTTTGCAATTTATGAAACTACACATACTATTTGTAACACAAATCGTGTATAAAAAAATTGCCCGAAATAGCTGATGTGTAAGCCATTCCGCATCAATCTCCTAGCTGGTAAGAAGAACAGAAATTCCCATTGAGAAATCGCCACGCAAACATAAATGAAGGACCCATCCATAGCGGAAATCTATTTGACAATCATTACGAGGCCCATGGGGTCATGCAAAACTAGCATGATGGACAAAGTGTCTCTCTCGCCATGGGTTAAGCGTATGGCGAATGCGATGCGAGTTGTATGGGTAAAGAAGACCGCTTGTTCGATCATGGTACACAAGGCCAAATACGATAATAGGGAGATAGTGCAGGTTTCCGGTTGGGAAGGTCCTCGGGGTTCATTATGTCATGTTCATTAAGTCATGGTATCTCGGTCTGTTACTCGCTCAGTCGCTCGCCTCCACTGGCCCAAGGACATACCAGTAGATATTGTGGCCTTGAACTTCCATTGGAGTTGAGACGTCCTTGAAGCGAGTCCAGAGGCTTTACGTGACGTCACGCCAATTCTTAGCGTTGTAATGTTAGGCCGACGTTTGAGTCAGTGGGAACAGTGACGTCCTACGTGTTTTCTCCGCATTATATATCAGGAGCGGCATATCAGACCTGATTACAAAGAGGAATGCCCCGAACCAGGGACCTGAATGACTGTCATAAACATACACATGGCAGCGTTATCCTTAACCAACAGATAACTGCGAACACCACACGATATTAACGCCCAATTGGACACTTGAATGGTGAGGTGTTGCGGACGAGATGATATCACGTTCCTGGCGGGGTAGAGGGGCAGGACGGGTAGTTGGCGTTGGTGGAGCGGGGCAGGGGGCAAATACTGGCAGGGGTTTTCTTTACCAAGGTCGTCTACAGGAATGGGGGTGATAGAAGGGAATAGGGTGGGAGAGTGGGTGGAAACCCAGCCGCCACTTCTTGATGCCAATTATCGTCATGTACAATGATCGATGAGGCTAGAGCGCTACTGCCAGCGTAATGTCTTCTATCCTGATACTCCATCAAGGCCCCCACCCTCTCCTTCATATAATTCGTGTAATACGTTACAGCTTAAGAGGTCGGAGTTAATTCAGCGGTAGATGGCGCTGCATTAACTCTCATTCATTGTCTATAATGACGACACGCTCAGGCCCATCCCACCCACTCCCAGTTTGCACATTATTAACACCTACTCTGTGTCTCTCTCTCTTGGATGTTGTGTAACACACGTTCTGGGAGCATTTTATCTAGGGGTCTCACAAGTCATTCTGTATCATTAGCGTTGCCATATCCTGTTTACGCTGTTATTTACGAGGCCTGCCTTGTCCTCGCGTGTCTCTCGGACAGGGCAAACTACTCCGAATGCCCCAAAAGGTTACATACATCAGGGGAACCCGGGGAACAATTAAGTGATGGATGATAACACTTAGGGCCGAGTTTTGTTAAATTAGAGGGCACTTTCGTTTTTAGTAGGGCGCTCACCGTAACCTCGCTCGGGCCAGTTATTTTAAGCTTTAATTGTGCAATGACGGAGGAAAAAAGTGTAGACCTTTCGTGTGTTTTCGTTGAATGGGTATGGAGCTGAAGTAATTACAAATGCACAACCTCGCCTAGATTAAAACTGATAATGGCAACTTAACTTCGTCAATGGACTTAATCGCGGATTCTACTTAAACTGCACACAGCATGATGCTTTATTTTGTCGCCCAAGTCCAAATCAATCAGGGGGGGAGGGGGGGGGCGCCGTGATAGCTCGGTAGGTTAGAGCGCTCGCATTGAATCTTCTGGACACAACGGCACGCGGATCGGTGGTTCGAGCCCTTCTGTGGCCATGTCTGTGTGGTCGCAGGATAAAGATCCCATGTCTTTCTTCGTAAAGAGCAGGGGGTTACCCCCGGAGACATGGCTCCACTCCCCCTTCCTTCTCCCATTGACGCGATATGACCAGGCTTGGTTAAAGCGTCCTGAATATACAACTAAACAACCGTAACGATGGTCTAAGGGACGTGTGGCAAGGCCGTGAAGCAGACATATAGATTGAGTTGGTTATAGGAGTTATCCTGCCGCGTGGCTATTTATGGCCTGCGTTCACGACTCACCGGCCACGTGGGAAATCCTTGCGATCCTCATCTTGGCTTCAATTGCGTCTTTATTAAAAGTAGCAGCACGTGACCGCTTGATCTAATCATACTGATGGCGTTGTCTCTCCGCTCACATGTCTTCCTCATCCACGCCATACCGGCATGGGAGGGGATAATTAATAATGACCATTGTGAGCTTGAGCTCTCGATTCCCATATTGGAAATGAGCGCGATCCTTCGTTGGGGTGGCAGTATATAAGGAACTATGTGAAAGAAAGTAGCACGGCGTTGGCGTTATCTTTGTCGGTCCGCACACTCGGATTACTCCGCATGTCTTACTCATCCACGGTGATGACCACCAGAATAATTGGTAAGTTGGGCGCCAGTATCCATCCAAGCATATGAGAACACGCTTCATGGCACTTGCTAAGAACCTCCTTCACGCAGCTCTCGTGTTTTAATTGGATTTTCAACTTGTCAAAATCTACGGAAGACAGCGATCCATAAAATGAATGCCTACTGCTTAAACGCAGGTTCTACGCATATCACCATGATCCACCAGTGGATAGAATGAAATTGAGCTTGAACTGGACCCTGGGTTTTGTTTTACATTTTGACACGGAGAGAGGCGAACGAGTGGGGTAAGTGGGGGGCGAACGCCTACTCTAATGTCACTTGACTACTCCTTGCAACTTGTGACGTTTTGGTGACGGGCGAGAATAGGGGACAGAAAAGGAAAATTATGTAGCACGTACAATTGCAGAAGCACCACGACTGATTGCTACTGGCCTTCAGGCTCTCTCGTCTTGGGGCCGGTTCTTTGACATAGACACTTAAGGTAGCTATTCCTTCAGGGCGGCCACCACATGTCGCTTTCGGGCGAGGGGGTGGGGGGGGGGGGTAGTGTCGAGGGGTGGTGGAGGAGGGAGCGTGACAACATCATGGCGTGGATGGTGGGTGGTGGGAAAGGCAAGTCTCTCGGAAGTCTGATTTGTCTTTGTCACCAGGCTTTAGCTGAAGTCCAATGCACAGCATGCGTGAACATAACATATATGGGACATAATCCTTTTTTCTGACGCTTGTGTTCAGCACAACATGGCGTCGAGCAACGACGCCAAGCTGAATACAGACGGCCCTCTTATTATTCATAGAAATATATATTTTGGGTGAAATAATAAAAGATTTAGGGCAGGCTCCTTAGTGCATTAATGTTTTTTATGACTGATGTTCCGAATCCCCTGGATAATTATGACCCGTTAATCATAATGCTGGCAGTTCGTGATATTCGCGATATTCAATTAATTAATCGTCTCTTAATTTGTTCATTGCTTCTGTCGTGCATTCCGCGCTGGTAAAACATGACAAATAGCCGAAAAGTGCTTTGTAACGTATCCATTACGTCCCGGACTAAGAGCGGTGGACGTTCACATGAGCCAGTGGCATCCTCAACGTCCAAGGTAATCGATGGTAATCGTTGATTTGGGATCGCAGAGAAGGACTTCTACAATGTCGGACGGCATGGATCGGGTCGACATCCCAAGTATTCGACTATTATATAACAGCTGGAATATCAGTTCAACTGATTAATGTGGGTCGCGAATCTGTTACGGCAGTCACACATGAATACAAATGCTTTCGTATCATGGTGAGGCAGATACAATATAAAAACGGGGGGGGGGGGGGGCTATCGTTGCGCTATGGATCAAAACCTTTCTTGAACCATCAAATGTTGGAACTCGACTAATCGAGATTTTCTGTATGTAAAACTAAAACGGATTTCGTAAAAATAAAAACTTTGGCAGATACATAAAGTGTCACTTCGCTAACCACAGATACATCTAATGAACTCGCCTAAGATTTGTTTCCGGAAAGTCCGGAGGCCGTGACGTTTCTTGGTGGTTACGTATTTAGTGACAGGGTTAAATGGAGTATAAATCCAGGGCCAGTCCAGAGAAGTTTCCGGTTTTATGCCCTGCTCTTTCCACATATAAATTATCCATAAGCCAGACCGCACCACCCGCCACTCTTACCCCCCCTCACATAGCCTCCCTGACACAATTGAATAGATTTTTACCCCATTGCTGTCGAGCTATATTGATTATCAAAAGGTTCATAATTAATAACCCAGAGTCAGGCTGGTTTCACAAACAAGTTGGATCGATAAAAGCGATCGGATATGATTTCACATACAGGCATCACAAGGTCGGTGGCACTAGATGGACGTATCGATTGTAGTAAAAGACCCCCCCCCCCCAAATGCTTTGTACCAAATTCAATTTGCGATCCGTTACACCCGGAAACGTCGCGGACGTGTCGCTGCTAGTAATATACGAAGCACTACGGTAAGGATATACGGCCAGTATTTCTCGAAAATTTAGAAGTAAACGAGGATCTGATGCAAATCGACAGATTGTACTAGCCATGACGAAGGGAGATGTCAAGCAATTTGCCGTAAGTGGAATTTACTCAGTTTATTGAAAGAACTCTTTGAGTTGCAAATGGTCAAGTAGCAGTCAAAGCCACAGTCGAGAGTCACTTGAAGTCGTCGCTTAATCCAGATGGAACTCTAATCGGAGCATATCAGAGCTTCCTTTTCCGGAGATGCAGAAAATGGTAATGCGGAAACCATAAATCCTTATTTACGCAGACTATCGACTCGAGCAGTCCATTGATTATACTTACAGTAAAGCAAATTGGGCCGTTCAATGCCCAGTCTCAGTCTCAATGACGTCACCCTCGCTGACGTCGTGAACATGAGAAGATAGAGGCGATGCTTACCAACAAACTGTCAGTAGAATGGCTTCCCCATCGGCAGAGATGAAGAACAACGTTTACAATGAATTGTTTGCATGTCACACGCCTTCATGCGAAAATGACAGATTTCCAGCAAAGCCATACATCATGTCAGGCCTAGGAAGGTACATATATATCCCATAAAGCCTACCGAAGTTGAACCTCGCTCAACACCATAAGCAGCCAATTTGTCTGTTGAATCAACCAGAGGGGCTTACAAATGGGAAACGACAGGCAGACCGGTTCAATGAATAACGTTGATAATGACGTTAGTCTCAATTGTTAGGAAGCTGCGAAAACTCGACGTGCTGGTATTGAGCGGTTGGTTGCGTGGCACAGGTTGTCATGTTGACGAGATGCTGGAAGCCTGAGTCGTATCTTTCATGTCTTTCTGAATAAATAGCTGGACGAGAACGTTTGATACATGTTCAAGTCTGCCCCGAGAAGGAAATACTAGGAGCAAGCGGTGAAACAAGGATTAGCTGCGGTGTTTGGTCAGAGAGAAAGTATCTGTCTTTGCTGAATGGGCTGTTAAGAGCCGTTGGGGAGAATTTTTTCACTCGATTTGTTTTTTGTCCTAATATAGGTTGATTAATATAGAGGTCTGTTCCGAGCATGAAATGCGAGGAGGAAGCGGTGAGACAAGGCTTAGGTGCGGTGTTTGGTCTAAGACAACGTATCTGTCTTTGTGGGTTGGCTGCTTCCCCCAAATTTCACAGGAGAAACTTGTTTCATCCGGTTTGTTTCTTGCCCTTTCACCGCAACCTGACATTTTCTTAATCAATCTCGTTAGCATATTAATACACGCCGACAATAGTAACAAAGATACGGAGCCATTCTCCATCTCACGAACTTTCAGAATCGGCGGCTTGACAAACTAAAGCACAAACGAGAGAACGAGAGAAAGAGAGATGACTGCCCCAGGAGTTTTACATTGAGTTTCCTTTGAAGGTATATCATATTGGATATTTCGTTATTTTTATAGTGAGCTTTTCAGCCTATTGTTCATGTAACACAGCTCATATCGGTCTATATAGCAACCAACTAAAGTCTTAATATAATGGAATCGTCTTCTTTGGCAGATAGGATAACAATGTATTCGTCTTAATAACCTTCGACCGGTAGCAAAACATTTTGTAGAATAGCATTTCAAAACATTTTGTCGAATAGCATTTCTATAGAAAAATCTGTAGAAGTATGATTTTCTATAGAACGTTTGTACATAATTCTATAGAACAATTATTTTCTATAGAATGTCAACAGATATTTTTATAGAAAAGAATATTTCTAGGTGAAGGGATACCTCTATTGAGCAATTGGTTTCTATCGAACGTATATAGAGATAATATTTGGACAGAGCCAATTACGCAAATATCTTACAAAATCTCACTAAAAACTATTCTAAACGTTTCTATCGATTATCTATGGAAATTCTAAAGTTTTTCTTTAGAGTTTTTATAGAATTTCCGTAGAGGTAATTAATTACATCAAATTGAATGGTGTCTCTCCGAAATAGTCATTAACCAGTTCTGTCTATTTTTTGGCAGAAATGCCTCGACGACCAATGCAAACAGGTTATCCTGTGTTTATATGTTAAATTTGATGATACAGCAATATTTAGGTGGAGAAACTTTTAAATGTTTTGAATCAGAATTATGCATTTAGCTTCTGAGTGTATAAGAGCAGATGTATGTGTACGCAATAAATAGCAGGGCAAGATGTTGTCATTTTCGTGTGCAAAAGTGTGTTTTTGTTTGTTTAATACGCAATTCATGCAGCGCTGCAATGTTTTGCCTTCTAAAAAAAGATAACATATCTATTTCGTACATTTACACAGTCAGATAATGTTAATAATGATAATGATAAATTCACCCCAACAGGTTAAAATCATAATGTGGGCGAACTGTTACTGCATGAGGAACTTTAAATGTACCAAAGAAGAACGCGCCGTCTCTGAGGCCAAATTAGGACTTAGTAAAGAGATGTGGACCGGCTTAGATGCGAGACAAGATTTTCCCAGTGGAATTGTGACCAGGAAATGAACATGGACGAGAGGGGAGGGGGATTAAAGGCAAGACTACGTCTTCAGAATGGAATTGTGGCCAAGAAGTAGAGAGCCATGGCGGAGGGTGTAGGGGCCAGCAAATGTCTGCAAACTGAATTGTTACGAGGGACTATATAGGAAGTTCAGAAAGTGGCCTCCGGTTGGAGTAATGCTACTGGATTTGCCTCACCGTGTTTCATATCGACTATAGTTATAGTTATGAAGACAAGTTATATAATTAACTTGTGAGATTAGGAGGTCTCATTAACTGAGATATAAGTTTCCTTTGGACGGCATGCAGCACCTCATTCCATCATCAATATGCACCTGCCTGCGCGGAAGCCAGCTGTGGTTGCAAAGAGCAAACATTTGCGCCCCCACAATGGCAGCAGTTCATTAATCCTGGAGGAATAACATGCGTTGCTGCTGCATAGAAAGATCAAAATATCAGCATATAATGGAGTATGAATGGAATGGAATGTTGGTGTTTTAGGCCACTTTTGTGCACATACAGGCTAAATTGGGCCAAGGAACCTCCCGAGACGATGAAGGATGAAGGAATGAAGTATGAATGGAGATTCCATCATGCATGAGCAGACACAAATTAGTATTGATTGTTTGAAAGCAGGAAAAGCCTGGAGTAGGTACGGAATTGCAGACACAACGCGGTTGATCCACATATATGGCCTAAGCAAAGTAACTCATCATGGCAATGCCGCAAAACTGGTGGGTACGTGCCCTCAATGGCATCTTTTCTTCCCAACATCCGGGAGCGGCGCCCTCTACTACATGTAAGGATGTTACAAACGTGTTTTATGCTCATGATGGAGCCATTCATGCTACGGACACTTTTTCAGGCACCTTTACTTCCGTGTTAAATTTAAGAGAAAAATCTTCTCTTGAAGAAGCACACTTCAGGATAGGGCGGTCGACGGTGGCGGCCCAGGCGACCAGGGTTATAAATGCCTTCACACATTTCATGAGCGATCTGCAATTGGTCACGTGATACAATGCACCACATGGAGATCTTTGATGAAGCAGATTGGGCCATAGTGATCGTGAAGGTAATTCACACCTTTTTGCCAATAGTCATTTCAAGTTTCTGACTTTTTAATAGAGTATCAGTGTATACCGGAAGTGACGAAATCAGAATAAGTGTCCCTGAGAAATAGTTTGAACTATCGATATTTACTCATAGAAATGCCATCTTTCAAACTCTAACACTGGATCAGAACTGACATGCGGACACCGCGTCATTATCACTCCATCCTCGTTTGTATAAACGGTTGCGAAACTTCTTGCTAATTGTTAAAATGTCGTGATATCGGAGTCCTGGAACACGAGAACGTTTGTGACCCACCCACCTCCCCACTCTCTGACCTCTTTGCCTCTCTCCAAGAATGCCAGGTGGTGACACTCTCGTCCCGCAGGTGTCGCTATGACAACAGATGTATCATGGCGTCTTGTCGCTTAAAGACGCCAACACAGGAAAAAGACAAAGGCAGATTTATGGTTGGGTTTATATCCTGTTAGACGAAGGTTGTGGCAAGAGTTTTGTGAAGAGCCCCCTCCCCCGCCCCCCCACCCCACCATCCTCTCTGCTCTCCAACATACCAGGAGTGTTGGTCGCCATTTTAATATCGTTTGTCCACCCAGCAGCAAGTCTGTCATACGCTCATTGTTAGGAACACACAGCAATCCGACGACTGGTGCTTTTCCGAACTATTTAACGAAGTGATCTATCGGTAGTCGTGGCATGGCGAGAATATAGCAGGGAATCAGCGTAACTAAATCGTAAATCGTCATCGTAACTAAATTGCAAATAAATCGAAGTGGCATGGGAACCAGCTTTGTAGCCAAAGCGATGTGGCATGAGAACCAGCTTTGTAGTTAAAGCGATGTGGCATGGGAACCAGCTTTGTAGTTAAAGCGATGTGGCATGGGAACCAGCTTTGTAACCTAAGCGATGTGGCATGAGAACCAGCTTTGTAGTTAAAGCGATGTGGCATGAGAACCAGCTTTGTAGTTAAAGCGATGTGGCATGGGAACCAGCTTTGTAGCCAAAGCGATGTGGCATGAGAACCAGCTTTGTAGTTAAAGCGATGTGGCATGGGAACCAGCTTTGTAACCTAAGCGAGTTGGCATGGGAACCAGCTTTGTAGCCAAAGCGATGTGGCATGAGAACCAGCTTTGTAGTTAAAGCGATGTGGCATGAGAACCAGCTTTGTAGTTAAAGCGATGTGGCATGAGAACCAGCTTTGTAGTTAAAGCGATGTGGCATGGGAACCAGCTTTGTAACCTAAGCGAGTTGGCATGGGAACCAGCTTTGTAGTTAAAGCGATGTGGTATGGGAACCAGCTTTGTAACCTAAGCGAGTTGGTATGGGAACCAGCTTTGAAGACATTATTATTTGCTTTTTTGCCCATTGTCACAGTTAAGGGGTCTCTTTGCCGTCTTAGTGAGTGTCTCTTAAATCTCTATCAGACGACCGGCATTAACATTTGAATACAGTTTTCGTAGATGCCGGAAATTCAAGACATCTAACATCTAAGCCCCATGAGAGCGTTGATACTACTTGACAAATCTGGAAAGGTCTACTTTCAAGCATAAGACCGATAATTTGTATCGCTTTGATAATAACTAGAAATCAGGATATGTCTCCATTTGAAGCATTCTCGCTTTGAGGCCCTTGGCCTTAGTTATAAAGTTTTGTCCTGGATGAGAGCTCCAACTTGTGTCAACTAGATCAAGACGCAAAGAGGCGCAAAGAGTCTGCTTCCGTTTACTTATACTATTGCCCTTGGCGATTAAACAAGAATCACCGGACAATATCCCCGGCGCCTTTGTCTAGCAATGTTTCTTCATCCAGTGCATAATGGCATACCTGGGGCCAAGGGCCTTACAACGAGTTTTAGGATCCCCTAATGATCGTCCTTACGGACCTGTTATTACGTTTTTACCAGTGGTTGTTACAGACACATTAGACCAACAACAAAATAGGTCACATGTTTCTTATATACACTTTTATTTTCCTTCGCATGGGGTCTATTAATAGGCCAAGCACGCCATATCTGCAGGGGATTTATACTGGTCTCTCACGACGCCTACTGCAGTGAGCCCGTGGTGATTTGTGTCATGCAGAAGGAAAGCGGAACATCTCACAAGGCCTCACGACATATATGAATAACTAAGAAACTTTTGTCTTTTCTATTTGGGACCATAAGTCGTCCACGGTGACTCCCTCTGTCACCCTCTGTCACCCTCTGTCACCCTCTGTCACCCTCTGTCACCCTCTGTCACCCTCTGTCACCCTCTGTCAGAAGATCAAAGCGGAAGAAGACAAGCCCGGATCACAACCGGCGTTCGCAGAAATAACACCAGTAATCCGCCATTGTCGTAACACCGAATATATCAGGCATTGTGAGTGGTGACAATATCTGACACTATCGAAAGACAGTCATATCTACCTTCATATGTAAACAAAATTAAACATTAACGTAATTGAAAAATTCATACTAGAAGTCCTGGTAATGATAACGACAGGTTTCAGATATGGTACTAACCAGGAAAATCCTGTCGTCCAACAATTGGTGGATCCCCAGGTCGCAATTTAGTTCAGAGCCCCCCCCCCCCCATGGATTTCACGTTTGGACCCCCCATTTTCAAATTCCTGGATCCGCTTCTGAATAATGCACCTTGTTATTTGCTGGATTAGCTTGCCCAAATAACTGCAATATATGAGGTACCCGGATCTATCTGCTTTGTGCCGTGGGGACATCCTGTAGGACCACAGTGGTCAGACGGTACTGTCTGCATGCAACCTCCCTTTCCCAACACTATTAACAACATCAAGCCAGACCTAGAAATTAGCCCGGCCCTGTGACTTCATTGACATATCCGAGACGATGCAGATCTTGCGACAATGTCCACCTTCTTATCCGCAGGGGACTTGGGTGTCACAAAACGCATGCCTCGATTTGGAACGAGGCAATAACGAGGAACCCAGTCTTTTTTTCTTTTTTTACAGTTTCTTGCCCAATGTCTTAGTCACGTCACAGTCTGGGTCAGACAGAAATAACAGACCTCCAGATAAGTCATATAGTCTGACCTGCTAGAAGTGGCCTTTAATTTCAAGTAGGCGCTCCATAGACGCAGGCCGACTACGTGTTGGAACTTTAAATTGTCACGTTGTTTGGAGTTCAAAAAGCTGAAACAGATCTCACCAATGAAAACAATTGGCAGATATCTTACCACAAAATACATCGAATGGCCTCATCACATCGTTCTTTATCTCGCTATCTTTCCAATGACGAAGCACTTCCCAAGATAGGAGGCTCCGATTCGGCGTCAAAAGCTATCACAGGTTGTTCCGGCTTGATTAGGCGGTTGTGAGCAGGAATTGTCACCTTAACCGACATACCATCATATATACACAATATGATTCGAATCATGTAGCAATGCAAACAGACACAACGACACACGTTTTGAGGTCAGTACAAGACAGCTTTAACGTAGCAGACGGAGAAAAAAGGATAAAAAAAATCATCGAATCATATAGCAATGAAAACAGACACAATGACACATGTTTTCAGGTCAGTACAAGACAGCTTTAACGTAGCAGACGGAGAAAAAAGGATAAAAAAAAACAGCCCAGTAGTAAACATGAAAATTGCTAAAGAAGACTGTAGTGCTTGTCCTTAATGACGCCCCGACGGTTTGTAGCCTCAAATGCAATTTACAGGAACAATGCTGGGACTTGTAAAACACAGCCACTCCGATACATCTGGAAAACTCAACTGACCGCAAGGATGTCTGCCTTATAACATGACGGCGGCGCTTTACTGTAGGAGTCCGCCGGTATTCGCCGGAAAGTTAAACAAAACGAGGATCTTATGCAAATCATGAAGTTTTGCTGGCCATTATTAGGACGAGTGGGACACTTTGACGTGAACAAAATGTACTTAGTTCATTCAAAGAACGCTGGGGGTTGTGGCACGTTTAAATAGCTGCCAAAGCCACAGTAGAGAGTGAGCTGAACTAGTCGCCCAACCGTTATGTGACCACTTCGAGTTATTACAAGCATATCCGGTTTTACATTTTAAAAGATTAGCTCGAAAATACTCAGTATTTAAACAACAATGTGAACAGTGTAAGAAGAAACGAGTTTGATTTTGAAAAATACTGAAAAGAAAATACTCCACATATAGAACATATAACTCATGTAGCTATGCGCATAGCGTTAAGCGGTGTTTGGTCATATATGTTTACCCTTTTGTCTAAATTCATGCATTAAAAACCGAATGCAATACGTGCAAGATCACAAAATTCATTATTATTTATCAATGTATACATTTTATATGTGATAAAACCAACGCAAATCACCAGCTCATTACTCCTGTTTTTAGGTTGTATCAGTAATTTGATATGCTTATGGCAAATGTATTTTAATTCATAATTTAAGAAATTATTGATATGCTAGATGTATAAATTGCGATTTGTATAGGCTGGTGTCTGACCTCCGACAAACATGACTTCTTAGCCTTGTGGAGCGGCGTCTAGCGACTTGGACTTGTATCAAATTATGGGATAGCGACTAACTGGTCACAATCTATATCTGGTAGCACGCCATTGTCATCTACGGCTAACATTGACAAACATCTGTTTATTTGGATTTTGTTAGCATCACGACTTAAGTACAATGCTTCTACGAAAATGTTAATGTCTTAATTATTTATTATTTGACATATATTATATCCTATCATTTTAAAACGTTATCTTGTCATGTCGCTAGGCGCGCTAAAAATAGGTTCAAACCAACTTTATTTCCGTGCCAAAGTAAAACACAACCGAGGCTCTGAGGCTTGGAGAACAATGGTCTCTGGTGCCACTGCCTCTGGGGGCAAGGTGAGGTGGAATGGGTGACAGGGAAAGACAGTGATCAAGTCACATCTTCTAGGAATTACTTCTTCTGTTGTTTCCCAATCAACGCCATTTACCGTAGTCACGCCACTTTGCAGAGACATTGGTCGGCCATTAGGATGTGACAAGTTGGAGTCTTTGTCGATAAACTGGCACCATTTTCTTTGCGTTCAATACATACATGGAAACAATAACGTGAAAATAATATCTAATACACGATTTTTACTGTAGAGCAGATAGACCGGTTCACTTGCTAACATCCCCTAAACTCTTCCCCATCCCTGTCCTTCGCCCTACCATGATCTATGTAAAGCTTGCCAATGTCCACCAGCGTTCAAAAACAAAGAAATCGATCGCAAACTGGAGATGCTTGCTGAGGAAACATGACGTCATGTTACTGATAATAATAGGTATGCTGATGTTTTTAATTGCATCGCAAATGAGTTTTGCCTTCTCTGCATGGCCGCGTCAATAGCACTTCTTTCAATCGTTTGTTTCCATTGGTATCTCCGTCGAGCCGCCGTTGTTCTTTTAACGTTACAACGATAAGATAATCCTTTCTCGTCAGTATGTAATTATTGGCTGCTTGGCAGCAAACCCAGCAAAGTTATGTGTCTGTTTCCGAACGCCAACAACAGCTAAACCTCGTCGTCGCAGCACGTTGCCTTTAGAGGAGAGAGTAATACATATTTATTACTCGCCTGCCATTTCATTACCTAATACACGAAAATGTGGCGACTGAAGGAAATAAGACTCCTCAGCCGATTTCCGTCTTCCTTTTGTTTTTCTTCGTTATCTCGCCACCGTGAGGGCATGTGACACGTGATCAATCCCTCTCGACCAGTTTGTGACAGTTCGCAAACCACGGCTGAAAATAAATCATTACAAAACGTGTGAGGCCTAAGGATATCGCTAACAAATGGTATTCATCAAGAAAAAGATTAATACGTGGCAGAACTTGTCTAATGTAATGTCTACTCCTTCGACGTGGCCTGCCAACGGCCGGATTTTCATATCTCAAAACAGTTGACTATTACCAGCTTTTGTGACAGAATTTGACCCATTAATACGCAGGAGACGTGCACTCGGTCGCAGGCTGCATTTGATGTGCAACCATCCATTAAACACCTGGAAACCTATCAGGAAGGAAACCGTCCGTCTGGTAGATATTGGTAGTTATTCTGTCAGAGCCTTCAATATAGATGCTAACGTATGGTTGAAGTCAGTTGTAGTGACGTCAGTGCGACTGACTACAGCATGTTCAGTGGGTATGACACATGCTGTACATATCAGGTAGGCACTTGATCCGTTACTGTGATCAAATAGGCTGAGATGTGTAATGGAAAGTAACTATTGGCATTAATGTCTTGGACCTGGTGAATACAGCACTAACGACCGGTTATGAGCGCGAGGTTTAACATGGGATGTTGGATCAACTTCTTATTCAATTTTAGGAGACAAAAGTCTTCTGGATTTACTTGGGTGACGCCAAGGACTGACACCCTCCGTGTCACCACAGATCAACATGTCCTCGTGGCTACATCCGGCCCAATTCCATCATCCCTCGTTCATAAAAGCAGCTAAAAATATCACTATTTTATTTGATTTAATCACCCAATGTTATCTCAGTTTTTATGACAAACGCAAACTCAGCGCTTCATCTGTGGATTTATGTATGGCCGCCATTGACCGGCAGACGATGACCGGAAAGTCCTCTGTAAGTCATTGCGGTTATGGGACGATAAAACTTTCATGGCCCCAAGGCGCCCACGCTTTCGCCATATGCAATTTAACTTCCTGTAAAGAAGACGATGCTTCACGATTTCATGTTATGTCTCATATTAAATCTCGGAAGGAAATGTGCAATTAGAAAATCAGCGCAGAATGGAGTTCCGCGTGTGCTCCGTGTGGTGTCACCACCAGAAAACGGTCTGGCTTATTATAATAATGTGCTACCATCTGGTAAGCATTCTCGTAACTACGTCGCTCTTATTTTCCGATGCGGGTCCGGGGAGGGGGGGGGGGGAGGGGGATTCGACGACACCCGACACCTGTTCGCACATCGCTGCCCCATTCCGCCCCCATCTTTTTCATTTCGCTCTCTCACAATTCATTGCGTTGCAAAGTGCTGTGGTTCACAGACCTTGGTACCAGTAAAATCACATGTACAGCCAGCGTTGCGTGCAGACGCGTTTTTCAGTTGCAACTCCTCCCAGTACCGTAGAACTGCACGTGTGTGATAAAGCGGCGTAACCCCGCCGTTTGGCTATTGATAGGCACCACCAGTGCGTCATAATGATGATGCAATCAGCAATTCGCTGACAAGGTTATCTACAACAGTCTATTTCATTCTCCACCCCGACCCCCCGCCCCGCCCACCCTATATTAAGCGGGTTAATTGGTTGGCTCGTTACCTGAACTCCGACCCGACCGCAATCCCGCCCTTCCCCCACCCCCACCCCCCTCCACTGCCTAGGACTGTCTTTCAGGTTATAATAATTCAAAGGTACTATCGTCCTATCTGAATTTACCTA
Source organism: Arenicola marina (assembly GCA_964019135.1). NCBI lineage: Eukaryota > Metazoa > Annelida > Polychaeta > Arenicolidae > Arenicola > Arenicola marina. The sequence goes on along the minus strand of OZ025257.1, from coordinate 40,658,842 downwards.
TTCCGTGCTATCGCGCAATTCCGCGTTTCATCGACACCCACTCATAACTCAAATGTATATAGCGTAGCGTCACCGGTCAAAGAAAATGCATCTTCGCATAAAACGGACAGGTGCGTTAAAAATCGGGCCAAAATTGCTCGTCCGAATGTTCGGCTTTCGCATCGATTATGAAGAGCACAGCAGCCTTTCGCATGAAAATCGTTGAAGTAATGTGTACATTTATGAAATCGGCAAAGACAATAGCCTAAAACTTTAGTTGTCGATGTATAAGTGGGGATAAAAGTGTTTGAATACATGAATGAAATGTACAATGCTGAAAGTACACGAATGGAAAGTACATGAATGGACACTAAACGAAAGAAAAGTACATGTCTGCCCAGTACATGAATGCAAAGTACACGAAAGACATGAACATAAATGGAAAGTACATGGATTAAAAGTACATGAATGAAATGATCTTGAATAAAGCATAATGAATTGTGGCCCCGATTACCCGCCATGCACCACAAGGTGTATTATCGCCCGACTGGACACCTCGAATGGTGAGGTACCGCGGACGAGATGATATCGTGTTCCTGGCGTGTTGTGGTGCAGGGCGGGTTGGTCGCATGGGTGAAGTGGGGGTGGGTGCAGGGCAACTGCCGGTAGGTCTACTTCTTTGCAAAGTCGTCTGCAGGGGTTGGGGGTAGTAGTAGGGAATGGCGGTGGAGAGTGGGTGGAGTCCCAGTCTCCACTTCTTGATGCCAATCAGTGTCACGTACAATGATCGATGAGACATCTACTTTGTGCCATATGTCGCCAGGCTAGAGCGCTACTGCCAGCGTAATGTCTTCTGTCCTGATACTCCATCATGGCTCCCACACTCTCCTCCATATAATCCGTATAATAAGTTGCAGCTTGAGAGGTCTGGATTAAGTGAGCGGTAGATGGCGCTGCATTAACTCTCATTCATTGTCTCCAATAACAACTCCCTCAGGCCCATCCCACCCACTCCCACTTCATTATTAACACCTACTCCCTGTCTCTGTGTTCTCCCTGTTCTAGGAAAACTTTATTTAGGGGTCCCACATGTCATTATGTATCATTAGCGTTACCATGTCCTGTTTAGGCTGTTATTTAAGAGGCCTGTCTGGTCCTCGCGTGCCTCTCTTATGGGGCGAACTACTCCGAATTCTCCAAAAGGTTATATACATTAGGGGAACGCGGGGAACAATTAACTGATGGATGATAACACTAGGGGCCGAGTAGGCGGGCGTTTTGTTTAATTAGGCACTTTCGATTGCGTGTTTTTAGTAGAGCGCTCACCGTAACCTCGCTCGGGCCAGTTATTTTAGGCTTTAATTGTACAATGACGGAGGAAATAAGTGAATGGACTTAATCGCAGATTCTGTTTAAACTGCATACAGCTTTATTTTGTCGCCCAAGTCCAAATCAATCAGGGGGGGGCGCCGTGGTAGCTCAGTAGGCTAGAGCGCTCACATTCAATCCTCTGGACTCCTGGGAGCCTAACGGCACGCGGATCGGTGGTTCGAGCCCTTCTGTGGCCATATCTGTGCGGTCGCAGGATAAAGATCCCATGTGTTTCTTCGTAAAGAGTGGGGTGTTACCCCAGGGGATGTGGCTCCACTGTCCCTTCCTACTCCCATTGACGCGATATGATCAAAAGAGGTTAAAGCGTCCTGAATAACCAAGCAACCAACCAAATAAACCAGGAGCTTTGCGACACATTGAATATAGCGTGTTGAAATGAGTCTGGAAGGGTGGTCTACGGTCCAGTGTCGATTTTGTTTACTAATTTTATCAGTCGAATGTCGATTTCTTACGGCGTTCCGTGTCGCTTTTTGGCTCAGATCAGTGTTGTTTAAAAAACAAACATGTTCCGTCAGGAATGAAGACAAGGCAGAAAGAATTGTGACAAGTAAACAGTAACCAAAATTTAGTTATCAAGCTCTAATACAATGGAGATCCAAGCAACGACAACCTTGCATCTACTACTAAGCTGTTGTCGAGGTAAAAAAGGCCTTTTTCGACAAGGTGACAGGGCGATTTTTAAAATCGAAAACGCGACATTGGGACTGCCTTAGAATCGACTTGCGACATCAAGACTTAAGGCAATATATTCAGTAATTTTTGTTGTACTCTTTCTCGTCGGCATATAAACTTTTGCTGGCTATGCAGCTTACATCCCCGTGTAATTCACAAGGCAATGGCGCAAAACTAAGTGAATACGTCTCTACGCACGTTGCATTCAGCGGATAGCCTTAAATATTTAGTACAAGTCATGCTTTTTTTCCCTAATACACGAAAAGGTGACGACTTAAGAAAATAACTCCTCAGATGACTTCCGTCTTGTTTTTGCTTTTCGTCGTTATCTCGCCACCATAATGACATGTGACACGTGATCAATATCTCTCGACCAGTGCGGCACAGTTCGCAAACCACGAATGATAATAAATCAATAAAAATGTGTGAGGAAGTTATTAATACGTGGCCGAACCACGTGGTCTGCCGATGGCCGGATTTGCACATCTCAGAACAGTTGACTATTAAACCTGATTTTGTGGCAGAAATATTTGGCCCATTGTTACCCAGGAGACGTGCAATCAGTCGCGGGCTGCATTTGACGAGCAACCATCCATTAAACACATGGAAACCTATCAGGGAGGTAACCGTCCGTCTCGTAGATATTGGTTATGATTCTGGCAGGGCCTGCAATATCGATGATGACGTGTGGTTGATGTCAGTTGTTGCGAGTGATTTCAGCATGTTCGGTGGGTATGACACATCCGGTACATATCAGGTAGGCACCGTTAATCTGACCACATGGGTTGACATGTGAAATGGAAACAACCTATTTGCATTAGTGTCTTAGAACTTGTAGATGCAGCACTAACGACCGATTGTGAGAGCGAAGTTTAACATGGGGCGTTCGATCAAATTCTCATTCGCAAATGCTCATTCATTCATTTGATTTAATCACCCAATGTTTACTCAGTCTTGGTGACAAACGCCTTCTGCCAACTCATCGCGTCGTCTGTGTACTTATATATGCCGGCCATTGATCGGCAGACGAAATGATAAGGGGAAGTCCTGTGTGAGTCATTGCGGTTGTTGGACGATGACACTTTCATGGCCCAGAGGCCCCCACGCCTTTGCCACATACACTTTAACTTCTCGTGGAGAAGACGATGCTTTACGATTGCATGCCACGTCTCATGTTAAATCCCCGAAGGAAGTGTGCAATTAGAAAATCAGCGCAGAATGCAGTTCCACGTGTGCTCCAAGAGGTTTCACCACCAGAAAACAATAATGTTTTATGAGTATTCTCGTAACTACGTCGCTTTTATTTTCCGATGCGGGTCCGGGGAAGGGGGGGGGGGAGAGGCGATTCGGAGACACCCCACCCTCGTTCGTAAATTCCTGCCCCATTCCGCTCCAATCTTTTGCCTTTAACTCTCTCACCATTCATTGCTGTGGTTTACAGACCTTGGCACGAGTAAAATCCCCTGTAGAACCAGCTTAGTTGCAGCTTCTCGCAGTACCATAGAACCGCACATGCGTAATAAGGCGGCGTAATTGTACCGGACCAAGAAACCCCCGCCGTTTGGCTACCAATAGACAGCACCAGTGCGTCATAATGATGATGCTGTCAGCACTTCCCTGACAGTTTTGGACGTTACCTCCGTGCCAAGCAAACCTTTGGGCCCGTTTTTTCCCTCGATGACCACATTGCTGGTATAACGTCCTTGAACAGAAGATACAATGAGAGCTTTTGGAGTTTTATTAACAGGCGAATTTTGTTGAAATCGGTATGCCAGAGCGAGTCCGGCAGAATTAACTCCAACTGCACAACCGATAATAACGTAGCGACGTCCCTATGAGAGTTGTGGATAATCACTTGTATGAAAAGTTCTAGAAACATTTACAAACAGCGTCTTGCAATGTAAAAAGTAATAACAATCACAAAAATGTGCCAAAAAATAAGAACAAAAAGAAGAACAGAAATTGCCATTGAGAAATCGCCACGCAAACATAAATGATCGAAGGACCCATCCATAGCGGAAATCTATTTGACATTCATTACGACGCCCATGGGGTCATGCGAAACTGGCATGAAGGGCATAGTGTCTGTCTCTCCACGGGTTAAACCTATGACGAATGCGATGCGAATTGTGGTGGGTAAACAAGACCGCTAGTTCGATCACCGTACACAAGGCCAAATACGATAATAGAGAGATGTAGTGCAGGTTTCCGGTGGGGGAGGTCCTCTGGGTGTCTTCAGTATGTCAGGGTATCTGGGTATGTTAGTCGCACAGTCGCATTGCGCCACTGGCCCCAGGACATATCAGTAGATATCGTGGCTTCGGTCTTCGATTCTGGTTGAGACGGCCTTGAAGCGAGTCCAGAGGTCTTCGTCACGCCATTGTTCAGCGTTCTAACGTTAGGCCAACGTTTGAGTCAGTTGGGTCAATGACGTCAGACAATGTTTTTTCCACATTATACAATAACGGCAAATCAGACCTGCTTGAAAAGGTGATGAGGTACCGCTGACGAGATGGTATCTTATCCCTGGCAGGGTAGGGGTGCAGGGCGGGAGGTTAGTGTGGGTGGAGCAGAGGCGGCTGGTTGCAACTCCCGGTAGGTTTTCACTCTACCAAGGTCATCTACAGGGATGGGGCTGGTGATGCGGAATAACATGAGAGAGTTCGCTCCGTGTATTGCAGTATATTGACACCTTATCTTACTGTGCTGTATAACACACGTTCCAGAGACATTTATTTAGGGGTCCCCCATGTCATTATGTATCGTTAGCGTTACCATGTCCTGTTTACGCTGTTACAAGATCTGTCTGGTCCTCCCGAGACTCTCGGACAGGGCTTCGCCGAATACATAAGGGGAACACGGAGCCAAATTAACTGATGGCTCATAACACTTAGGGATGAGTAGGCGGGCGTTTTGTTTAATTACAGGGCACTTTCGATTGCGTGTTTAAAGTAGAGTCCCCACCGTAACCCCACTTGTGCCAGCTATTTTAAACTTTCATGGCGCAGTGACGGAGGAAAACAGTGTAGACCTTTCGTGTGTTTTCGGGGTATGGGTATGGAGCTGAAGTAATTACAAATGCACAACCTCGCCTAGATTAAAACTGATAATGACAACTTAACTTCATAAGTGGAATTAATAGCGTATGCTACATAAAGAGCCAACAACATGTTACCTTTATTTTGCCGCCCATGTGCAAATCCACCAGGAGCTTGAGCTTTACTACACAGTGAATATAGCGGAAGGCATAGGCCGCTAATCGGTAGGCAATGGATTTGTGCTTCATGCCATTTCGGTGCTTACGTGAACATGATCGGGCCGCCAAACCAACATCCGGGACGTTGAGATGAAGGGATGACACTTGTTCAGAGACAGGTGCGTGTTGACAGGGGTCTGGAATGGGGGGGAGGGGATCTCGATTTTTAAAAATTATTAAGTGTCGAATGTTGTTGTTTCACGGCGTTCCGTGTCGCTTTTTGGCTATGGTCAGTGTTCTTTTTAAAACAAAATTGTGTCGATGTCGCTTTTTTAGATCCTCAGTGTCGGAATTTGGGGGTCAATGTCGAATGTCGATTTTTTAAATATGCCTGTGCCGCGAGTCGCCATTTACACCTTCCAGACTGCTATGATTCACATCCAGTTGCCGTAATGATGACGCTGTCAGCAATCCGCTGATAGTTTAGCACGTTGTCTCCGTGAATATGATCATGCTGCTAGGCTTCGTTTCATAACGTATGTCCCTCGCTAGACATTTTGATGAGATTTTCTGGAATGGTATCAATACGGTGAATGTGTTTTAATATGGTTCCGCTTGGAATGAAGCTGGCAGAGAAAATTGTGAGGCTAACCACGTCGCTGACCAGCACCGTGGTATAAGCTTTCCAAGTTCAAGCAGCGCAGCGCTGTCGGCTTCAAAATGCTCCTGGAAATATGAAGCAGACGCGGAAGCGATATTTGCCAGGTATTATTTCGAAGCAATTTCCCTGATGGGCCCCAGGTAACGGGCTGTGTGCACCGCCTCGAGTCATAAAACCGTCACTGGGTAATTGCAAGTGGGGACTGCGACTGCAGCGCACCGACGTATTTTCCAACGTCACGCTTCTAGAGTACAGAAGCGTGGGAGGGCCACAGTTTATTTTGATGTACCAGGCCGGCCAGCTTAAATATTTCTTTCACTTGCTAAATCGACTTAGGCCGTGAATTTTTTTTTGAGATCGGGTGAAAGTTAGGCATTCGTTAACCGAACGCAAGCTACCGCTGTACCGCGAGTAACCCTGATTCGAACCTAAAAGCACGAAAGATCTTGAAAGGAACCATGAGGAAATGAGGGCTCTATCGCAGGAAACTAATGTCTGACATATTAGATGCAGCATTTTGAATGAACTGCATGAAGTGCAATTTCCTCGTAATAGCGTCAAGCATGCTGTGCATGATACCTCATTACATGTCCAGTATGGTGGCATATGTGTGCCACAGGCTATCTCGCATTATCGCCTGGCTCACATATGGGCGAGAAGGCGAGAATACGCCAATGCGAGAACGCGAGCGCGACAACGCGAGATCGTGAGATGGATCTCGCCCTCGCATTCTCGTGATTTCCTCCTGCATTGTGATCTCGCCCTCGCGTTCTCGCGCTCTCGCCCTCGCGTTCTCGCGCTCTCGCCCTCGCGTTCTCGCGCTCTCGCCATCGTGTTTCGCCTCCCGACGCTGGATTATGGCTTCGGGCACTGGGCTGTGGCTCCGTGCGCTGGACTATAGCTCCGGACGCTGGACTATTGCTCTGGGCATGGACTGAGGCTCTGCGCATGGGCTATGGCTGCGGTAGCGGGGCTATGGCTGCGGCAGCCGGGCTATGGCTGCGGTAGAGGGGCTATGGCTCTGAACGTCGGGCTATGGCTGCGGTAGCCGGGCTATGCCTGCGGTAGCCGGGCTATGCCTGCGGTAGCCGGGCTATGGCTGCGGTAGCCGGGCCATGGCTGCGGTAGCCGGGCTATGGCTGCGGTAGCCGGGCTATGGCTGCGGTAGCCGGGCTATGGCTGCGGTAGCCGGGCTATGGCTGCGGCAGCCGGCCTATGGCTGCGGTAGAGGGGCTATGGCTCCGGACGTCGGGCTATGGCTGCGGTAGCCGGGCTATGCCTGCGGTAGCCGGGCTATGGCTGCGGTAGCCGGGCCATGGCTGCGGTAGCCGGGCTATGCCTGCGGTAGCCGGGCTATGGCTGCGGTAGTCGGGCCATGGCTGCGGTAGCCGGGCTATGGCTGCGGTAGCCGGGCTATGGCTGCGGTAGCCGGGCTATGGCTGCGGTAGCCGGACTAAGGCTGCGGATTACCGGGCTATGGCTGCGGTAGCCGGGCTATGACTGCGGTAGCCGGGCTGTGGCTGCGGTAGCCGGGCTATGGCTGCGGTAGCGGGGCTATGGCTGCGGTAGCCGGGTCATGGCTCTGGACGCCGGGCTATGGCTGCGGTAGCCGGGCTATGCCTGCGGTAGCCGGGCTATGCCTGCGGTAGCCGGGCTATGGCTGCGGTAGCCGGGCTATGGCTGCGGTAGCCGGGCTATGGCTGCGGTAGCGGGGCTATGGCTGCGGTAGCCGGGCCATGGCTCTGGACGCCGGGCTATGGCTGCGGTAGCCGGGCTATGCCTGCGGTAGCCGGGCTATGCCTGCGGTAGCCGGGCTATGCCTGCGGTAGCCGGGCTATGCCTGCGGTAGCCGGGCTATGCCTGCGGTAGCCGGGCTATGCCTGCGGTAGCCGGGCTATGCCTGCGGTAGCCGGGCTATGGCTCTGGACGCCGGGCTATGGCTGCGGTAGCCGGGCTATGCCTGCGGTAGCCGGGCTATGGCTCTGGACGCCGGGCTATGGCTGCGGTAGCCAGGCTATGGCTGTGATCGCGGGGCTATGGCTGTGGTAGCCGGGCTATGGCTGCGGTAGCCGGGCTATGGCTGCGGTAGCGTGGCTATGGCTGCGGTAGCCGGGCCATGGCTCTGGACGCCGGGCTATGGCTGCGGTAGCCGGGCTATGCCTGCGGTAGCCGGGCTATGCCTGCGGTAGCCGGGCTATGCCTGCGGTAGCCGGGCTATGCCTGCGGTAGCCGGGCTATGCCTGCGGTAGCCGGGCTATGGCTCTGGACGCCGGGCTATGGCTGCGGTAGCCGGGCTATGCCTGCGGTAGCCGGGCTATGGCTCTGGACGCCGGGCTATGGCTGCGGTAGCCGGGCTATGGCTGTGGTCGCGGGGCTATGGCTGCGGTAGCCGGGCTATGGCTGCGGTAGCCGGGCTATGGCTGCGGTAGCGGGGCTATGGCTGCGGTAGCCGGGCCATGGCTCTGGACGCCGGGCTATGGCTGCGGTAGCCGGGCTATGCCTGCGGTAGCCGGGCTATGCCTGCGGTAGCCGGGCTATGCCTGCGGTAGCCGGGCTATGCCTGCGGTAGCCGGGCTATGCCTGCGGTAGCCGGGCTATGCCTGCGGTAGCCGGGCTATGCCTGCGGTAGCCGGGCTATGCCTGCGGTAGCCGGGCTATGGCTCTGGACGCCGGGCTATGGCTGCGGTAGCCGGGCTATGCCTGCGGTAGCCGGGCTATGGCTCTGGACGCCGGGCTATGGCTGCGGTAGCCAGGCTATGGCTGTGATCGCGGGGCTATGGCTGTGGTAGCCGGGCTATGGCTGCGGTAGCCGGGCTATGGCTGCGGTAGCGTGGCTATGGCTGCGGTAGCCGGGCCATGGCTCTGGACGCCGGGCTATGGCTGCGGTAGCCGGGCTATGCCTGCGGTAGCCGGGCTATGCCTGCGGTAGCCGGGCTATGCCTGCGGTAGCCGGGCTATGCCTGCGGTAGCCGGGCTATGCCTGCGGTAGCCGGGCTATGGCTCTGGACGCCGGGCTATGGCTGCGGTAGCCGGGCTATGCCTGCGGTAGCCGGGCTATGGCTGTGGTCGCGGGGCTATGGCTGCGGTAGCCGGACAAAGGCTGCCGTAGCCGGGCTATGACTGCGGTAGCCGGGCCATAGCTCTGGACGCCGGGCTATGGCTGCAGTAGCCGGGCTATGGCTCTGGACGCCGGGTTATGGCCCCGCGTCTCTATTTCGGGCCTGTGTTCTCGACTCACTTGCCAAGCTTCGCCGGCCATGCGCGATATCCTCGCAATCTTTATCGTGGCTTCAATTGGGTTTTGAAAAAATGAGTAGCGCGTGACTGCTTGATCGAATCATACTGATGGCGTTGTCATTGGCTTTCTGCCCACTTCGATTACTCCGCTCGCATGTCTTACTCATCCACATTGATGACCGCCTGAATAATAGACCAATCCAGGCTCAGACACTGAGCCCCACCGACGCTTGAGTCCTGTTTCGTTAATCGTGAGTATGAAATTGACAAACATAGCTGATGGTAGGTACAAGTGAGAAGTACTCATCTCTGAAACTGAAAAGAAAGTGACATGCTGGTTTGTTTGTCCGACTTGTTTGTCCGGCATAACGCATGTGGAAGACTTTTTTCGTCACATGATTCGATAGAAGCAATAGTGACGTTAATGAATGATTGACAGACTGGATCGGTCTATTGGTAACGTGGGCTCCAGTCTCATTCCAAGCCAGTTACAACGAGCATCGTGTCACTTGCTAAAAGAACCTCGTCCCTGGAGCGCGCATGTTACAGTTTAATTTGCAATCTGTCAGAAAATGAATGTCAAAATCTACGGAAGACAGCGATCCGTAAAATGAATGCCTAATGAATGCATATACGCCGGCCTGTGGCGTGGTAGATAGTGCGACCGAAAACTCTGCAAGGTGGGTAGGGTGGGGTTTATGCACTGTAAGCGTAAAATGACATATCCCTTGATTTTACACAAATGGAGTTGGGTGAGTGTTCCATGCTAAACCCCATCACTGAAACAAAGTGCAGAATCCACCGATAAGAACAGGTCCTTTCTGAAAGAGGCAATTAACGTACCGCGTCGATGGTAGCAGGATCTACATATGTCAACAAGGTTAACATCAGTGGATAGAACGGAATTGAACTAGACCCGGACCCTTCGAAGCTGCGGCTTGTTTTACATTTCGACACGGAGAGAGGCGAGCAAGTGGGGCAAGTGGGCGGCGGGCGCCTACTGTAATGTCGCTTGGCTACTCCATACGACTTGTGATGCTCGTTTTGTTGACGGGTGTTAATGGGGGGCAGAAAAGTAAAACCATGTTCCACGCATATGTGCGAGAGCACCATAAATGATTCCTACTGGCCTTCAGGCTCTCTCGTTTTGGAGTCGGTCCTTTCAAATAAACCCTTGCGGTCGATGTCCCCCCAGGGCGGCCACCACAGGGAGCGTAGAGGGGTGGGGTAATGTAGAGGGGAAGGGGAGTGACACCATTAATGGCGTGGTGGGTGGTTGGTTGAGGGCAAGGTCAAGTCTCTCGGTAGTCCCATTTGTCTTTGTCTGTAGGTCTTAGCTGCTGGCAAGTGCCCAGCATGTGTGAACATAATGGAACGTATGGTACATAAAATGAATGGTGTCATGCTGAATGTGACCGGCTCCGAAATTATTGATAAATATAGATATTTTGGGACAACTAATAAAAGATTTGGGGCATTATGACACGTCAATAATAATGCCGGCATTTCGCGCGATATGCAATTAATTATTAATCGTCTCTTAGTTTATTGCTTCTGTCATGCATCCCGCGCTTTTTAAACATGACAAATAGCCGAAAAGTACCTCGTAGGCGCATCCATTGCGTTTCAGATTAACCACGGGAGCCGTTTACATGAGCCAGTGACATCCCCAACGTCCATGGTAATCGATGGTAATAGCTGGTTGTGGGGCGCGGGGCAGGACAGTTTGGACAACATATCGACCTGCTCGCCATTCTATATCTAGGGTTGACATCCCATGCATTCAACTGTTATATAACAGCTGAAATATCAGTTTAACTGACTAATATGACTCGCAACGCTGTTACGGGAGTCATCATTGGAAGAAGTAATTTTGTATCATGGTGAGACAGATACATACAATATGAAGACGGGGTAGGCAATGGCGAAGAACTAAATTAGGAGACTGGCACCAACAGGGCAGGTAACGCTGTAAGATATGTCATACACTTTATTGAGAAAGTATATACATGCTAGCCGCTGGGATCTACTTTGATCAGCTTCCATGAAAGCTAATGTTGATCTTGAGGATGCCGCGTGTCTCCTGTCAGACATAGCTACATCTCCCTCGACAGCTCTCCCGCCAAAACAGACAGGGCAGAATAAAACATATCAAAGGGGAAGCCAATGCCGGCCGTAGGGGAGAATAAAGATGTCATGAGGCATTCAGAGCAGTGCTGGTGATTATGTTATGACAAGACAAGAGTGTTCAATCAGAAAGAAACGGATCAGTCTCTAATCCTGTACTGGTATGTATCTGGGTCGGAGAGTGGACATTAGACAAGTCTCCTAAGCGCTGTTAGCCGCCATGTTGAATCTTGTAACTGTACCAGTACATCCAGTCGTACGCTGCTTGAGTGGAGCTCCGGCCCATCCTACGGTCGCCTGCAACAATCACATAAATGGTTCCATTCTTTCCGTCCACTGTCACTGACACCAGGTATAAATGCAGTTACAGCTTCATTAATGCTCCCGTACATGTTGGTCACGTTTACCCTTATTTTACGTCCACAGATTGCCGGTTCAGAATTTACCGCAACAGCGCAGTTACCGTAAGGCTAAAATTCTTAATAGCTCTGACCAACCATGGTCTATAATGGCCCAGTTCTTTGAGTTCTTTGTAGGTAAATATAAAAGCACGGATATGGATATTTTTACCCATCGCGGTGCAGCTATATTGATTATCAAATGGCAATTAATCTTAATTCATTCTGCAATTTTTTATAATTAATAACTAATGTGTAACGGGCATAGTTAGAATGGTAAGCCAATGTAAAGACAGTTGTCTCCATGCTATATGGGTCAGGGTGGTTCCACAAACAAATGAGATCGATATATCGTATCGAACGTATCTGAGGTCACATACAGATATCACAAGATCGATGGCACTAGATGGAAAGATCAATGGCCTTTGCGGACAGTACAAAACATCATTGACGTAGCAATCGGAGACATCAGGAACTGAAAAAATGGCAAAATGACAAAAAGACTAAAAAAATAAAATTGGGTCCGGCCATTGATTGCTAGAGCAGCATGTTTTGTCTGTTCTGTAAGACGCCCCATAGCTTTCTGCCAAATTCAATTTGAACAAGAATGAGACGCAAACAGAGCCACTCCGTTACACCCGGAAACGTCGCGGAAGTGTTGCTGCTAGTAAAAGACGGAATATTACGGTAGGAATATACGGCCGGTATTTCTCGTAACTTTAAAAGTAAACGAGGATCTGATGCAAATCGACCGATTTTACTAACCGTAACGAAAGGAGAAGTGGGGCAATTTGTCGTGAGTGGAATTTACTCAGTTGATTCAAAGAACTCTTTGAGTTACAAAATGTTAAAGTAGCAGTGAATGCCACAGTCGACAGTCACAAAGTCGTCGTCTAATCTGGAAAGGGACTCCAATCGGAGCATAGCGGAGCATACTTTTCCAGAGATGTAGACCACTGGCGAACATCAATCCATTTCGTCAAACCACAATGTGAACAATGTAAAGGGATAAATGTAAATGTAAATGTGGTGAAGAGATGGTTTTGTTACGGTTTCCTGGATAGCAAGTATCATTTCCCATTACTAATTGTCGTAAAATTTCAGGAAATCATACTCTGTGTGATATATTTGCCATAAATGACGAGGTCGTTATTATATGTTGTACCTAATAAGTTAAGATACTATCAAGGTATTACATATATTGACTACTTAACCCGGTACACTGATGTCTGACCTCAAACAAACATATGACTGATGGCCTGGTATCAAACCAAGGAAGGAGCGACTCACCGAGTCGAGACCAGCATGTGTAAAATATTCATGTTTGCGGATGATAGTTCCATGTTTGTTAAGCTAACGGAATGGTAGGACGCGGAAACCGAAGTCAGCCCTCATTTGCGCAGATTATCGACTCGAGCAGTCCAATGGTTATAGTTACAGTAAAGCAAATTATGCACTTCACTGCCCAGCCTCAGTCTCAATGACGTCACCCTCTCTGACGTCATGAATATGAGAAAATGCAGGCAATGCTTACCAACACACTTTCGATAAGATGGCTTCCCCATCGACAGAGAAGTAGAATAACGCTTACAATGAATTGTTTGCATGTCAGACGCCTTCATGCGAAAACGACAGATTCCCAGCGAAGCCATACGTCATTTCAGGTCTACGAAGGTATAATTATATCACATAAAACCTACCTCAGCACTATAAGCAGCCAATTTGTCTGTGTCGTGCCATATCAGGTTGAATCAACCAAAGAGGCGCACAAATGGAAAAGTCTGATGACAGGCACACCCTTTCAATGAGTAACTTTGATTGATAAAGATGGTGATCAATTGTTAGTCAGAAAACTGCAAAACATGGTCGACGGCCTGGTGATGACTGGTTGGGGATGTGGCACAGGTCGTCATGGTGAGGAGATGCTGGAGGCCGGAGTCGTATCTTCGTGTCTTTCTCTAAAAATAGCTAGACGAAAACGTTTGATAAATGTTCAAGTCAGTCCTGAAAGCGGTCGAACAAGGCTTAGCTGCGGTCTTTGGTCGTAGACAAAGTATCTGTCTTTTTTGCGTTGACTGCTGTCTTTGTTGAGTTGGCTGTTTTCGCCAGTGTCAATAGGGAGAATTTTTTAACTCGGTTTGTTTTTTGTCCTGAGAACGAAAGGAGGAGCAAGCCGTGAGACAAGGTTTAGCTGGTGTGTTTGGTCGGAGACAAAATTCTTTTTGGCGTTGACTGCTTCCCTGTACTTGTACCCAAGTGTCCGATTTGTTTCTTGTCCTTTCACTGTAACCTGGCATTTTCCTAATCATCCTGGTCAGCAAATTAATACATGCTGACCATACGCCTAGTAACAAATGTAAGTAGCCGTTCTCGTTCTCACGAACTTTCAGAATCGGCGGCTTGACAGACTAAAGTACAAAAGAGAAAACGAGAGAATGAGAGATGAATGCTCCTAGAGTTTTACATTGACTCTCCTTTGAAGGTATATCATATTGGACATTTCGTTATTTATATAATGAGCTTTTCAGTCTATCATTTATGTAAAACAGCTCATATATGTCTAAATATAAACCAACTAAAGTCTTAATATAGTGGAACTGTCTTCCTTTGCAGCTAGGATCAGAATGTATTCGTCTTAATTACCTGCGCCTCTGCTATAGGAAATGTCTTATGGCAATGTCAGTCAAAGTCGCATAGCAATGTCCCACTTACTTCTCAGTCAGTCAAGAAAAACACAAAACGATCAATGCAAACAGATTATCCTGTATCTATGTGTTAAAGTTGATGATACAGCAATATGTAGTTCGAGACACTTTTTAAATGTTTTAATCAGAATTATGCATGTAGCTTCTTAGTGTGTATGTATGCGATGTATGTGTACGCAATAAATAGCAGGGCATGATTTTAAGCCATTTTCTTAAAACTGTTGCATCTCGTGTGCAAAATTGTGTTTTTGTCTGTTCAATACGTCATCAAAAGTGGGGCAGCGCTGCCATGTTTCGCCTTCTAAAAAAGATAACATATTTATGTCGTACATTCACACAGTCAGATAATGTTAATAATGATGATAATTTTACCCTAAAAAATTAAAATCATAATGATGTATGAGCAATTTTAAATGTACCAAACGAGAACGCGCCGTATCTGAGACAAAATTAGGACTTAGTAAAGAGATGTAGACCGGCATAGATGTCAGACAAGATTTTTTCTGTAAAATTGTGACAAGGAAATGGACATGGACGAGACGGGAGGGAGGGGTGGGGGGGGGGGGGGTAAAAGGTGAGACGACGTCTTCAGACAGGAATTGTGGCCAAGAAGTAGAGAGCCATGACGGAGGGTGTAGATGCCAGCAAATGTCTGCAAACTGGAATTGTTACTAGAGCCTATATAGGAAGGTCAGAAAGTGGCCTCCGGTTGGAGTAATGCCCCTAGACTTGCCTCACCGTGTTTCATATTGACTGAGTTATAGTTATGATGACAAGTTATAGAATTAACTTGTGGGATTAGGAGGTCACAACTGAGATATAAGTTTTCTTTGGACGGTATGCAGCACCTCATTCCATCATCAATATGCACCTGTCTGCGCGGGAGCCAGCTGTGGCTACAAAGAGCCAACGTTTGCTCCCCTGACACTTGCAGCAGTTCATTTTTCCTGCATGAAAATAATGCATTGCTGCTGCATAGAAAGCGGCAATATCAGCATGTAATGGTATATTAATGGGAATTCCACCATGCATGAGCGGCCACCAAGTAGTATTGATTGATTGTTTGACAACAGGAAAAGCCTCGAGTAGGTAGGGAATTGCAGCCACAACGCGGTTGATCAACATATATGGCCTGAATAATGTAACTCATCATGTTAAAGCCGCAAAGCTAGTGGGTACGTGCCCTCAATGGCCTCTTTCCTTCCTTACATCCGGAAGCGGGGCTTCCTACCACGATGTTATAAACGTGTTGTATGCTCATGATGGAGCCATTTATGCAACACTTTTCAGGCAACTTGACCTCCATGAGAACCTTAAGAAAAAAACATATCTTGAAGAAGAGCACTTGAGGATAACCCGGTCGCCAGGCGACTAGGTTTATAATAGCCTAAATACCTAAGTGCCTAAAAGTTAACAAAAAACTACGTTCAACAAGTATGAACCGAATTGGTGTTATTTAATAGTGTGTAAACATGTTTACTTATGTCGTGAGAGTGGATGCCAGAACACGAGAATTTTTGCCACCCACTTACCTCCCACATTCCCAACCTCTTTCCCACTATCAAGTCATCCTCTCATCTTTTATGCCCCCCCCCCCTCCCCAATAACCTCACTTGAACAGAATTGCGACACAGCACGCATGCTGTGTCACGCTGCGGTGCTGTGTGATGGTCCAGATACACAGCCCTTCAAACTCGGACAATAGTCTGATAATACCAGGTGGTGGGTAACAATCTCGCCGGGCACGTGTCACCGTGACAATCAACAACAGATATAGCGTTGCGCCGTGTCACTTAAAGACGCCAACACAGGCCAAAGACGCGGCAGATTTATGGCTCGTCGTTTCACCAGAAACACCGCATGGCATATGACTGATGACGTATCGAACTATCCAACAAAGTGATGTATCGGTAGAAGTGGCAGGCTGAAAATGTAGTAGGGAAACCAGCTTTGTAGCTAAAGCGATGTGGCATGGTAACCAGCTTTGTAGCTAAATCGATGTGGCATGGGAACCAGCTTTGTAGCTAAAGCGATGTGGCATGGGAACCAGCTTTGTAGCTAAAGCGATGTGGCATGGGAACTAGCTTTGTAGCTATAGTGATACGGCATGGGAAACAGCTTTGATGACATTACTCTTTGCTTTTTGCCCATTGTCACACTTTCTGGTCCCTTTGTCGTCTTAGCTTGGGTCCATGTATGACGTGTTGTACTGAACGGGATAACTAGATCAAGAACTGGCGCCAGGTCTGCGCCAGAGTGTGCTTCCGTTTGCCTATATCCTGACTATTGTCCTTGGCGATTAAACAAAAACCACCGAACAACATTCAATTTGATATAGTTGTTACAGACACGTTAGACTAACGCAATATAAGCAATAAATAAATAGGCCTTACCAGCCAATCCATCTCAAGGGATTTATACGAAACTGTCACGACGCCTACTAGAGGGAGCCACTGGTGATTGTCCTGCCTTCTGTCGCTAGGAAATCTAGTTCTCCGTTGGGTGTGGTTAATGACACGGAGTTTACACATTGTCCGATGCCACACGCTTGCGTTGATCACAGCTTAGGTCCAATAATGTCGGAGAGACGACTGTTTGGCCCAACCTTTGCATCATCGACGGCAACAAAGAGACACCAAACCGGTATCAGCCTGTCCCATGCTAACTGTTCCCTTGTTTTCGTTTTTTGTAATACTGCACTGTAAAAGACGTTGTCACAGCAACTAATACTGAGACCTTGATAATAAACTTCACCATTTATCAAAAAAACATTATTTAGCGCGTGAATAAACTTGGTTCAATGGAAGTATTGTCATAGTTTAGCCCATCTGTGCAGTCTTTATCATATAGTATAGTATGGACATACGTCGACGTAGAAGTTGACGATTATTGTCTCTAAGCACGGGTCTGTATGGGTGAGGGTCCAGTGTCGTTTGTTCCAAAATCTTAAAGCCTCAGCGTCGGAGTGTCAAGGCAGAATATCGATTTTTTAAATATGCCTGAGTAGCGTGTCGCCATTTACCTCTTCTAGACCTCTGTATACGAACAATTGAAAATGAATGGGATGAGAACATTTATTTGATTATTATTATTATTACCTTATATTTAAGCATCACCCGCGATTCTGTCAGCTTGAACAAGATCAAGGCGCAAGAAGGCATGTCCGGAGGCCAAGGAACTCGATGACCGACAAACAGCTGCATAACATCAAAACAGGATTGCCGGCCAAAGAAAAGTCTTTAATGTCGACGGATCCAGACAGACAGGTCACAATGGCGATTACATGTGAGTGAATGTCTCAGGAATATGACACAACCGGATAATAACGTCTGAAGTCCGAAGGCGAAACCCGAGGATCCATTGTTATCCGGTAATGTCATGTTTCATGGTACTAACCAGGAAAACCCTGCCCGATTCACATCCGAAAAGGACTTCCTCGAAGGAAGTAGTGCCAGTAACCAAGAGCGGAGAGAGGCGGGCGGGGGGGGCGGCGCAATTCCAGTTCCAGACTCCCCCCCCGCCTTCGGAGGATGAACGCTTTCTGAGTCGGCGCGGACACCCCACAACCCCTGGTGACACATTTTCAGTGGATACCCCCCCCCCGGTCGTCAAATAATTGGTGGACTCCCAGGTCGCAATTTAGTTTAGAACTCCTCCCACCCCCCCCCCCCCCCCCAATTAATAGTTTGGACCCTCCCCCTCCTTTTCAAATTCCTGGATCCGCCCCGAGATAACGCACCTTGCTTTTTTGCTGGATTAGCCCGGATGCATCTGCTTTGTGCCTTGGTCACTTCCTTTAGGACCACAGTTGTCAGACGGTACTGTCTGCATGCAACCTCCCTTCTCCAACAGTATTAACCACATCAAGCCAGACGTAGAAATTAGCCCGGCCCTGTGACTTCAATGACACATCCGACCGATGCAAAGTTTGCGTCAATGTCCACCTTCTTATCCGCAGGGGACCTGGGTGTCACAAAACCTGTGCCTCGATTTTTCGAGGCAATGATGAGGAACCCAGTTTTTTCACGGCTTCTTGCCGAATGTCTTAGTCACGTCACAGACAGAACTAACAGACCTTCAAACAAGTCATTATATTGTCTGGCCTGGTAGAAGTGGCGATTAATTTCCAGTAGGCGCTCCATAGACACATGCTGACTACGTGTTGGAACTTTAAATTAAGTTTGACATGCTGACAACGTGTTGGAAATTTAAATTAAGTTTTTGGAGCTTAAAACTGAAACAGATCTTACCAATGAAAACAATTGGCGGATATCTTACCACAACATACACCGAATGGCCTCATCGCAATGTTTTTTTGTCTTTTTTTTCCAATGACGAAGCATTTTCACAAATAGGAGGCTCTAATGCGGCGCCAAAAGCAACTACAGGTCGTTCCGGCTTGATTAGGTGGCCATTGGACGTATTACGTCCATACTCAGATAACATGCCATGTCAGATATGGGCAACAGGGCTGCGCAGAGTAGTTCATGCTTGAGGAATCCAGTACTCGTGAGCACAATTTTGGTTTGCTTTGGTCCGGTTACTTCTAACCACGAAATATCATCCCACAATCATATATGAGATGTTGATCTCTCAAGTATGTTCAAGAGGCTTGGTTCGATCATTCTATTGAAAGGGTTGCATGGACAATCAAATAGTATATTTCTGCACAAAACAACATTGTGCTTGCTTGATGAATCAACAATTAAGGGTAGAAATAGCTATGCTGTCAGTTTGACAATATGTGTTACAATGATCAATGATAATAATTCTTATATACGCATCGAATTGAGGTAGTTTGCGATCCATAGATAACTGATTTTTTTCTGAAGCGAGTGAAGAGATCACAGACATATGATGAAATAGCATCGACATAGACCGCAAGTATAAGTAAGTGTTGAGTGAGCAATGTGCAACCCAATGGTTTTGAGCAGAAATGTTCACCTTAACCGACATACCATCATAGATACACAATATGATTCGAATTATGAAACAATGAGAACAGACGCAAGGACACATGTTTCGAGGTCAGTACAAGACAGCTTGAACGTAGTACACGGAAAACAGGCAATCATGATCAAAAACAGCCCAGTAGTAAACATAACAATTGCTAAAACAGAGTTGTGCTTATTATGTACGACGCCCAAATGGTTTGTAGCCTGAAATTCAATTACCAGAACAAGAATGGGACTTGTAAAACACAGCCACTCCGTTACATCTGGAAAACTCAGCCGGCCGCAAGGATGTCTCGCTTATAACATTACGACGGCTGACTACTGTAGGGATTCGGCCCTTATTCACCGGAAATTTAAAACTAAACGGGGATCTTATGCAACTCATGAAGTTTTGCTGGCCATTTTCTGGACGAGTTATACAATTTGACGTGAGCAAAATGTACTTTGTTCATTCAAAGAACGCCGGGGGTAGGTGTACGTTTAAATAGCTGCCAAAGCCACAATAGAGAGTCAGCTGAACTAGTCATGCATATCAAAAGATAAGCGCAAAAATACTGAATGCAAACAGTGTGAGAAGAAAATTAAGAAAACGCTAGATGTATAAATTGCGATTTGTATAGGCTGGTGTCCGGCCTCAGACAAGCATGAATGCCTGGTTCTAAGCCTTGTGGAACGGTGTCTAGCGACTAGGACTTACATTAAATTATAGGGAACCCCCTCTAGATAGCGACTACCTGGCCTCAAATTATACATGGTAGCAGGCCATTGTATCTAGGGCTAACGCTGAAAAACGTTTGTATATTTGGATTTCTTGGCATCAGGACTTAAGTACAATGCTACTACAGAAATGTTAATGGCTTAATTATTTATTATTTGACATTTCTTATAAGCTCTTATTTAAGATTGTATCTTGTCATGTCACTAGGCGCGCTAAAAATAGGTTTAAACCAACCTTATCCTGGTGCCAAAGTAAGACGCAACCGAGGCTTGGAGGCTTGGAAAACAATGGTGTCCGGTGCCACTGCCTCTGGGGGCAAGGCGAGATGGACTGGATGACAGAGGAAGACAGTCATCCAGTCACATCTTCCAGGAAATGGCGACAGACATCTTAATTTTCTTCGGCGTCATTTACCCTAGTTACGCCACTTTGTGGAGGCATTGGTCGGCCGTTTGGATGTGACAAGTTGGCGTCTTTGTAGGTAAACTGCTGCCAAGTTCGTTATGTTTAACACATACACAGACACAATGCCGTGAATGAGTTTTGCTTTCTCTGCATGGGCATCTTGTTGCCATCGGTTTCTCCATCGAAATTCCCATTAAACGTTAGAATGATAAGATAACTCTTTCTCGTCAGCATACAATATTTTGCTGGCTAGGCAGCTTACGACCCGTGTAAATCACGAGGAAATGACGTAAAACTAAGTGAAAACATCTCTACGCAGCGTGGAAGGTAGCGAACCCAGCAGAGATAGATAAAGTGTTGTCTGTTTCCGAACGCCAACAACAGCTAAGCCTCGTCTGCGCCACACGTTGCCTCCAGCGGATAGCCTAAACTATTTAGTGCTAGCCATACATTTTATTTCCTAATACACGAAAAGGTGACGACTTACATAAAATAAGACTGCTCGGCCGATTTCCGTCTTGTTTGTGCTTTTCGTCGTCATCTCGCCACGATGACGGCATGTGACACGTGATCAATCCCTCTGGGCCAGTGCGCGACAGTTTGAAACCACGACTGACAATAAACGACGTGGTCTGCTAACACAGCACAAAACAGTTGACTATTATACCTGCTTTTGTGACAGAAATATTTGGCCCATTGTTACCCAGGAGACGTGCAATCAGTCGCGGACTGCATTTGACGAGCAACCATCCATTAAACACATGGAAACCTATCAGGGAGGTAACCGTCCGTCTCGTAGATATTGGTAGTTATTCTGACAGGCGACTTCTTATTACATTTTACGAGACATAAGCCCACGGGATTCACTTGGGTGAGGCTAAGGACTGTCGTTCTCGCACAAGCTTACGAAGCGCGGCCCTCCGTGCGGCCCGCAGATAGACAGGTTCTCGTGGTTACGTCCAGCCCTATATTTTATTTATTGATTTTATTTATTGATTATTTATTTAATCACCTAACGTTTTCTCAGTCTTAGTGACAAACGCCTTCTGCCCCCCCCCCCCCCCCATCCCGTCATCTGTGTATTTATATATGCCCGCCAGTGACCGGCAGACGGTATGAGACGGGGAAGTCCTCTGTGAGTCATGACGGTTGTTGGACGATGACACCTTCATGGTCCCAAGGCGCCCACGCTTTCGCCAAATGCAAATTTTGTCCAATATCCAATACGGTTTATTGTAGCAGTAAAATAAGATAGGGTAACAGAAAGAGAGAATAATCATTTATTTCGACCAGGAAAACAACAATACAATACAACATACAGCAAAAACGAACAAAATACAGTCCCTGGCCGAGGAGACCACCATTATGACATAGTCGCTGGCATGGTGGCCACCTCAAAAGAAAAAAAAAAATCTACCGTTAGAATTCAATAGAACATATGATATAAAAATAATAATTTGGGGGATTACATAGAACGCAATATTTCTATAATTCTTTGCGGCAGACATAACAATTAACTTTGAAACAGTCAACACAGTACCTGTCAATAAGTACATTTTTTATATATGTAGAGTAGCCCGCTATTGAATGGGTAAATATCTTCGTTAAAATGTTTTCTGAAGTTCGGTTTATTAAATGAGTCAAGTAATAGCGGATGCAATGTTCGGCAAATTTGTGCCTGGTTCTGGGTATAATTATATTGTGCTTACATCTGGTGTTATACTCATGTTGGTCTAATATACGGGGAAAATGGAAAAAGGTAATAAAATATGCAGGGAGATCATCATGCAGCAGCCTATAATAAAACTTCAATGCCTGTAACTCATGAATGTCAACTATTTTAAGAAGATTCAAACGCTTAAATAATGGCTCAGTGTGCGCAATATAGTGACTCTTTGTGATGATGCGAATAGCTTTTTTCTGGATTTTGTTCAACCGGTCACTTTTGTATCCCCAGGCTAATATGCAGTAGTGCAAGTGAGGTAAAATGAGCGAGTTATAAATGGTTAACAGAATATGTTGAGGAAGGGTATATTTTAGATGCTGCATGACTCCAACTACCTTAGATATTTTAAAAGCAATTTTATCACAGTGACTGGACCATTTCAGATGTTTATGTAGGGTCAATCCGAGACAATCAAAGTCGTCAACGCATTCCAGCTTAGTATTTTCAATATAAAGTTCCGGTATCGTTACCCGCTTTTGTGGCATATAAAATAACATAAATTTGGTCTTTTTAATGTTTAGAAATAGTTGGTTAAGTTTAAGCCAATTGCTTACTAGAGACAGTTCGTGGTTTAACACTTCACTACTTCGGCGTACATTACTTTTTGGCGCTAGTGTACTTAGTGTGCTAGAAAGGGTTGTATCGTCAGCGTAAATAATTACACTAAATATTGAACTCGCTCTTGATATGTCGTTTATATATATTATAAATAGTAGAGGGCCAAGTATTGACCCCTGCGGTACTCCTCGGGATATCAGAACTTCTTGGGATTGAACATTGTCTATGCTTACGTACTGTTTGCGATTGTGAAGATAATTTTGTAGCAGCTTGAGCGCCAGCCCGGAAACCCCATAATGCTTTAGTTTAGCTAATAGTATGTCGTGATTAATGGTGTCAAAGGCTTTTGATAAATCAAGATAGATGTTTATCGGAATTTCCCCTTTATCTAGTTTATGTATGGTTCTATCAATTAATACCAGTGTAGCTAATTGGGTTGAATGTTTTTTCCGGAAACCATACTGACCACTATTAAACAGGGTTTCCTGATCAAAGTGTCCATATATCTGATTATAGATTACTTTTTCAAAAACCTTAGATATGGCTGGCAAAATTGAAATTGGCCTATAGTTATCTATATTAGATATTTCCCCCTTCTTAAAAACCGGCACTACTTTTGCAAGTTTTAATTTATCCGGAAATATACCAGTAGAAATTGATTGGTTAATGAGGTGGGTAATTGGCTTGCTTAAATCTACTTTTAATAGTTTCAGCATTTTCATTGACATGTCATCATGCCCAGAACTAGCCTTAGGTTTCAGCTCATCAATTATTTTATTAGTGACATTAGGGTCAATTAAAGTAAACACCAGTTTGTTTTTACAGGGGTCGCCTAAATAGCTAGTATAACTTTGGTTTGGGTCCTGATTGATTTTACTGGCAAGTTTAGTACCAATGGTGCTAAAAAAATCATTAAAGCCATTTGCTATAGCCGAACGGTCAGATGTTGGCTTTCCATTAATATTAAAGAGCTCAGGGAATTTGTCCTTTCGGTTTGACCTATTAATAACGGATCTTATTGCTTTCCAAGTTGCCTTGATATCCCCTTTACATTTTTCGAAAGCATGATGATAATACGATCTTTTGGCCAACCGAATGCTATTTTTTAGTAAGGTTTCATACGTCTTAAAATTGGTTTTGAGAGTATCGTATTGACAGGAGGTTGGCGCTGTCATTCTAAGTTTTTTATAAAGTTTGTCCTTAAATGCTATTGACTTAATAATACCAGTGGTGATCCAGTTTACCTTTTTGTGTTTTCTCTTATTAAATTTTACTGTCTTGCTTGGTAAACATATATCCCTAGCATGTGTAAATATATCCTCAAGGATCTCATAGTTACTGTTAGGATCGGCACATAGGTCTCTGTCTAGTTTACCTAATACGTCTGCGTTGGCAATTTGTGTTTTGAATTTCTCCACTGATTGTGCATCATTGTTGTTTTTTATTAATATATGTGGGCGTTTTGTTTGAGCGTCGCACATTGATGTCTAAATATAAGTAATACGGCAGATGGTCTGAGATAGCCTTCAATATAATGCCAGCTGTTGTATTTAATGAGCTAGATGTTAACCTACATAGAAAATTATCAATCAACGTACCCCTATTACGCGACAGTCTAGTCGGCAAGGTGATTTTTGGAAGAAAACTACAAGTTACAATGGTATCAAAGTAATCGCTAATTGCTGATTTTTCACAAATCCTTAAAAGGTCTATGTTAAAATCACCTGCCAGAAAGCGTTCTCTATGTGGTTTACTTCTCTGAAATGAAAGTATAACCTCAGTTAATTCTTGAGAAAACGTCGCATAATTTTCATTTATGTCACATGGAGGTCGATATATGTTACCTATCAACATTTTCCTGTCAGTGGGCCGTCCAGACACTTCAATAAATTGGGCTTCCCAAATGTCTGATTTTACAGGGTTTTCTATGCAGGTAAACTCATATGATTTGTGGAGATATATCAACAGGCCTCCACGCGCACTACAGTATTTACCCTGTGATATTAATACATAGTCTTCGAGTTCATAAAGGCCAGTATCGTCATCATCGGATAACCAGGTTTCCTGTAAACATATTGCACTTAACACCACATGACCAGCATGTAAGACATCAAGAAACACTTTCAGTTGGTCGATCTTGGAACGAATTGAGGCAATATTTAAGCTGAGTATGGAGAACAGATGTCGGTTACGTTCAATGACATCAATCAACGCATCCACATCACAATAAGGTGAATGTTCAATAATAATTTCTTCCGTACAAACATTGGCAATTTTTTTTTGTCGTAACGTATCATTTAATGAATTCAAGTTTATGCCCCCAATATGTTTTAAAATGTATTTGGTGATGACGACAACGGCGTTGGTCAGATTATGTCGCCTCAGGAGGTAGCGAACATGTCGTCTGGCGCCGAAGTCCCCGTCGTCCTGCCAGCCTTCTTGGTTGTCTGAGAGGCGATAGGCAGCGATGTTGTGCCTGGCGCCGGCCCTCACAGGGTCCATCAGTAGGCGACGGTATGCTGTGCTGACGTCCTTCAGGGTCTGGGCTTTGATAATCGTTGCGCATGCCTTCGAACCGAGGGAAGTGACAACCTCCCCCACGGTAATTTGTTCTGGGTCCAGCATCTCATCGTCCCTTTCTCTGACTATTAAGGCGAGTATGTTGTTATTGGAAATCACAGGTAAGGGATCGTTTTGCTTTTGGTTGTTGACATACAGGCCATCATTGGTGACGCGGGTCTGTATTCGCTGCGGAGCTGCGCGATCCCTGGCCGCCTGCGCCCTCTCGCCGTAGCCCCTGCGACGCTCCAGGATTTCAACCGGGTATTGTGGTGTAATCCTAAGGGTGTCCTTGCCTTTCGGCAGACGTATGCGAGAAAACTCTAGCATATATTCAATGTCCTTGTAGGAGAGTAATTTCGCCACAATTGGCCTTGGACGGGACTTGTTGTTGGTGTTATACGATCCCAGTCTATGACAACGCTCAAAGTATGGTGTTCCATCGTAGCCTTTACTTATGAGCAGTTCCATTACTTTTCTTTCACAGTGCTCTGAGAGCTGACCAGCGTTGTCTTCGGGCACGTTGTGGATCAGGATGTTATTCCGCATTGACCTATATTTTAAGTCAGCACACTCCTCTTTTAGTTCCTTTATTTGATTATCCTGTTTCATGGCAAAGTTTTTAAGGAGGTTGATTTCCTTCTTCAGGTCTTCTATTTCCTGCTGATGAGTGGCGATATGACCCGCATTTTCCCCTTGATCTTTGGCTGCGAATGACAGCTGCTCTAACACCCCATCCTTACCGTGGATGTCAGTCGATTGGATATCGAGTTGTGCAGTGATGTAGTCCAGTTTTTCGTGTATAACACTCAATGAGTCTGAATCGTCGGTGGTATCCAAGATGCGAGGAAGTTTGTTTGCTTGGCCTTCGGCCAACAATGGCCAGTCCTCAATCGGTGTGTTATCGCCCACACCAGTTTCTGTTGCACTATTATCCATGGATAAATTCGATCTTTTACTCTGAGGGTTTCCGCTGCCTGTTCTGTATGTCTTCTTCGATTGTTTACCCATTTGTTTGTGGACTTTTTGCGTGCCGTCTCTTCTCTTGGCTGTAAAATTTACTGTTTTATGTGCGCGCCCAGACCGCCTGTAACTTCCGGTGGAGAAGACGATGCTTAGAAAATAAACGTGAAGTCACGTAGCGACGGCCCTGGGCAACTATCTGTTTACAAAGTTTTGCAAGCATCACCATTTTGCAATTTAAATATAAAACTACACATACTATTTGTAATACAAATCATAAAGACAATTGTCAGAAATAGTTGATGAGTAATCCATCCTCATCAATGTCCTAACTAGTAAGAAGAACATAAATTCCCATTGAGAAATCGCCACGCAAACATGAATGATCGAAGGACCCATCCACAGCCGAAATCTATTTGACTGTCATTACGACGCCCATGGGATCATGCGAAACTGGCATGATGGGCATAGTGTCTCTCTCGCCATGGGTTAAACCTATGGCGAATGCGATGCGAGTTGTGGTGGGTAAACAAAATCGCTAGTTCGATCACCGTCCACAAGACCAAATACAATAAGAGAGAGATATACTACAGGTTTCCCGTCGGGGAGGTCCTCGGGCTTCATTAGTTCATTACTTCATTACTCGCTCAGTCGCTCGCCGCCACCGGTCCCAGGACATACCAGTAGTTATCGTGGCCTTGAACTTCGATTGGAGTTGAGACGGCCTTGCAGCGAGTTCAGAGGCCTTTCGTGATGTCGCGCTACTTTTTAGCGTTGTAACGTTAGGCCAACGTTTGAGTCAGTGGGAACAGTGACGCCCGACTGTTTCTGTGCATTATGCATTAGGAACGGCATATCAGACCTGCTTAAATAGAGGAATGCCCCACACCAGGGGGACTGAATGACTGTCATATACATACACATTGCAGCGTTATCCTTAACCAACAGATAACTACGAGCATCACAAGGTGTATTGTCGTCCGACTGGACACCTTGAATGGTGAGGTACCGCGGTGTGTTGTGGTGCAGGGTGGACACCTTGAATGGTGAGGTACCGCGGTGTGTTGTGGTGCAGGGTGGACACCTTGAATGGTGAGGTACCGCGGTGTGTTGTGGTGCAGGGTGGACACCTTGAATGGTGAGGTACCGCGGTGTGTTGTGGTGCAGGGCGGACACCTTGAATGGTGAGGTACCGCGGTGTGTTGTGGTGCAGGGTGGACACCTTGAATGGTGAGGTACCGCGGTGTGTTGTGGTGCAGGGTGGACACCTTGAATGGTGAGGTACCGCGGTGTGTTGTGGTGCAGGGTGGACACCTTGAATGGTGAGGTACCGCGGTGTGTTGTGGTGCAGGGCGGACACCTTGAATGGTGAGGTACCGCGGTGTGTTGTGGTGCAGGGTGGACACCTTGAATGGTGAGGTACCGCGGTGTGTTGTGGTGCAGGGTGGACACCTTGAATGGTGAGGTACCGCGGTGTGTTGTGGTGCAGGGCGGACACCTTGAATGGTGAGGTACCGCGGTGTGTTGTGGTGCAGGGCGGACACCTTGAATGGTGAGGTACCGCGGTGTGTTGTGGTGCAGGGCGGACACCTTGAATGGTGAGGTACCGCGGTGTGTTGTGGTGCAGGGCGGACACCTTGAATGGTGAGGTACCGCGGTGTGTTGTGGTGCAGGGTGGACACCTTGAATGGTGAGGTACCGCGGTGTGTTGTGGTGCAGGGCGGACACCTTGAATGGTGAGGTACCGCGGTGTGTTGTGGTGCAGGGTGGACACCTTGAATGGTGAGGTACCGCGGTGTGTTGTGGTGCAGGGTGGACACCTTGAATGGTGAGGTACCGCGGTTTGTTGTGGTGCAGGGTGGACACCTTGAATGGTGAGGTACCGCGGTGTGTTGTGGTGCAGGGTGGACACCTTGAATGGTGAGATACCGCGGTGTGTTGTGGTGCAGGGTGGACACCTTGAATGGTGAGGTACCGCGGTGTGTTGTGGTGCAGGGCCGACACCTTGAATGGTGAGGTACCGCGGTGTGTTGTGGTGCAGGGTGGACACCTTGAATGGTGAGGTACCGCGGTGTGTTGTGGTGCAGGGTGGACACCTTGAATGGTGAGGTACCGCGGTGTGTTGTGGTGCAGGGTGGACACCTTGAATGGTGAGGTACCGCGGTGTGTTGTGGTGCAGGGTGGACACCTTGAATGGTGAGATACCGCGGTGTGTTGTGGTGCAGGGTGGACACCTTGAATGGTGAGGTACCGCGGTGTGTTGTGGTGCAGGGCGGACACCTTGAATGGTGAGGTACCGCGGTGTGTTGTGGTGCAGGGTGGACACCTTGAATGGTGAGGTACCGCGGTGTGTTGTGGTGCAGGGTGGACACCTTGAATGGTGAGGTACCGCGGTGTGTTGTGGTGCAGGGTGGACACCTTGAATGGTGAGGTACCGCGGTGTGTTGTGGTGCAGGGTGGACACCTTGAATGGTGAGGTACCGCGGTGTGTTGTGGTGCAGGGTGGACACCTTGAATGGTGAGGTACCGCGGTGTGTTGTGGTGCAGGGTGGACACCTTGAATGGTGAGGTACCGCGGTGTGTTGTGGTGCAGGGTGGACACCTTGAATGGTGAGGTACCGCGGTGTGTTGTGGTGCAGGGTGGACACCTTGAATGGTGAGGTACCGCGGTGTGTTGTGGTGCAGGGTGGACACCTTGAATGATGAGGTACCGCGGTGTGTTGTGGTGCAGGGTGGACACCTTGAATGGTGAGGTACCGCGGTGTGTTGTGGTGCAGGGTGGACACCTTGAATGGTGAGGTACCGCGGTGTGTTGTGGTGCAGGGCGGACACCTTGAATGGTGAGGTACCGCGGTGTGTTGTGGTGCAGGGCGGACACCTTGAATGGTGAGGTACCGCGGTGTGTTGTGGTGCAGGGTGGACACCTTGAATGGTGAGGTACCGCGGTGTGTTGTGGTGCAGGGTGGACACCTTGAATGATGAGGTACCGCGGTGTGTTGTGGTGCAGGGTGGACACCTTGAATGGTGAGGTACCGCGGTGTGTTGTGGTGCAGGGCGGACACCTTGAATGGTGAGGTACCGCGGTGTGTTGTGGTGCAGGGTGGACACCTTGAATGATGAGGTACCGCGGTGTGTTGTGGTGCAGGGTGGACACCTTGAATGGTGAGGTACCGTGGTGTGTTGTGGTGCAGGGCGGACACCTTGAATGGTGAGGTACCGCGGTGTGTTGTGGTGCAGGGTGGACACCTTGAATGGTGAGGTACCGCGGTGTGTTGTGGTGCAGGGTGGACACCTTGAATGATGAGGTACCGCGGTGTGTTGTGGTGCAGGGTGGACACCTTGAATGGTGAGGTACCGCGGTGTGTTGTGGTGCAGGGCGGACACCTTGAATGGTGAGGTACCGCGGTGTGTTGTGGTGCAGGGTGGACACCTTGAATGGTGAGGTACCGCGGTGTGTTGTGGTGCAGGGTGGACACTTTGAATGGTGAGGTACCGCGGTGTGTTGTGGTGCAGGGTGGACACCTTGAATGATGAGGTACCGCGGTGTGTTGTGGTGCAGGGTGGACACCTTGAATGGTGAGGTACCGCGGTGTGTTGTGGTGCAGGGTGGACACCTTGAATGGTGAGGTACCGCGGTGTGTTGTGGTGCAGGGTGGACACCTTGAATGGTGAGGTACCGCGGTGTGTTGTGGTGCAGGGCGGACACCTTGAATGGTGAGGTACCGCGGTGTGTTGTGGTGCAGGGTGGACACCTTGAATGGTGAGGTACCGCGGTGTGTTGTGGAGCAGGGTGGACACCTTGAATGGTGAGGTACCGCGGTGTGTTGTGGTGCAGGGCGGACACCTTGAATGGTGAGGTACCGCGGTGTGTTGTGGTGCAGGGTGGACACCTTGAATGGTGAGGTACCGCGGTGTGTTTTGGTGCAGGGTGGACACCTTGAATGGTGAGGTACCGCGGTGTGTTGTGGTGCAGGGTGGACACCTTGAATGGTGAGGTACCGCGGTGTGTTGTGGTGCAGGGCGGACACCTTGAATGGTGAGGTACCGCGGTGTGTTGTGGTGCAGGGCGGACACCTTGAATGGTGAGGTACCGCGGTGTGTTGTGGTGCAGGGCGGACACCTTGAATGGTGAGGTACCGCGGTGTGTTGTGGTGCAGGGTGGACACCTTGAATGGTGAGGTACCGCGGTGTGTTGTGGTGCAGGGTGGACACCTTGAATGGTGAGGTACCGCG
The DNA here is from genome assembly GCA_964019135.1 of Arenicola marina. NCBI lineage: Eukaryota > Metazoa > Annelida > Polychaeta > Arenicolidae > Arenicola > Arenicola marina. The sequence goes on along the minus strand of OZ025257.1, from coordinate 40,628,358 downwards.
GTGTGTTGTGGTGCAGGGCGGACACCTTGAATGGTGAGGTACCGCGGTGTGTTGTGGTGCAGGGCGGACACCTTGAATGGTGAGGTACCGCGGTGTGTTGTGGTGCAGGGTGGACACCTTGAATGGTGAGGTACCGCGGTGTGTTGTGGTGCAGGGCGGGTTGGTCGCGAGGGTGGAGCGGGGGAGGGTGTATGACAAATAACGGTTGGGGTTCTCTTTACCAAGGTCATCTACAGGGATGGGGATGATAGAGGGGATTAGGCTTGGAGAGTGGGTGGAAACCCAGCCTCCACTTCTTGATGCCAATCACTGTCATGCACAATGATTGATGAAACATCTACTTTAGACCATATGTCGCCAACGCACTTTCTCCTATTCTGATACACCATCATCTTCCTCCATGTAATGTGTGTAATAAGTTGCAACTGAAGAGGTCGGTGTTAATTGAGTGGTAGATGGCGCTGAACTGTCAGTCATTGTCTGTAATAACGACCTCTCAGGCCCACCCCACCCACTCCCACTTTCCACATTATTAACATGTACTCCCTGTCTCTCTCCATCTCTCTCTCTGTGCTGTGTAAGACACGTTCCGGAGGCACTTTATCTAGGGTCCCACAAGTCATTATGTATCATTAGCGTTGCCATGTCCTGTTTACGCTGTTATTTACGAGGCCTGCCTGGTCCTCGCGTGTCTCTCGGACAGGGCGAACTACTCCTAATGCTCCAACAGGTTATATACATCAGGGGAACGCAGGGAACAATTAACTGATGGATGATAACACTTAGGGCCGAGTTTTGTTAAATTAGAGGGCACTTTCGTTTTTAGTAGAGCGCTCACTGTAACCTTGCTCGGGATCATTATTTTAGGCTTTATAAATTGCGCAGTGACGGAGGAAAAAAGTGTAGACCTTTCGTGTGTTTGCGGAGAATGGGCACGGCGCCAACGAAATTACAAATGCAAGACCTCGCGTAGATTAAAACTGATAAGGGCAACTTAACTTCGTTAATGGACTTAATCGCAGATTCAGCTCAAACAGCAAACAACCTGTTGCCTCTATTTGGTTCCCAAAGTTTAAATCAACCAGGAGGCCGACGCGATAGTTTTGTAGGCTAGCGCGCTCACATTGAGTGCTCTCGCCTCCTGAGAGCCTAATGACAGGTGGATCGGTGGTTCGAGCCCCGCTGTGGCCATGTCTGTGTGGTCGCAGGATGAAGATCTCATGTCTTTCTTCGTAAATAGAAGGAGGTTACCCCCGTGGAAATGGCTTCACTCTCCCTTCCTCCTTCCATTGACGCGATATGACAAAAAGAGGTCAAAGCGTCCTGAATAACCAACCAACCAACCAAATCAACAAGAGGCTTTATTTTTTTAAATATGCCTGTGTCGCGAGTCGCCATTCACACCTTCCAGACTGCTATGATTCACATCAGGTTGCCGTAATGATGACGCTGTCAGCAATCCGCTGATAGTTTAGCACGTTGTCTCCGTGAATATGATCATGCTGTTAGGCTTCGTTTCATAACGTATGTCCCTCGCTAGACATTGCAATGGGATTTTTTTGGAATGTTATCAAGACGGTAAATGTGTTTTAATATGGTTCCGTTTGGCATGGAGCGGGCAGAGCGAATTGTGAGGCTAACCACGTCGCTGACCAACGCCGTGGTATAAGCGTTCCAAGTTCAAGCAGCGCAGCGCTGTCGGCTTCAAAATGCTCCTGGAAATATGAAGCAGACGCGGAAGCGATATTTGCCAGGTATTATTCCGAATCAGTCCCCCTGATGGGCCCCAGGTAACGGGCTTTGTCCACCGCCTCGAGTCATAAAACCGTCACTGGGTAATTGCACCTAGGGACTGCGACGGCAGCTCACCGAAGTATTTTCCAACGTCATGCCTCTAGAGTAGGGAAGCGAGGGAGAGCCGCCGTGGAAGGAATTTTAATTACCAGGCCGGTCAGCTTAAATATTTCTTCCACTTGCTAAGTCGCCTGAGGCCGTGACTTTTTTTTATGGTCGGTTAAAAGTTTGGCATGTGTTAACCGACCGCAAGCTACCGCAGTACCGCGAGTAACCCTGATTCGAACCTGAAAGTACAAAAGAACTCGAAACGAATCATGAGAAAATGTAGGCTCTATCACAGGATATAAATGTCTGACATATTAGATGCAGCATTTTGAATGAAATGCATGAAGTGCAATTTCCTCGTAATAGCATCAAGCCTACTGTACATGATACCTCATTAGATGTCCAGTATGGTGGCATATGTGTGCCACAGACTATCTCGCATTATCACCTGGCGAGAATACGCCAACGCGAGAACGCGAGCGCGACAACGCGAGATCGTGAGATGGACCTCGCCCTCGCATTCTCGTGATTTCCTCCTCCAGCTCCCGCAGGCTGGTTTGTTTGTCCGACATTTTACAACGAACATCGTGTCACTTGCTAAAAGAACCTCGTCCGTGGAGCGCGCATGTTACAATTTGATTTGTAAAATGTCAACAAAAGAATGTCAAAATCTACGGAAGACAGCGATCCGTAAAATGAATGCCTAATGCATGCATAAACGCCGGCCTGTGGCGTGGTAGATAGTGCGACCGAAAACTTTGCCAGCATGGTAGGGTGAGTTTTATGCGCTGTAGGCGTAAAAACCTCCCTTGATTTTACACAAATGGGGTTGGGTGAGTTTTCCATGCTAAACCCCATCACTGAAAAAAGTGCAGCATCCGCAGATAAGAAAATGTCCTTTCTGAGAGAAGCAATTAGCACACGGTACCAACGGTGGCAGGATCTACACATATCAACACGGTTAACATCAGCGGATAGAATGGAATTGAACTAGAACCGGAGGCGAACAAGTGGGGAAGTGGGCGGCGAACTCCTACTAATGTCACTTGGCTGCTCCATGCGACTTGTAATGCTCGTTTTGTTGACGGGTGTTAATGGGGGGCAGAAAAGTCAAACCATGTTCCACGCATATTTGCGAGAGCACCATAAATGATTCATACTGGCTTTCAGGCGCTCTAGTATTGGGGTTGGTCTTTTCAAATGATGACTTACGGTCGATGTTCCCCCAGGGCGGCCACCACAGGTAGCGTAGAAGGGTGGGGTAATGTAGAGGGGAAGGGGAGTGACAACTTTAATGGCGTGGTCGGTGGTTGGTTGCGGGCAAGGTCGTCCCTCGGTAGTCCCATTTGTCTTTGTCTGTAGGTCTTAGCTGATGTCAAGTGCACAGCATGCGTGAACATACCCAGAATGAGATGAATGCATTTTTCTGAAGCTTGTGTTCAGCACAACATGGCGTCGAGCAAAGGTGTCATGCTGAGTGTGGCCGGCTCTGCAATTATTGATCAAATATATATTTTGGGATAACTAATAGAAGATTTAGAGTAGGTTCCTTAGTGTATTAATGTTTTTTATGCCTGATGTCTCCAGGATAATTATGACCCGTACCTTGTTAACGTATTCATTACGCTCCAGACTAACCACGGTGGCCGTTCACATGAGCCAGTGGCATTCTTGACGCCCATGGTAATCGATGGTTATCGTTAGTACTGGGAAGCGGGGCAAGACAGATTGAACAATATATCGATATGCTTGGCCGTCCACAATGCCAAGGTATGGGTATGGACAGGGTCGACATCCCATATATATTTAACTATTATATAACAGGTGGAATATCTGTTCAACTGATTAATGTTGGTCGCAAAGCTGTTACGGCAGTCACAAATGAATACAAATACTTTGGCGTCATGGGGAGACATACACAATATAAAGACGGGAAAACTATCGGTGCGTTATGAATCAAAATCTTCCTTGAACCCTCAAATACTACCATAATGTAGCACACTGTTTCTACTAAGTATTAAAAAAAGGGCAAGGGATGTCTGGGAAGACAGCTACTTCATAAAAAATATCTTCGTGCCAATTGGGTTGGAACTCGACTAATTAAGTTTTTCTGTATATAAAGCTAAAACGGATTTCGCCAAAATAACACTTTGGCAGATACATAAAGTGTCACCTCTCCCACCACAGATACATCTAATGGACTCGCCAAAGATTTCTTCCGGAAGGCCGTGACGTTTCCTGGTTGTTAAATATTTAGTGACAACGGTTACAAGAAGTAACAAATCCAGGGCCAGTCCAGCGAGTCCGTCTTCGGGTATATGCCTCCTCTTCCTACATCCTACATACTACAACGATCGTTAAGCCCCGGCACACACACTCTTATCCCCACATAGCCTACCTGACACTATTCAAATCGATTTTTTACCCATCGCGGTTTAGCTATATTGAATATCAAATGGTAATTAAGCTGTGTTCATTCGGCAAATGTCTATTATTAATAACCAGAGCCAGTCTATGTGTAAAGTGCTTAGAATGGTACGCCCATGTCAAGACAGTTGTTTCTATGCTATGGATCAGGCTGGTTCCACAAACAAATTGGATCGATCAAAGCGGTCGGATACGAGTTCACATACAGATAAGATGGTTAACATGATCGATGGTACTAGGTGGAGACAAGCTTTGCGGTCAGTAGAAGACATCATTGACGTAGCAATCAGAGACATCAGGAACAAAGAATAATGGCAGGAAAAGCAACCAAAGAGTAACAAAGGAAACTTAGTCCGGCCATTGATTGCTAGAGCAGCATGTTTTATCTGTTCTGTAAGACGCCCCAATGCTTTGTACCAAATTCAATTTGCGATCCGTTACAACCGGAAACGTTGCGGACGTGTCGCTGCTAGTAAGCGACACACTACAGTAGGGATATACGGCCGGTGTTTCTCGGAAATTTAAAACTAAACGAGGATCTGACGCAAATCGATAGATTTTACCAGCCATCACGAAAGGAGAAGTCAGGCAATTTGACGTTAGTGGAATTTACTCAGTTCATTCAAAGAACTCTTTGAGTTACAAAATGTTCAAGTTGCAATCAATTTCACAGCCAGAAGTTACTTGAAATGTCGTCGCCTAATCTGGGTGAGACGCCAACTGGAGCATATCAGAGCATACTTTTCTAGATATGTAGAAACTGGCGATGCGGAAACCATAAATCCTTATTTACGCGGACTATCGACTCGAGCGGTCCATTGGTTATAGTTACAGTATGGCAAATTGGACAGCTCAATGCTCAGCCTCGGTCACAATGACGTCAATCTTGCTGACGTCATGAATGTGAGAAGATGAAGGCAATGCTTGCCAACACACTTTCGACATTGTTTGCATGTCAGACACCTTCATGCAAAAACGACAGATTTTCAGCGAAGCCATGCGTCATTTCAGGTCTAGGAAGGTACAACTATATCACATAAAACCTACCCAAGCAGCATAAGCAGCCAATTTGTCTGTGTATCAGGTTGAATAAATCCTAGAGGCTCACGAATGAGAAAATCCGATGACAGGCACAATCCATTCAATGAATAACATTCACTGATAATGATAGTGATCAATTGTTAGAAAACTGTGAAAACTGGACGAAGGTCTGATAATGAGTGGTTGGTTACGTGGCACAGGTCGTCATGGTGACGAGATGCTGCAAGCCGGAGTCGTATATCTCCTGTCTTTCTCAGTAAATAGAACGTTTGATAAATGTTCAAGCCTGCCCCCGAGTGGAAAATGCAAGGAGCCGGCGGTGAGACAAGGCTCATCTGCGGGGTTTGGTCGGAGACAACGTATCTGTCTTTGCTGAGTCAGCTGTTTTCCCCAAGTGTCCCTACAAAGAGTTTTTTTTCACTCGGTTTATTTTGTTGTTCTGCCACTTCTGGTTGGCTTTTCCTGAGAATGAAATGCGAGAAGCAAGCGGTGGGACAAGGCTTAGCTGCGGTGTCTGGTAGAAGAAAAAGTATCAGTCTTTGCTAGATTGGCTGCTTCCCCCGAGTGTCCGTGCGGAGTTTTCATCGGGTTTTATTTATTGTCCTTTCACCGTAACCTGACATTTTCTTAATCATCCTAGCCAGCAGATTAATACACGTCCACAATAGTAACAAAAATAAGGAACCATTCTCGTTCTCACGCACTTTCAGAATCGGCGGCTTGACAGACTAAAGCGCAAACGAGAGAACGAGAGAATGAGAGATGACTGCACCGGGAGTTTTTTGCATTGAGCTTCCTTTGAAGGTATATCATATTGGACATTTCTTCATTTATATGAGCTTTTCAGCCTACCGTTCATGTAGCACAGCTCATATCGGTCTATATAGAAAGCGACTAAGGTCTTAATGTAATGGAATCGTCTTCTTTGCAGCTAGGATAACAATGTATTCGTCTTAATAACCTGTGCCTGTGCTATAGGAAATGTCTTCTATGAATGTCAGTCAAACTCGCATAGCAATGTCCCACTTACTTCTCAGTAAGTCAAGAAAAACACAAACTAGATTTTAATGACATCCGTGATAATTGAATTCGAGGAAAACAAGAAAGGTGTCGATGATAGCGGCAATTGATTTGAGACATTTTAATTTACGGCCCCATTTATTGCAAAGAACATTCATCTTCATGGACACACATCGATTCAAACCTTCTGATATGAAAGTAATTACATCAAATTGAATGGCGTCTCTCCGAATATTTATGAACCAGTTCCGTCTATTGTTTGGCAGAAAATGTCTCGGCGATCAAAGCAAACAGGTAGGTTATCCTGGATCTATATGTTAAAGTTGATGATACAGCAATATGTAGGTTGACTTTTAAAATGTCTCGACGATCAAAGCAAACCGGTAGGTTATTCTGTATCTATATGTTAAAGTTGATGATACATCAATATGTAGGTCGACTTTTAAAATTAACTTTTAAAATGTTTTGAATCAGAATTATGCATGTAGCTTCTTAGTGTATACGAGCAGATGTATGTGTACACAATAAATAACAGGGCATGATAAGCCATTTTTTTGCCAAAGCTGTTGCATCCCGTGTGCAAACGAACATTTTTGTTTGTTTAATACGTCATCAAAAGTGGGGCAGCGCTGCCATGTTTTGTCTTCTAAAAAAGATAACATATCTATTTCGTACATTCACGCAGTCAGATAATGTTAATAATGATAATGATAATTTCACCCCAAAAGATTAAAATCATAATGTGGGCTCACTGTTACTGTAAATGTAGCAAAGAAGAACGCGCCGTATCTGAGACCAAATAAGGACTTAGTAGAGACATGTCGACCGGCTTGTTGCGAGGCACTATATAGGTCAGAAAGTGATCCCAAGTTGGAATAATCCGTCCTGGACCGTGTTTCATATTGACTGGGTTATACAATCAACTGGTGGGATTAGGAGGTCTCGTTAACTGAGATATAAGTTTCGTTGTCCTTGGCGATGAAACAAGAACCGCCGAACAAAATCCCCCGCGCATCCCAGTGCAGCCATTTTTTATTCATCCAGTACATGACGTCATACCTGCATCAATGGCCTCAATGCTAGATGTAGGAACCCCAAATTATCGTGTTTATCGTGCCTGTTACATGATATTAATTTTTAACAGTAGCTGTTGCAGACAAGTAAAACAAACACAAAATAAGCAATAAATAAATAGGCCTTACCAGCCACGCCATCTCCAGGGATTAATCCGAGACTGTCATGACGCCTACTACAGGGAGCCAATGATGACTGTGATAGGCAGTCCTAGTTTAGTTCTCCGTTGGGTGTGGTTAATAACACGGAGCTTACACATTGGCCGCTGCCAGACCGCTTGCGTTGATCACAGCTTAGGTCCAATAATTTCGGAGATATTTTGTATTTTTATTACGGCTTCTTGCCGAATGTTTCAGTCACGTCACTGTCTGGGACAGACAGAAATAACAGCCTTTCAGAAAAGTCGTTTCGTAGCCTGACCTGGCAGAAGTGGCCTTTAATTTCCAGTAGGCGCTCCATAGACATGCCGACCACGTGTTGGAACTTTAAGTTATCACGTTTTAAAAACATATCTCACTGATAAAAAGAACTGCCAGATGTGATCTTACCACCAAATACACCGAATGACGATTTTCTTTCTTTCCACGGGCAAAGCTGTCAGCAGCTTAGAGTAAATGCCAGCCTGTGTATGGACAATTCTCCCTATGTTGTGAACTAGGCTGGTTCCACGAACAAGGCGGGTGCATAAAGGCGACCGGAAATAACACCACTTACAGACCTCACCAGATAAGAGGCGCTGCGTCGGCGCCAAAAGCAACTAAAGGTCGCTCCCGGCACGATTAGGCGGCCATTGCACGTATTACGTCCATACTCAGGCGGTTACCCCCTCTGAATCGCGAAATCCCCAAGAATTAGATAGAGCAATATCAAATCTCTAAGATGAGGACTCGAAAAAAGTGATATCGCGCACATCGAGGAATTCACCGACTGCTATAACGATCGCTGTAATTAGGCAAAGGGAGTTCGCGTTGAACGACGAATTGTACTGATAACGATCCCCCAAAATTGCCAACGGCTAATCGCGATTCGCCAAGAATTTCTGGATGCCAATCACGGAGAACAGAGAAGGTATTCCCTCCCCTCTACTCAGATAACATGCCATGTCAGATATAGCCAACAGGGCTGCGCAGTCTGGTTTATGCTTGAAGAATCCAGTAGTCGTGAGCACAATTTTGGTTTGCTTTTTTCCCGGTTATCCCGGTTATCCACACAATGTCATCCTACAATGATATATGAGATGTTGATCTCTCAAGCACGTTCAAGAGGTGTGGTTCGACCATTCTATTGAACGCGTTGCATGGACAATCATAGTATATATTTCTGCGCGAAGCACCATTGTGCTTGCTTGATGAATCAATAGTTAATGGTAGATATTGCTATGCTGTCGTCAGTTTGACAATATTTGCTACAATGATCAATGATAATAATTCTTTTTACGCAAGAAAATTGAGGCAGTTTGTCTTCTATGGATAACTGCTGCTGAGTTTGTTCTGAAGCGAGCGAAGAGATCACAGACAGATGATGCAATAGCATCGACATAGATCATAAGTATCCAAAACTTGTGGAATGAGCAACGTGCAGCTCTTTGGTTGTGAGCAGGAATTGTCACGGTGACCGACATACCATCATAGATACACAACATGATTCGAATCATGTAGCAATGAAAACAGACGTAAGGATATATGTTTCGAGGTCAGTACAAAACAGGCAATCATAATGAAAAAAAAAACAGTAGTAAACATAAAAATTGCTGAAGCAGACGGTTTTGCTTGTTCTTTACGACGCCCGAATGGTTTGTAGACTGAAATGCAATTTACCAGAACAAGACTGCGACTTGTAAAATACAGCCCCTCCGTTACATCTGGAAAACTCAACTAACGGCAAGGATGTCTTGCTTATAACATTACGACGGTGCTCTACTGTAGGATTCCGCTGGTATTTGCCGGAAATTTGAACCTAAACGAGGATGTTATGCAAATCATGAAGTGTTGCTAGCCATAATTAGGGCGAGTTGGACAATTTAACGTGAGCAAAATGTACTTAGTTCATTCAAAGAACGCCGGGGGTTGTGGCTCGTTTAAATAGCTGCCAAAGCCACAGTCAGCTGAACTATTCGCCCAATTGTTATGTGACCTGTATATCCGGTCATACATATCAAACGCGCAAACGCACAAAAATACTCAGTATTTAAACAAAAATGTAAATAGTGTAAGAAGAAAAAAATTAGATTTTGAACAATACTGAAACCGCAGCCAGCTGGGGTTCTCATGACGCAAGATAATTATATAGATCGCTGAAAACCCAAAACGATGTTTTTCTGTTCTCTGGATGGTAGCTAGCATCAGCCATTTCTGACAATTCTCATAAAAGGCTGTAGAGAATATACTCAAATAGAACATATAACTCATGTAGCAAATTCACATAGCGCTAAGGGGTGTATGTTTACCCTTTTGTTTAATTTTATGCATTAAAAACCAAATGCAATACATCTGATCACGAAATTCATTATTATTTATCCATATATATATTTTATATATTGTTTCCTGTTTTAGGTTGTATCAGTAATTTGATATGTTTATGGCAAATAGATTATAATTTAGAATTTAAGAAATTATTAAAATGCTATATATATAAATTGCTATTTGTATAGGCCGGTATCAGGCATCAGACAAGCCTGACTGCCTGGTTCTATGCCTTAGGGGAGCGACGTCTAGAGACTTGGACTTGTATTGAAGTATAGGGAAAGCCCCGCTGGATAGCGACTACCTGGTCTCAATCTATACATAGTATTACGCCATTGTCATCTAGGGCTAATACTGACAAACATTTATATATTTGGATGTATTGGCAACAAGACCTAAGTACAATGTTTCGACGAATAATATAAACTAAAGTATCCTCACATAAAAACTACTGTATTCGGTACGTTGTCAGGTGGAAAAAATAGTGCATGTATGTTATTTTAATGGCTTAATGGCATTATCTGACATTTTTTATATCCTTTCATCAACTTTATATTAACGGGTCACTAGGCGCACTAAAATAGCTTAAAAGTAACTTTATCTTGATGCGAAAGTAAGACGCCTCCGCGGCTTTGAGGCTTGGAGAACAATGGTGTCTGGTGCCACTGCCTCTGGGTAGCAAGGTGAGCTGCAGTGGGTGACAAGGGGAAGACAGTCATCAAGTCACATCTTCCAGGAAATGGCGACAGGCTGACTTCTTTTGTTGCTTCGCCACAGGCGCCATTTGCGGAGGCATTGGTCGGCCATTTGGATGTGACACGTTGGCTTCTTTGTCGGTAAAGTGCCCCTATGTTCGTTGTGTTCAACAGATACATGAATACAATACCTTGAATATAATATCTCATACATGAATTCCACTGCAGAGCAGACAGATCAATTCACGTCCTAATATCCCCTGAACGTCTCCCCATCGCTGTCCTTCTCCCGACCCATGTTCTATGTAAACCTTGTCCATGTCAATGTCCACCAGCGTTCAAACACACATAAATCTCTGGCCAAGGTGTGCCTGACAGGAGATGATGAGGAAACATGACGCCGTGTTACTGATAATAATAGGTATGTTGATGTTTATGATTGTGTCGCAAATGAGTCTTGCCATCTCCGCATGGGCATCTCACTTTCATCGGTATCTCCATCGAGAATCCCATGTAACGTTAGAACGATAAGATAACTCTTTCTCGTCGGCAAACAATCTATTGCTGGCTATGCAGCTTACGTCCCGTGTAATTCCCGAGGAAATGGCGCAAAACTATGTGAATACGTCTCTACGCAGCGTGGAAGGTAGCGGACCCAGCAGAGGTGGATCTCTTTTTGCGTCTGTTTCCGAACGCCAGTAACAGCCAAGCCTCGTCGTCGCAGCGCGTGGCCTTTAGAGGAGAGAGTAATAAATATTTATTACCCGCCTCCCATTTTATTACCTAATACACCAAAAAGGTGGCGACTGAAGGAAATAAGACTCTCGACCACTGCGGGACAGTTCGCAAACCACGACTGATAATAAGTCAATAAAAAAGGTGTGAGGCCTTAAGGATGTCGTCAACAATAAATAATAGCCACCGAGGAAATTATTAATACGTGGCCGAATCGGTCTGAAGTCAGGCATGCTTCTACCACGTGGTCTGCCGATGGCCGGATTTTAACATCTCAGAACAGTTGTCTATTATGCCAGCTTTTGCGACAGAATTTGACCCATCGTTACACAGGAGATTGCTGTCAGCAATTCGCTAACAGTTTTGGACGTTGCCTCCGTGCCAAGCATACCTTTGGGCCCCTTGAAGCGAGCGAGGAGATCACAGACAGATGATGCAATAGCATCGACATAGATCATAAGTATCCCAAACTTGTGGAATGAGCAACGTGCAGCTCTTTGGTTGTGAGCAGGAATTGTCACGGTGACCGACATACCATCATAGATACACAACATGATTCGAATCATGTAGCAATAAAAACAGACGTAAGGATATATGTTTCGAGGTCAGTACAAAACAGGCAATCATAATAAAAAAAAACAGTAGTAAACATAAAAATTGCTGAAGCAGACGGTTTTGCTTGTTCTTTACGACGCCCGAATGGTTTGTAGACTGAAATGCAATTTACCAGAACAAGACTGCGACTTGTAAAATACAGCCCCTCCGGTACATCTGGAAAACTCAACTAACGGCAAGGATGTCTTGCTTATAACATTACGACGGTGCTCTACTGTAGGATTCCGCTGGTATTTGCCGGAAATTTGAACCTAAACGAGGATGTTATGCAAATCATGAAGTGTTGCTAGCCATAATTAGGGCGAGTTGGACAATTTAACGTGAGCAAAATGTACTTAGTTCATTCAAAGAACGCCGGGGGTTGTGGCTCGTTTAAATAGCTGCCAAAGCCACAGTCAGCTGAACTATTCGCCCAATTGTTATGTGACCTGTATATCCGGTCATACATATCAAACGCGCAAACGCACAAAAATAAACAGTATTTAAACAAAAATGTAAATAGTGTAAGAAGAAAAAAATTAGATTTTGAACAATACTGAAACCGCAGCCAGCTGGGGTTCTCATGACGCAAGATAATTATATAGATCGCTGAAAACCCAAAACGATGTTTTTCTGTTCTCTGGATGGTAGCTAGCATCAGCCATTTCTGACAATTCTCATAAAAGGCTGTAGAGAATATACTCAAATAGAACATATAACTCATGTAGCAAATTCACATAGCGCTAAGGGGTGTATGTTTACCCTTTTGTTTAATTTTATGCATTAAAAACCAAATGCAATACATCTGATCATTAAATTCATTATTATTTATCCATATATATATTTTATATATTGTTTCCTGTTTTAGGTTGTATCAGTAATTTGATATGTTTATGGCAAATAGATTATAATTTAGAATTTAAGAAATTATTAAAATGCTATATATATAAATTGCTATTTGTATAGGCCGGTATCAGGCATCAGACAAGCCTGACTGCCTGGTTCTATGCCTTAGGGGAGCGACGTCTAGAGACTTGGACTTGTATTGAAGTATAGGGAAAGCCCCGCTGGATAGCGACTACCTGGTCTCAATCTATACATAGTATTACGCCATTGTCATCTAGGGCTAATACTGACAAACATTTATATATTTGGATTTATTGGCAACAAGACCTAAGTACAATGTTTCGACGAATAATATAAACTAAAGTATCCTCACATAAAAACTACTGTATTCGCTACGTTGTCAGGTGGAAAAAATAGTGCATGTATGTTATTTTAATGGCTTAATGGCATTATCTGACATTTCTTATATCCTTTCATCAACTTTATATTAACGTGTCACTAGGCGCACTAAAATAGGTTAAAAGTAACTTTATCTTGATGCGAAAGTAAGACGCCTCCGCGGCTTTGAGGCTTGGAGAACAATGGCGTCTGGTGCCACTGCCTCTGGGTAGCAAGGTGAGCTGCAGTGGGTGACAAGGGGAAGACAGTCATCAAGTCACATCTTCCAGGAAATGGCGACAGGCTGACTTCTTTTGTTGCTTCGCCACAGGCGCCATTTGCGGAGGCATTGGTCGGCCATTTGGATGTGACACGTTGTCTTCTTTGTCGGTAAAGTGCCCCTATGTTCGTTGTGTTCAACAGATACATGAATACAATACCTTGAATATAATATCTCATACATGAATTCCACTGCAGAGCAGACAGATCAATTCAAGTCCTAATATCCCCTGAACTTCTCCCCATCGCTGTCCTTCTCCCGACCCATGTTCTATGTAAACCTTGTCCATGTCAATGTCCACCAGCGTTCAAACACACATAAATCTCTGGCCAAGGTGTGCCTGACAGGAGATGATGAGGAAACATGACGCCGTGTTACTGATAATAATAGGTATGCTGATGTTTATGATTGTGTCGCAAATGAGTCTTGCCATCTCCGCATGGGCATCTCACTTTCATCGGTATCTCCATCGAGAATCCCATGTAACGTTAGAACGATAAGATAACTCTTTCTCGTCGGCAAACAATCTTTTGCTGGCTATGCAGCTTACGTCCCGTGTAATTCCCGAGGAAATGGCGCAAAACTAAGTGAAAACGTCTCTACGCAGCGTGGAAGGTAGCGAACCCAGCAGAGGTGGATCTCTTGTTGCGTCTGTTTCCGAACGCCAGTAACAGCCAAGCCTCGTCGTCGCAGCGCGTGGCCTTTAGAGGAGAGAGTAATAAATATTTATTACCCGCCTCCCATTTTATTACATAATACACCAAAAAGGTGGCGACTGAAGGAAATAAGACTCTCGACCAGTGCGGGACAGTTCACAAACCACGACTGAGAATAAGTCAATAAAAAAGGTGTGAGGCCTTAAGGACGTCGTCAACAATAAATAATAGCCACCGAGGAAATTATTAATACGTGGCCGAATCGGTCTGAAGTCAGGCATGCTTCTACCACGTGGTCTGCCGATGGCCGGATTTTAACATCTCAGAACAGTTGTCTATTATGCCAGCTTTTGCGACAGAATTTGACCCATCGTTACACAGGAGATTGCTGTCAGCAATTCGCTAACAGTTTTGAACGTTGCCTCCGTGCCAAGCATACCTTTGGGCCCCTTGAAGGGAGCGAGGAGATCACAGACAGATGATGCAATAGCATCGACATAGATCATAAGTATCCCAAACTTGTGGAATGAGCAACGTGCAGCTCTTTGGTTGTGAGCAGGAATTGTCACGGTGACCGACATACCATCATAGATACACAACATGATTCGAATCATGTAGCAATAAAAACAGACGTAAGGATATATGTTTCGAGGTCAGTACAAAACAGGCAATCATAATATAAAAAAACAGTAGTAAACATAAAAATTGCTGAAGCAGACGGTTTTGCTTGTTCTTTACGACGCCCGAATGGTTTGTAGACTGAAATGCAATTTACCAGAACAAGACTGCGACTTGTAAAATACAGCCCCTCCGTTACATCTGGAAAACTCAACTAACGGCAAGGATGTCTTGCTTATAACATTACGACGGTGCTCTACTGTAGGATTCCGCTGGTATTCGCCGGAAATTTGAACCTAAACGAGGATGTTATACAAATCATGAAGTGTTACTAGCCATAATTAGGGCGAGTTGGACAATTTAACGTGAGCAAAATGTACTTAGTTCATTCAAAGAACGCCGGGGGTTGTGGCTCGTTTAAATAGCTGCCAAAGCCACAGTCAGCTGAACTATTCGCCCAATTGTTATGTGACCTGTATATCCGGTCATACATATCAAACGCGCAAACGCACAAAAATACTCAGTATTTAAACAAAAATGTAAATAGTGTAAGAAGAAAAAAATTAGATTTTGAACAATACTGAAACCGCAGCCAGCTGGGGTTCTCATGACGCAAGATAATTATATAGATCGCTGAAAACCCAAAACGATGTTTTTCTGTTCTCTGGATGGTAGCTAGCATCAGCCATTTCTGACAATTCTCATAAAAGGCTGTAGAGAATATACTCAAATAGAACATATAACTCATGTGGCAAATTCACATAGCGCTAAGGGGTGTATGTTTACCCTTTTGTTTAATTTTATGCATTAAAAACCAAATGCAATACATCTGATCACGAAATTCATTATTATTTATCCATATATATATTTTATATATTGTTTCCTGTTTTAGGTTGTATCAGTAATTTGATATGTTTATGGCAAATAGATTATAATTTAGAATTTAAGAAATTATTAAAATGCTATATATATAAATTGCTATTTGTATAGGCCGGTATCAGGCATCAGACAAGCCTGACTGCCTGGTTCTATGCCTTAGGGGAGCGACGTCTAGAGACTTGGACTTGTATTAAAGTACAGGGAAAGCCCCGCTGGATAGCCACTACCTGGTCTCAATCTATACATGGTATTACGCCATTGTCATCTAGGGCTAATACTGACAAACATTTATATATTTGGATTTATTGGCAACAAGACCTAAGTACAATGTTTCGACGAATAATATAAACTAAAGTATCCTCACATAAAAACTACTGTATTCGCTACGTTGTCAGGTGGAAAAAATAGTGCATGTATGTTATTTTAATGGCTTAATGGCATTATCTGACATTTCTTATATCCTTTCATCAACTTTATATTAACGTGTCACTAGGCGCACTAAAATAGGTTAAAAGTAACTTTATCTTGATGCGAAAGTAAGACGCCTCCGCGGCTTTGAGGCTTGGAGAACAATGGTGTCTGGTGCCACTGCCTCTGGGTAGCAAGGTGAGCTGCAGTGGGTGACAAGGGGAAGACAGTCATCAAGTCACATCTTCCAGGAAATGGCGACAGGCTGACTTCTTTTGTTGCTTCGCCACAGGCGCCATTTACCGTAGTCACGCCACTTTGCGGAGGCATTGGTCGGCCATTTGAATGTGACACGCTGGTGTCTTTGTCGGTAAATGTTCGTTGTGTTCAACAGATACATGAATACAATACCTTGAATATAATATCTAATACATGAATTCCACTGCAGAGCAGACAGATCAGTTCACGTCCTAATATCCCCTGAACTTCTTCCCATCGCTGTCCTTTTCCCGACCCATGTTCTATGCAAACCTTGTCCATGTCAATGTCCACCAGCGTTCAAACACACATAAATCTCTGGCCAAGGTGTGCCTGACAGGAGATGATGAGGAAACATGACGCCGTGTTAGTGATAATAATAGGTATGTTGATGTTTATGATTGTGTCGCAAATGAGTCTTGCCATCTCCGCATGGGCATCTCACTTTCATCGGTATCTCCATCGAGAATCCCATGTAACGTTAGAACGATAAGATAACTCTTTCTCGTCGGCAAACAATCTTTTGCTGGCTATGCAGCTTACGTCCCGTGTAATTCCCGAGGAAATGGCGCAAAACTATGTGAATACGTCTCTACGCAGCGTGGAAGGTAGCGGACCCAGCAGAGGTGGATCTCTTGTTGCGTCTGTTTCCGAACGCCAGTAACAGCCAAGCCTCGTCGTCGCAGCGCGTGGCCTTTAGAGGAGAGAGTAATAAATATTTATTACCCGCCTCCCATTTTATTACCTAATACACCAAAAAGGCGGCGACTGAAGGAAATAAGACTCTCGACCAGTGCGGGACAGTTCGCAAACCACGACTGATAATAAGTCAATAAAAAAGGTGTGAGGCCTTAAGGATGTCGTCAACAATAAATAATAGCCATCGAGGAAATTATTAATACGTGGCCGAATCGGTCTGAAGTCAGGCATGCTTCTACCACGTGGTCTGCCGATGGCCGGATTTTAACATCTCAGAACAGTTGTCTATTATGCCAGCTTTTGCGACAGAATTTGACCCATCGTTACACAGGAGATTGCTGTCAGCAATTCGCTAACAGTTTTAGACGTTGCCTCCGTGCCAAGCATACCTTTGGGCCCCTTGAAGCGAGCGAGGAGATCACAGACAGATGATGCAATAGCATCGACATAGATCATAAGTATCCCAAACTTGTGGAATGAGCAACGTGCAGCTCTTTGGTTGTGAGCAGGAATTGTCACGGTGACCGACATACCATCATAGATACACAACATGATTCGAATCATGTAGCAATAAAAACAGACGTAAGGATATATGTTTCGAGGTCAGTACAAAACAGGCAATCATAATATAAAAAAACAGTAGTAAACATAAAAATTGCTGAAGCAGACGGTTTTGCTTGTTCTTTACGACGCCCGAATGGTTTGTAGACTGAAATGCAATTTACCAGAACAAGACTGCGACTTGTAAAATACAGCCCCTCCGTTACATCTGGAAAACTCAACTAACGGCAAGGATGTCTTGCTTATAACATTACGACGGTGCTTTACTGTAGGATTCCGCTGGTATTTGCCGGAAATTTGAACCTAAACGAGGATCTTATGCAAATCATGAAGTGTTGCTAGCCATAATTAGGGCGAGTTGGACAATTTAACGTGAGCAAAATGTACTTAGTTCATTCAAAGAACGCCGGGGGTTGTGGCTCGTTTAAATAGCTGCCAAAGCCACAGTCAGCTGAACTATTCGCCCAATTGTTATGTGACCTGTATATCCGGTCATACATATCAAACGCGCAAACGCACAAAAATACTCAGTATTTAAACAAAAATGTAAATAGTGTAAGAAGAAAAAAATTAGATTTTGAACAATACTGAAACCGCAGCCAGCTGGGGTTCTCATGACGCAAGATAATTATATAGATCGCTGAAAACCCAAAACGATGTTTTTCTGTTCTCTGGATGGTAGCTAGCATCAGCCATTTCTGACAATTCTCATAAAAGGCTGTAGAGAATATACTCAAATAGAACATATAACTCATGTAGCAAATTCACATAGCGCTAAGGGGTGTATGTTTACCCTTTTGTTTAATTTTATGCATTAAAAACCAAATGCAATACATCTGATCACGAAATTCATTATTATTTATCCATATATATATTTTATATATTGTTTCCTGTTTTAGGTTGTATCAGTAATTTGATATGTTTATGGCAAATAGATTATAATTTAGAATTTAAGAAATTATTAAAATGCTATATATATAAATTGCTATTTGTATAGGCCGGTATCAGGCATCAGACAAGCCTGACTGCCTGGTTCTATGCCTTAGGGGAGCGACGTCTAGAGACTTGGACTTGTATTGAAGTATAGGGAAAGCCCCGCTGGATAGCGACTACCTGGTCTCAATCTATACATAGTATTACGCCATTGTCATCTAGGGCTAATACTGACAAACATTTATATATTTGGATTTATTGGCAACAAGACCTAAGTACAATGTTTCGACGAATAATATAAACTAAAGTATCCTCACATAAAAACTACTGTATTCGCTACGTTGTCAGGTGGAAAAAATAGTGCATGTACGTTATTTTAATGGCTTAATGGCATTATCTGACATTTCTTATATCCTTTCATCAACTTTATATTAACGTGTCACTAGGCGCACTAAAATAGCTTAAAAGTAACTTTATCTTGATGCGAAAGTAAGACGCCTCCGCGGCTTTGAGGCTTGGAGAACAATGGTGTCTGGTGCCACTGCCTCTGGGTAGCAAGGTGAGCTGCAGTGGGTGACAAGGGGAAGACAGTCATCAAGTCACATCTTCCAGGAAATGGCGACAGGCTGACTTCTTTTGTTGCTTCGCCACAGGCGCCATTTACCGTAGTCACGCCACTTTGCGGAGGCATTGGTCGGCCATTTGAATGTGACACGCTGGTGTCTTTGTCGGTAAATGTTCGTTGTGTTCAACAGATACATGAATACAATACCTTGAATATAATATCTAATACATGAATTCCACTGCAGAGCAGACAGATCAGTTCACGTCCTAATATCCCCTGAACTTCTTCCCATCGCTGTCCTTTTCCCGACCCATGTTCTATGCAAACCTTGTCCATGTCAATGTCCACCAGCGTTCAAACACACATAAATCTCTGGCCAAGGTGTGCCTGACAGGGGATGATGAGAAAACATGACGCCGTGTTAGTGATAATAATAGGTATGTTGATGTTTATGATTGTGTCGCAAATGAGTTTTGCTTTCTCCGCATGAGCATCTCACTTTCATCGGTATCTCCATCGAGAATCCCATGTAACGTTAGAACGATAAGATAACTCTTTCTCGTCGGCAAACAATCTTTTGCTGGCTATGCAGCTTACGTCCCGTGTAATTCCCGAGGAAATGGCGCAAAACTATGTGAATACGTCTCTACGCAGCGTGGAAGGTAGCGAACCCAGCAGAGGTAGATCTCTTTTTGCGTCTGTCCAGTAACAGCCAAGCCTCGTCGTCGCAGCGCGTGACCTTTAGAGGAGAGAGTAATAAATATTTATTACCCGCCTCCCATTTTATTACCTAATACACCAAAAAGGTGGCGACTGAAGGAGATAAGACTCTCGACCAGTGCGGGACAGTTCGCAAACCACGACTGATAATAAGTCAATAAAAAAGGTGTGAGGCCTTAAGGATGTCGTCAACAATAAATGGTAGCCATCGAGGAAATTATTAATACGTGGCCGAATCGGTCTGAAGTCAGGCATGCTTCTACCACGTGGTCTGCCGATGGCCGGATTTTAACATCTCAGAACAGTTGTCTATTATGCCAGCTTTTGCAACAGAATTTGACCCATCGTTACACAGGAGATTGCTGTCAGCAATTCGCTAACAGTTTTGGACGTTGCCTCCGTGCCAAGCATACTTTTGGGCCCATGTTTTCGCTCGATGATCACCTGGCTGGTATAACGTCCTTGGACAGAATATACAATGAGAGTTTTGGAGTTTCATTAACAGGCGGATTTTGTTGAAATCGGTTTGCCAAAGCGAGCCCGCGCAGAAAAACGCTGCACAACCGATAACCACGTAGCGACATCCCTATCGGAGTTGAGGACAACTATTTGTATCTAAAGTTTTACAAACATCAGCGTTTTGCAATTGAAAAAATAATACAAATCATAAAAATATATGCATAAAAATAGCTCATGAGTAATTCATCCGCATCAGTTTTGCTAGTTTGTATGAGGAATAGTAATTCCCGTTGAGAAATCGCTACGTAAGCATAAATGAAGGATCCGTTGAGAATGAAAATCTATTTTGCAATAATTATGACGCCCATGGGGTCATGTAAAACTAGCATGAATTGCATACGGTGTCGCAAACAATTTTTGAATTTAATGATTCAATTAATGTTATATGCTTTATTTGGGTATGTAGTCCGGACATAAATAATGAATTAAATGGAAAGAGATATGTGAGAAAACTCGGGTATAGTGTCTCTCTCCACGAGTTAATCGTATGGCGAATGCGATGCAAATTGTGGTGGGTAAACAAGACCGCTTGTTCGATCACGGGACCCTAGCTCAAATACGATAATAGAGAGATATAGTGCAGGTTTCCGGTGGCGCAGGTCCTCGGAGTTTCTTCATTATGTCATGGTAACTCGGTATGTTACTCGCAAGCTCGCATTTTTTAGGTAGCACCTATCCGCCAATAGCCACAGAACATATCAATTGATGTCGTGGCCTTGAACTTCGATTGGGGTTGAGACGGCCTTGAAACGAGTCTGAAGGTCTTACGTGACGTCACGCCACTATTCAGCGTTGTAATGCTAGGCCAGCGTTTGAGTAAGTGGGAACAGTGACGTCCGAAAGTGTGTTCTCCACATTATGCGTTAAGAGCGGCATATCAGACCTGCTTAACAAGAGGAAAACTGCACACCAGGGGCCTAAATGACTGTCATATAATACACATTGTAGCGTTACTCTTAACCAACAGATAACTAACAACACCACAAGATGCATTATCCTCACGTCATCGGTCAAAAGTCGGTGCTTAAGTCGGATTCATGTGGTTTTTGTGACCGCGACGCACGACTGGATACCTCTATTGGTGCGGTACTGTGGACGAATTGGTACCGTGTCCCTGGCGGGGTAGTGGTGCAGGGCGGGGGTACTCCGGTAGGTCTACGTGCAATAAGTTGCAGCTTGAGAGGTCTGGATTAAGTGAGCGGTAGATGAACCCTAACGAGCCCTAACGAGGGTGTAAGGGCCATGCAATAGACATGGTTAAAAAAGAAGTAATGCATCACTCAGCTCGCTTCGATGAATGATTGTCAATTGGGACGACGAACTTACCGCTCCAAATCGCATTGACTCTCTTCTTGAGACATTAATTAGACCCTAGGATGCATTCATTTTTAATGTTGCTGTCTATTCCTTGCACATCAAGGAGATTTTTGTCGGTCGTTAACGGCGTCTCTCCCTGCCGCTTCGAATTTTGCCAGGCAGTGTTACCTGAATCTTCCGCGTGGTGGCGCCGCTCGTTGCATGAACAGTCCTACGCAAGGTGGCGCTCCCAGTCCACCTTTACGCGTTTTTATTTGCTGGTTATCTCTACGCAAGAAAAGACAGGTTCGTATTGAAAGGAGTCTCGGGGAGGGGGTCTACGGTCCAGTGTCGATTTTTTTATAATTATTCGGGGAGCTTGCGGCGGGCAGGGTGAAAATAATGACAAATTCATCTTGGCGTGTAAAGATTTTAATCGCTAAAACTAATAAACTAAGTAATGTTGAATATCTATATACAAGAGAGTGCCTGATGGTTCAGAGGGATAATTCAGTGTCAGGGTGGCTGGGAGGTAAAATGGAAGAGTCCGCGCGATCCGGTCCTGACGGAGTGAGCAGTAGCGTGGTCGGTCGGCCAAGCCGGTGAATTTCGGCCAATCGGAGCGTCCGCTCGGGCGTGGTCCCCAGGGATAGTATAGTGCGCCTCAATGGGCACGCAAGGTGCACGCCGTGATCAGAAGGGAGCCGCGGGTGAACCTGGGGTTAGGGGACAGGCGAGGGTGATAGGAGAGGAGAGGGTTGGGGCTGACAAGGGTGAGAAGCACCGCTTGCCTTCCTAATGCCCTCCAATTACTAGAGAAACAGCAATTAGTACATAATTATCAGTGTCGGATGTCCATTTTTCCCGGCGTTCCGTGTCGCTTTTTGGCCAACAAGGTCAGTGTTGTTTTAACAAAATTGTATCGATGTCGTTTTCAGATCCTCAGTGTCGGAAGTTTGGGGTCAATTTTTCAAATATGCCTCTGTCGCGCGTCACCATTTACACCTTATCGACTCCTAACATGATTCAAATCAGGTTGCCATAATGATGACGCTGTCAGCAATCCACGGACAGTTTAGCACGTTGTCTCCGTGTCTATGAAAACCTTGGGCTCGTGTCTTTTATTTCCCCATGTTCCAACATGTTCCGTTAGGAATTAAGACAAGGCAGAAAGGATTGTGACGCTAACCACGTGGCTGACCAAGGGGGCCAGTGGAAAGGAAAACCTCGCTCGTCCTGGTGTGCATCGTGGTCACTTCAGCGCATATCGCCGTCTACCGCCGAATGTGCTTTCGTTTCCATCGAGGCCCTTAAAGGCCCAGGCTCTCTTAGGTTGGGATTAATCGCGGTGAATCTACAAAATGTTTAAGCAGCGGGCGGAGGAGGAGTTTGGGGGCACGATGTTCGCATCTGTGGCATCTAAATTGAAGAACAAATAGCGAGTATATGCATCATATGTCAAGATCAAGTTCATATGCTTGGTGCAGCAATCGTTTGGGACGAATTATTAAGCGAAATGATGGCGTTCATGAAGTGAGCAATTCTGCCAATCTAAGCCTTTGCTGATAGGTACCAATAAACGGTAACCAGATTTGAGTTATCAGGCTGTAATACAATGAAGCTCCAAACAACGACAGCCCTGTATCTACTACTAAACTGTTGTCGAGGTAAAAGAGGCTCTTTTCGACACCGCGACAGCGCGAGTTTTAAAATCGCAAACGCGACATTTGGGCTGCCTTAAAATCGACATGCGACCTTCAGACTTTACGACAAGCGACATGGGCGAAAGCTTTACTCCGACAAACAGCATCGTCCCTTATCGACGCGATGTATGATTCTTTAAACCCCTCCCCCATCGTCGATCCTGTACTACAGTCGCACCGGCCCAGCAACCAGCGGACCGCCATACATCGTCTCTATCGTCTATCGTTGTAAAACGATTGTGATCATCAGCCAACGCGCCTGGAAATATGAAGGAGCCAAGGAAGCGATGTTTGCCAGGTATTATTCCGAAGCAGTTCCCCTGGTGGGCCCCAGGTAACGGGCTTTGTTCAGCGCCTTGTGTCATAAAACCGTCACAGGGTAATTGCACGAGGGGACTGCGACTGCAGCGCACCGACGTGTTTTTCAGCGTCACGCCTTCTCTTAAGTGCGGAAGCGTGGGAAGCGTTTGATGAAGAAAGTAGCACGGCGTTGACGTTATCTTTGTTGGTCCGCACACTCGGATTACTCCGCATGTCTTACTCATACACGGTGATGACCACCAGAATAATTGGTAACGTGGGCGCCAGTCTCAACCAAAGCATATGAAAACACGCATCGTGGCACTTGCTCAAAAACCTCCTTCGCGTAGCACGCATCTTTTAATCGGATTTTCAATTATTATTTTCATATCATATGTTCTATTTAATTCTAATGGTGTCTATCGATAATTGCTTACCTAATTTGTCCTTGCTGAAATATTGTTCTCCGCCTTTTTCTTCTTTTTTCTTCCGTTTGAGGTGGTCACCATGCCAGCGACTATGTCATAATGATCTCCTCGGCCAGGGATTATATTTTGTTCGTTTTGCTGTATGCTGCATTGTATTGTTGTTGTTTTCCTGGTCGAAATAAATAATGATTCTCTCTCTCTCTCAACCTGACAAAATCTACGGAAGACAGCGATCCGTAAAATGAATGCCTACTGCATAAACGCTGGCATGTGAGGCGACAGATAGTGCGACAGAAAACGTCGGCATCGGGTCAGGGTAGGTTTTATGCGCTGTAGGCGTAAACGACATCTCCATAGATTTTACACAAATAGGGTTGGATGAGTTGTCCATGCTAAAGCCCACCAAAGACACTGAGAAATGTGCAGCATCCACAAATAAGAAAATGTCCGCCCTGCAAGATGCAATTGACGTACCGTACCGACGATTGCAGGATCTACACATATCACTGATTAACATCAGTGGATAGAATGGAATTTAACTCGAAACATGCCCCTCAGAAGCTGCTGCTTGTACGTTTTAACACGGCGAGAGGCGAACGAGTAGGGCAAGTGGGTGGCGTAGGCGTACTCCGATGTCACTTGACTACTCCATGTTGACGGGCGATAATGAGGGACAGAAAAGCCAAACCATGTTCCACGTACAATTGCGGAAGCACTACGACTGATTCATACTTTCTCGTCTTGGGGCCGGTCCTTTCACATAAACACTTAGGGTCGCTGTTCCCCCAAGGCGGCCACCACAAGAAGCGGTGTGGGGGTAGTGTAGAGAGGAGAGGGGAGGGGGGGGGGTACATGTATAGTATTTAATAGACATCATGGACAATTGAAATTCAATCGATAAGTAAATTTTTCTCGTATCAAATTCAACAACGACAAAGCGGCTTCAATGGTATTCAGATTTACATATGAATTTATGGGGTATAGTCTTCCCCCAAACTGAACAATTTCGGTATACAACTGATTTGCATCGTCCGCTTAGGCTATGTTCTAACACAAGCCGGAAGAGCTGACGTACATCCCACTCAGAGGAAATGTTGCAGGATCATTTGCAATCTAATGTTTTGGATATATGAGCATTAAAGGCTCATTGCCGCTTTTGGGCAACACGAGAGGCGTTTACACCACCTCCATCGTCCTAGTTCGGCCCCAGGCGTTAAGCACACTAAGCTCAGGCAAGAAATCACTATAATTAACGCCTCAAACTAGAAGCCTTGTTTCTGGGAAGAGCGCACTCGTTTTACGGATATGACTTCATAATGTCATCTGCTAAATTATCTTATGCGTCGCAAGATATCAATATTGGTACAAGGAACCGGTAGCATTTCTTGTTGGTCGGGGCCTTAGTGACATAAGTTCGTTACCGATCGAACGCGAATGTTTATGTAGTAAATGGTTTACGTATTTTTGGTTATAAATTGTATGTTTCTTGGTCGCGTGACGAATTAATACATTTAAAGAGAAAAATCTTTAATCGGTGAACCATCTTCAAAATAACATTTTATGTAGCTTAGGCAAATTTTCTTATCGACACAAACAAAGTCGTATTGCTTGTTCTCATCCAAATAATTTTTTTATACTGATTTTCGAAAATCCGGAACGTCTTATACATGGCAAAAAGACGTCCATTCCAGTGGACTCTTGAATGACATGTGTTCCTGTGTCCCGTCCCTGAGTGTCAAAATTACCTGCTGGTGCACTAAGGCAATTCATAGCTAGGTCGCTTAGCAACGGGGCGGGAGACGGAAGACGTGTATGACAACCCCACAGCAGCGTCCCAATGAAGGGATAGCTTAGAGGGACACGACTCACCTGTCAACGTCGAAAATTTAGCTGTCCTAGACAAGGACGGAAAGAAGGAGTCAACCGGTTTTTCTTTCTTAAACATGACGATATGTAGTGGATGGGGGCAAATAGATGGCGAGGAAGTATCAGGCATTGCCTCCAAGTCCTGGCCTTTGAGACTAAAAAGTGAGACAAACGAATGGTTTAAACAGTAAATAGCGACGGGCCGCAAATCAAGTCCGGTAACAAGCTAAAATTTAAAAGTTTCTCTCAATACAGTTGGTTGTAAAATGCTGTCATGGCTGATATTCGGTGCATTATATTAAATTCCTGGCCTTCCTTAGGCTACACTTTAGCTTTGTCATTCATGGCGCTTTGACTTTGTTGCGATGAAGACTGAATTTGTGCGGCCTATTTGCATCCGAATTTATTAGAACTAATCACAAATTGCAGCTCGGCAAGCGTGAAGAATGCCTTGAAAATTATCATTCAAGTTAAATACCGCCAGTCTGATGCACGGCCTGATAGATCGGCGAATGACCGGTGCGTGCACGACCGGCAACCAATAGTGTAGCCTTAGCGCTGTTAGAATTGTGACTAAAGTTGCGGTTGAAGTTGCAAATTGCAGTCCCGATAAATAATTGAATTGAATAATTGTCCAGACGGGAATGGGATGGACGTTTAATCATTGACTCCTGTGAAACTAACTCAATCTGATATCCACCTTTAGCACATCAACACTAACACCGGACAAATGGGGAAAACGTACTTTGGGACTGTAAAGGGCCATTGAAGGCGTTATTTGTTGCAGGTGGCTGCCGTTTTTTTCGGGCTCTTACATGTAGCCATTAATGGCTGAGCAAGGAGAGGATCCGATTTGCAAATTTATAAAGTATTAACGATGATTTTGGTTATGTTATGAATTTATAAATGCCCAGCTTAAAGGCCTCGTGAGAGAGTTGATGCAATTTGATAGATCTGGTACTTTTAAACATACAGGAAAACCAGCCCGTTTATTTTTCGGACTTCCACAATTTGAGAGAACATTGAAAACAAGAAACCATTTTCCTTGGTGTCGCAACAAGAATTGCTGGGTAGAAAATGCTCCCTACCCTCGTGTAGCCATTTTTCTTGCATCCAGCATATGACGTCATATTTTGATATTCATGAGTAGAATTTTCAGATATCGTGTTCACTAAAATAAAAGGTGACATGTGTTATGTATTGGAGATGGAGGCGTTCCGGCTTGTATTCACTTTGATGAGAGCAGTATGCAATGTTGATCTGAATAAAGGTTTGTATCTCCTCGCCATCTTACCACTGAGCGGTCCATTGTGTTTCCCGCAATCTTGTAACTGGATGAAATAATATATCACCCGCTATCTCACAACCGCGCCGTACATGACATCACCAGCCATCGTGTAATATAGTCTGCTGTAAATCATTTATATGAACGTATGGAGAACTTCCCGTGGTAGCCATGGAAATGATACGGTCGCATTGCGCAAAGCCTACGTAATGACCCACGTCCTTGACCCCTGGTAGAAGCAACATGTAACCCCGTGCCAGTGACGTCTTGCCAGCCATACTGGCTTCCCCATTTAGACTCCTGTATGACTACACGGGATGTCGACCCGATCCATCACTGATGACCCTGCAGGAGGGCTGGCTGTAGGTTGACATCTTGGTTGTTCTGTAGTGTCCCGTGTCCACAAAGTAAGCTGGCAGGGACACGGACGCCCAGGATTGACATGAACGTTGGAGAAGCCGCTCTCTGGCCTGTACATGCAGCCGCCGCAGTTAATCCCGCCCGTAATGGATGCGTTTAAAGTCTTTATGTATCTTTTTGTATCATTTGACAGGCAAGCTTTATATCTGCACGAAGTGGGTTTTTGTTTTTGAAAACACCCTGTTGACCTATGGCAAAATGGTTGAAACTGAGTCAGTACCCGCTTTTGCATGCTATGCAGCGCAGCTAGAGTTCACCCGAAACACGCGCCTGCCAGAATTCCCCCTGGAGCGATCTATTGCTGGCGGAATGGAACCCCTGGCCAGACCACTTCCTCCCTCCCTTCTCGCCGCATTATCCTGCACATGCCCCCTTGTTGAATCCCGCGGTAGCCATGGAAATTGACGCCGTCGCATTGAGACAAGCCGACGTAATTGTCAACGTCCGTGACCCGTGGTAGAACCGACATGTCGTAACAGTGTCGTAACAGTTTTGCCAGCCATAGTGGCTTCTCCAGTTAAACTCCTGATTACATGGGATGTCGCCCCGATCCATCACCGATAACCTTGTAGCGGGGCCGGCAGGTCGACATCTTGATCAAACGGAACTGTGGATTAACATGGACGTGGAGGAGGCCATTATTGGGTATGTACATGTAGCCGCTTCAGTTAATCCCGCCCGTAATGGATACGTTTTTTTCCGTTTCGTGGGCCAGCTGGGCATACACGTGGGTAAAAAAACCCAGGAAATCAAACGATACTTTATATTAGCTAATTATATCAGCACTCACCACTCTTTTAGCATCATGGACGTGACGTCACCATGGATGTGGCATCTGTTCTGACAAATGAATGTTTCTATAAATAGATGGCGCAACCGGTGAACCCATCACATATGTCAATTTGGCAGAACTATTTGCGCCGCCTGAAAATCACATTAAGACATGACAGTGTTTCAGTTTACCATGAAACATATGATGACCATGCACAAATTGTGAATATGCATTAAATCCTTATGCAATTGTCCTGACTTCCATCTTCAACTCGACTTAGCTGCGAATTCGAGACATTTTGTTAAAGCATAAAATACTATAATTTATGTCATATTAATGCTTACGGGAATCTTCAATTTCTCACTCCCCTGTATCTGCATAATACTCATGTTTTAAAAAATAGTTTTCCTTCTTTTCTTCCTAGTGTGATAACACCATCTTCCGCCTGCCGAGTCTGTGGCAGAGCTAATATCCCAGATGGCTTGAGGCCAGATTTGGCGACTCACTATATATAATTCATTTCCGGCCGCAATCTCGTATGTCGTATACTTGGTACCCATGCACGCTTAGTGACATGGCGTAGGGCATATGGGGAACTGAAGCTTGAGAGACAGATCAGATCCGGTCAGTGAACAATCCTTTTCTTAGTTTCTTATATACGGTTTATTTTGCATAATAGTACTAAGATAAGTTCAATAATGAACTTTGCTTGTAGGCTAAAACGTGTGACAGACCGAATCTTCATAATATATAGTCGTCTATTCAGGGTTCGGCTGAAAGCTCCTGCAGTGGTTTCCATTTTCGCTTTAAAATCCCTTCACACAAATTTTGCTGATGTTTTACTTAAAAAAACGTTCTACCACTTACATGCGGTATATTCTGGGCCCATGGTTTCATGTGACCGGAGGATGAATGTAATTTTCAGAAACTGGAATAGGCTTTCGTGCTTTGAGACAAAGCGTTAAAATGTTTCTTCATTTAGACTTTCGCAAGATTTGCTTGCTGTGATCCACTTTAGTTCTTATATCTGACGTCATATCATCACTTTCTAGTACATGCATTTGGAGACAACAGCGATGTTTATTCCAATAAAACCCAACAAGCCTTATTTGGAGACATTTTTGTGGAGTTTTGGTGACGTTTTTAATTGAGCTGACTATCCGTAATGATAAGCCTTGCAATTATATATATACTTGTTGACTATTATCAAGAAGTTGGTAAAAGTTGGTAAAATAACCCCTAACATCACAGATTGGTGGGCGAACAATCTACATTTGAATGCGCAGCCAAACATATATATATATATATGTTTAACTTTGACGGCACCCTGTCTGTTTATCAATAATTACAATGAACATATCGGACAATATGTTATATGGTAAGGTAAGGTAGGGAACAGGTTACTTTCGTTCATATTATTTGATAATCTTACATCTCCTTTACTGCACTTAATAGGATGCATGGAGAATCGTGCGCGGCATTTGGACCAACTCGCGTGATTTGTGAGCCTACATTGATAACCGAAGAATCGCCTTGAATATGTCGTTAAGTAGGCATCTTATCTTGTCATAACCAATTCTAGAACGTCTTCCTCATATCTATCCTTAATTGTACTTTGAAATACTCTTCTCATGTGTCAATTTGGTACAGATGCCATAAGATGCACATAACCGTGCATCGGAAAACCGACAATGCGACGGAACAAACAGAAGGTATTGATGGAGCCAAATATATAGCAGTAAGATACCCGGGCAATAAACACGGGGGAAAAGAAAAAAAGAGGGGAACCCAGCATAGTGCACCACAATCCATCACCATACACCGACTGAGTATTGTTCTCCTCGTGTCCTCCACGCCAAGTCATTCCGAGACGAGTACGGACACACCGGTGACGTCATTACGGAGGGAAATGAGCAAGAGAACAAGGTGTGGATTGGTGGTTTTGCCCTTCAGGCGATAATGGATATCGGTGCCCATCACAGTAGTGAGCTTCCATGTCAGCTAACAGGTTGTAAAAACCCAGTGGACGCGCGTGTCGATAGTAATGTCGTTTTATCAGTGACAGCTGCGTGATGAGAATAGCGTCTCCCGCCATGTGTGACTTTATGCCAAGTAACGATGCTGTGGGCCACTCGCTCGTTTTATGGCTCAGGTGTTCAGCCGAGGTCTTGACTACGCTGGGTGCAACCTTGCTGCCTTCTGCCTTGGCTCTTCTTCAAAGATCGTTACCGCTGCAAGCGGACGTTAGCAATAGCTGTCACATACGTGGATGTAACCAAAGAGACTCTGGGGTACCCTTGGCCGTGTGTCTTGACGAGGAGGATGCGGGAGTACGGAGTAGGGTTGGCGCACGTGTGTCAAGATGGAAATTTCCTAGAGTTGACGACCGCACTGGACGTTGTGTCTGATTCTGTTGCACTGGTGATATCGTAAAAGAATTTACCAACCCACCCTGCTAATCAAGGAAGTATATTCCAGTCAGTCACATATGCTTGAGTATACAAGGAATGGAACCCACGATGCATCAGTGTCAATTTTCTGGGAAACATTTCAACATATTGCGTATCTAAATCGTAATAAATGTTAAATGTTAATAATATGCGTATGGAATTGTTGCAATGCAATACATGTTGTAATAAAAACTGTAGCACAATTGTATTTGTGAGTGGAGTACTAAGTAATAGCCAGAGAGTGGCAGCAAGGTTATGTACTTGATCTTACTCCGATGGATTCTATTGGTGAGTGCGGATCCGTCTTGTCGGCAACAAACAATAGAAAAAACGCGACGAGGGAGAACACCAATCAGCCAGAAGGCGACATCGCGATACAAGCTCGAACTGGACTAGTGCACCTGCCAAAGCAAACCAAGACAGCCAGCAGAAATGAAACAGAACGAGTACGGATAATAAGACCGACATAAAGGGTTGAGAAGGAGGATAAGAGATGAGAAAAACGACAGGACACGCGAGGTAGAGAGACAAACTCGCATAGTGAACCACCGCGTACTACCAACGTTTTCTCTTTTCTGACTGCGTGACTCCCGCTATGTCTGACATTACCCGCTATGTCTGACATTACCCGCTATGTCTGACATTACCCGCT
Organism: Arenicola marina; assembly: GCA_964019135.1. Taxonomy (NCBI): domain Eukaryota; kingdom Metazoa; phylum Annelida; class Polychaeta; family Arenicolidae; genus Arenicola; species Arenicola marina. The sequence goes on along the minus strand of OZ025257.1, from coordinate 40,596,976 downwards.
ATGTCTGACATTACCCGCTATGTCTAACATTACCCGCTATGTCTGACATTACCCGCTATGTCTGACATTACCCGCTATGTCTGACATTACCCGCTATGTCTGACATTACCCGTAATAATAAGGTATTTTTTTTGCTTTTTTTGGCGCCGGAGTATCCTCGATGTCTTGTCTGACTGGGTTGGGTGCACGCACGGTTTGCTTCTGTGTAACATGTCACTATATTTTCGAGCGCGTCTCTGTCATTCGCAATTATGCGCAGATCTAGCCTCAACCTCTATTAACCGGGAACACCACAGTCGAGTTGATGTTAGGATAATACATGTCGATGAAGAGCAAAATTGGTTTGACTTTATTATGAGACGCAAAGGCTACACAACTAAATCCACAACTGCAAGATTGATTGAGCTAGCATCAATGAATAAATGTATGCCATGTAATTTAATCATCTTATGAGGCATCTCATATTGGAACCTTCCATATGTTGATATCGATCGTTACTTTGTAAGGCAAATTATACATGGTTTTATGTTCGCCGTTCGCACAGTAGAATTGATGGCCGTTAAATTTCACCTCCAGTACAATTAGAGACACACGATACGATAAAACTTAAAGCTTATCAAGCAAGCTAAACGTAAATCCGTGATCAGCCGGTATAGCACCAGATCGTTGACGGTAGGGTCTTTCGAGCACTGAACCATGTTTTGTTGGGTTGCAAATGAAAGTTGCCGGGGGCAACATGATAAAGATCCTCCCCATGGTCGTCGAGGTTTAACCAACAATCAATGATCCTAACCGGTGAATTTACGACCAGTCGAAAGATTAGTTCGTACCGACCCGCCGGTGCGCCGGCTCGCCCGTTTAAATTTAGTGTTGCAATCAAACGAAATCTTATTCTGTAACAATGCAGGTATACGTCTTTCATATGCTGAGCCATGGGGGCTTTACTTCATTTCCGGTAGTTCACTTTGATCCACGACCAGGCCATGACTGTCAATATGCGATCAGTTTGGGAGACATAAGGAACGACGAGAGCCATTCGCTCGACAGAACGACGAGAGCCATTCGCTCGAAAGAACGACGAGAGCCATTCGCTCGAAAGAACGACGAGAGCCATTCGCTCGAAAGAACGACGAGAGCCATTCGCCAGAAAGAACGACGAGAGCCATTCGCCAGCAAGAACGACGAGAGCCATTCGCTCGACAGAACGACGAGAGCCATTCGCTCGAAAGAACGACGAGAGCCATTCGCTCGAAAGAACGACGAGAGCCATTCGCTCGAAAGAACGACGAGAGCCATTCGCTCGACAGAACGACGAGAGCCATTCGCCAGAAAGAACGACGAGAGCCATTCGCCAGAAAGAACGACGAGAGCCATTCGCTCGAAAGAACGACGAGAGCCATTCGCTCGAAAGTACGACGAGAGCCATTCGCTCGAAAGAACGACAAGAGCCATTCGCCAGAAAGAACGACGAGAGCCATTCGCTCGAAAGAACGACGAGAGCCATTCGCTCGAAAGAACGACGAGAGCCATTCGCCAGAAAGAACGACGAAAGCCATTCGCCAGAAAGAACGACGAGAGCCATTCGCTCGAAAGAACGACGAGAGCCATTCGCTCGAAAGAACGACGAGAGCCATTCGCCAGAAAGAACGACGAGAGCCATTCGCTCGAAAGAACGACAAGAGCCATTCGCCAGAAAGAACGACGAGAGCCATTCGCCAGAAAGAACGACGAGAGCCATTCGCTCGAAAGAACAACGAGAGCCATTCGCTCGAAAGAACGACGAGAGCCATTCGCCAGAAAGAACGACGAAAGCCATTCGCCAGAAAGAACGACGAGAGCCATTCGCTCGAAAGAACAACGAGAGCCATTCGCTCGAAAGAACGACGAGAGCCATTCGCCAGAAAGAACGACGAGAGCCATTCGCCAGAAAGAACGACGAAAGCCATTCACCAGAAAGAACGACGAGAGCCATTCGCTCGAAAGAACAACGAGAGCCATTCGCTCGAATGAACGACGAGAGCCATTCGCCAGAAAGAACGACGAGAGCCATTCGCCAGAAAGAACGACGAGAGCCATTCGCCAGAAAGAACGACGAGAGCCATTCGCTCGAAAGAACGACGAGAACCATTCGCCAGAAAGAACGACGAGAGCCATTCGCCAGAAAGAACGACGAGAGCCATTCGCCAGAAAGAACGACGAGAGCCATTCGCCAGAAAGAACAACGAGAGCCATTCGCTCGAAAGAACGACGAGAGCCATTCGCCAGAAAGAACGACGAAAGCCATTCGCCAGAAAGAACGACGAGAGCCATTCGCTCGAAAGAACAACGAGAGCCATTCGCTCGAAAGAACGACGAGAGCCATTCGCCAGAAAGAACGACGAGAGCCATTCGCCAGAAAGAACGACGAAAGCCATTCACCAGAAAGAACGACGAGAGCCATTCGCTCGACAGAACGACGAGAGCCATTCGCCAGAAAGAACGACGAAAGCCATTCGCCAGAAAGAACGACGAGAGCCATTCGCTCGAAAGAACGACGAGAGCCATTCGCTCGAAAGAACGACGAGAGCCATTCGCCAGAAAGAACGACGAGAGCCATTCGCCAGAAAGAACGACGAGAGCCATTCGCCAGAAAGAACAACGAGAGCCATTCGCTCGAAAGAACGACGAGAGCCATTCGCCAGAAAGAACGACGAAAGCCATTCGCCAGAAAGAACGACGAGAGCCATTCGCTCGAAAGAACAACGAGAGCCATTCGCTCGAAAGAACGACGAGAGCCATTCGCCAGAAAGAACGACGAGAGCCATTCGCCAGAAAGAACGACGAAAGCCATTCACCAGAAAGAACGACGAGAGCCATTCGCTCGACAGAACGACGAGAGCCATTCGCCAGAAAGAACGACGAAAGCCATTCGCCAGAAAGAACGACGAGAGCCATTCGCTCGAAAGAACGACGAGAGCCATTCGCTCGAAAGAACGACGAGAGCCATTCGCCAGAAAGAACGACGAGAGCCATTCGCCAGAAAGAACGACGAGAGCCATTGTGCTGACAAGAAAGACAATATAGATCAGATAAGCCCGGAATAACATCTCTGCTGGGGTAACAAAGCGGTTTCCATTATAATCTGACTTTGATTGTGAAATAGAAATTGTTAACTTTTGCTGAGGAACAGGATCACCATCTTGACAAATTTACCGAAATGCCTTGTAACATCTTTATCTTTAAGTAAAAAAAGGGCAAAGGCGATTTTCTCATGTGACGGTGTTTCCAACGTCACATGAGAGTATCTAAATGTATCTAGCAGCTTAATTAGAAAGTGTTCGTTGATGATCAGGGTTGCAGCCTGGGCACATATTACCGTAATACCAAATACCATATATATCTTTGTAGCTAAAACGGGGATACGCCAAGACAAGGTATGCATGTTACCCTAGCTTATTTCAAGAAATACGGTATTGGAGAGAAAGGTGACACCCCTTAGATGATGTAATCACTGTGATTTTAAACATGCGAAACCCGCAGTTGCATAGATTCTACTGATATCAATATATTACATGTATATATATAACGAAATATGCTTTTCGGAGAATTTGAAGGTGTGGAACCAAAATAAGTGGTTGACTGTGGACGCGTGCATTCATGTCAATGTTATGTTCGTCACAACTTTGTGACAAAATGAATTTGTAATAATAAACGGGCCGCGGGCCCGATGGGGCCTGGTTCTCCCCCAACGACGGACTGGGCTGGGTGCACCTTCTGTCTTTTGCCTTTTCTCATATGGGTAAATGGTCTTTTGAACTTCTGGTGAATGCTAGGTTTAGATGTCTGGTGTGCTGGGATGGCCATAGGGTCACTCTTAGACACCTTCGGGCGGCTCTTGACGTCTGTCAGCTGAGGTGAATTGGTGCCGTGAGGGTTAATAGTGGAGGAAGTAGGAAGCTAGGGGGAGACATATATTTCTAACGCGTCTTGTTTTAAGGTTGACGTCCGCGCCGCAATGTTAAACTGTCTATAAGCATTTTCAAGAAAATAACAGACGGGTACATATTCCTACTACAGACCCACACCAGATGCATGTCATTACATTAGAGGCCTTGTTTACCGTCTACCGTTGGCAAGACTGCAAATGGCGTGGTCCTCGTTACTTTAGTTCATTGCAACTAAGTTTGTCTCGTTTTGACAGTCTATTTGCATGTAGTTTTCTTGCACCGAATTACGTCTTCACAAATTACACACCAAGGAAGGGGACGAGGAAGGTCTAGATCATATATGAAGATATATACGGTCATTAGTATGACTTGACATACAAACGACTGGCGATGTTCAGACAACCCCCAGTAGCGTGGCCTGAGTGTTGTTAATTGTGACTGAGGTCTTCACAAATGGCAGTCCCGATAAAAAGCTAACCAATGCATTAAAAGTAGAGACATGATTGCATCCAGCATATATCAGTATACGCCAACACATGACAAGGGGAACATGCATATGACATTAAGGAAAAGCCTGGAATTCTCTTTAAATGGCCATTTAATGCGTTATTTGTTGCTAGTGGCTAGTCTCTCTGTTGTTAACGGCTCCAACAAGTCACCAGATTGGCTGTATATGGAGCAGACAGTTGGACATTGAGCTTCAAAACCTCTTATTACTTGAAATCTCATGTTCATATATATAAATAGAAGATGTTGTGACGTTGGTAAATATATGAAATATTTATAAATATCTGCTTTAAAAGGCACAGAAGGTGACGTGTTTGATAGTGGGCGTAGATACGCTCGCGTTTGTACTCACGTTGATGTGAGCAAATGCTATTTTGATCTGAAGAAGATCTGAATCTACGTTGCCTTGAACATTTTGTGGCCTTTACTAGTATTTCCTAGTAATGTAATCGGCTGTAACCCATAGTGTCTTTTTATAAACGTACGGGCAAAATACACATGAACACCAAGGGCAATTTCAGGCGGAAACCAACCCCTGCCCATACCACTTCCTCCCTCCCTTCTCGCCGTATTATTCGGCCCATGCCTCTTTGTTGAATCCCGCGGTAGCCATGGTAATGACGCCGTCGCATTGGACCAAACCGACGTAATTGTCAACGTCCGTGACCCGTAGTAGAACCAACATGTAACGTGTCGTAACAATTTGGCCAGCCCTACTGGCTTTCACGGTAAAACTCCTGATTACATGGGATGTCGCCCCGATCCATCACCGATGGCCTTGTAGCGGGGCCGGCAGGTCGACATCTTGATCAAGCGGTACTGTGGATTAACATGGTCGTGGGGCAGGCCACTTTCTGGTCTGTACATGCAGCCGCAGCGGTTAATCCCGTCCGTCATGGAGTCGTTTTTCCGCGTGTCTGTTTCGTGGGCCAGCTTTGCATACCTGTGAGTAGACAAAATCTAACTGACAGGAAATCAAACGATACTGTGTATCGCGAGATCCATGCGGTGCACAACGTCTACTGAGCAAGCTAAATCTATCAGCACTCACCACTCCTTTAGCATTGTATCGACGTCTTTCTGGTGACATGTCACTGTCCACTTCATCCATTCTTTAGTGTAGGGTGCTCGTTGTATCTGGCTCGCCAACCCACTGCTAGAGGCCAGTATGAACTAAAATAGTTTACAGAACTTTGATTGGCAGTCAGGCATTCAGCGAGTGGGCGAGTACCGAACAAACGTGTCTTCCCATAACTTAATGCAGGCCCCATCCGCTAGATGTCGCTCCAATTTATGTTTGTCTAACTTGAAGCTAGACAGCAGATGCAGGTAAATTAAAATATTTTTTTTTCCAGAACCATGAAGTTCAATCAGTAATAGTAATCAAATAAAGCATGAAGAATAATCGCGTAAGATAGCAGTTACAAAATTCATCGAATGCAGCTGTCTTCTCAACAAATTAGCTGTGGGATCATTGCAGCAGAATGACGGGTAGATATTTCAAACATTAAATGTTAATTGCCCACTGAGTAACGACACACACCGTGCATATGTCACCCCCAGACATACTCGACGTATGAAATCGTAGTCCAAACACCATGATGACACCAAAAACACCAAGAATCGCAGTAAAACATCCTTTACGCCAAAGACAGGTTCGGATAATGGAGGCGACGTCATCATAGACGTGACGTCATCATGGACGTGATGCCATCACGGACGTGGCATCTGTTCTGGCAAATGAATGTTTCTCCAAATAGAGTGCGCAACCGATGTGCCCGTCACATATGTCAATTTGGCGGATCTATCTATTTTGGTGCCCCTTATATTCACATTAAGACATGGCAGTGTTTCAGTCTCCCATGAAAATTGATGACCATGCAAATTTTTTGAATATGCATTAAATCCTTACACCAGCTGTCCTGGCTTCCATCTTCAACTTGGCGGGGAATAAGAGACATTTTATTGAAGCATCTGTGACAATCATTGTTGCCATATTAATACTTATAGTAATATCCAATTTTCCGCTCGCCTGTATTTGCATCATATTCATGCTTTTATAAATTGTTTTCCTTCTTTTCTTCCTATTGTGATAACACCTTCTTCCGCCTGCCAAGTCTGTGACAGAGCTAATATCCCTGAGGGGTTGTGACTCAGATTTGGTGAATCACCATATATAATTCCTTTTCGGCCGCAATCTCGTATGTCGTATACTTCATACCCACGCTCAGAGACATGGCGCAGGGCATGGAGGGGAACTGATGCTCGCGAGACACAAGTTGTTTCATCCGGTAGGGGAACAATCTTTGTTTAATTTTGTCATGTACGATTTATTTTCATAATAGTATTAAGGTGTAAACATTGCCCACAGATAAAAACGCGTGACAAATCAAAAGTTCATAATATATGGTCGGCTATTCAGGGTTCTGCAAAAAGCGTCTCGAGTGGTTTCCATTTTCGCTTTAAAATCTGTTCACATAAATAGTGCTGATATTTTACTTTAATACTTTCTACCACGTAAGTATTACCTCATGGCGTTCCTCATCCCACCTACATGCGGCACTTATATATATACATTTTGACTATTGTCAAGATATTGTTTACAAGTGAATCATAAGTTGGTAAACTATCCCTAAACATCACAGATTGGTGGGTGAATGATCGGTCAAACATATATATATGTTTAACTTTGACGGCACCCTGTCTGGTGATCGATAATTATAATGACAATATCGGACAATATGTTGTATGGTAAGCTAAGGTAGGGAACAGGTTACTTTCGTATATATTATATGATTATCTTATATATCCTTTACTGCACTTAATAAGATGCATGGAGAATCGTTGCCACAAATATATCGTTAAGTAGGCATCTGATCTCGTCTCTATCTCATAGCCTATTCTAGCAGGTCTTCTCTATAACTATCTTCAATTGTACTTTAAAATACTCTTCTCATGTGTCAATTTAACCCTAAAGGTATCGATAGCCGGGCATCGGAAAACCGACAATCCGACGGAGCAAACAGAGGGTATTGATGGTGTCAAACAGATAGCACTAAGCGACCCGGTTTAGAGCAGCATACAAGGAAAGCCACAAGAAGGGGGGAACCCTGCATAGGGCACCACAATCCACCACTATACACCGACTGAGTATTGTTCTCCTCGTGTCCTCCATGCCAAGTCATTCCGAGACGAGTACGGACACACCGGTGACGTCATTACGAGGGGAAATGAGCAACAGAAGAAGGTGCCGATTGGTGGTTGTACTCTTCAGGGGCCGTATTCATAATCACCACTTAGGCTACGCCACTAGACTTAGCGCTAAGTGGAAGATTTGTCGTGCGATTTTTGGGTTCAAAATACATCAGTAGTCACCCAAAAAGTGGATTTTCTGAATTAAGAAAGTGCTCAAATTTTATTGAAGACGATTTCTTGATCATGAGCGCCACCGCAACGAGCTGGTGAGGCTAAGATGAAAACGCACTTTTCGTGCGTAACTTACGAGAGGATTATGAATACGGCCCCAGGCCATAATGGATATCGGTGCCCATCACAGCAGTTAGCTTCCATGTCAGCGAATAGGTTGTGAAAACCTAGTGGACGCGCGTGTCGATGGCAATGTCGTTTTATCAGTGACAGCAGCGTGATGCGCATTGTGTCTTCCGCCATGTGTGACTTTACGCCAAGTAACGCTGCGGGCCACGCACCTGTTTTACGGCACAGGGATTCACGCGAGGTCTTCACTGAATGGGCTGGGTGCGACGTGATGTGTACTGCCTTGGCCCTTCGTCACATATCATTAACATTGTAAGTGGATGTTAACTATAGCTGCGAAATGGGTGGATATAACCATAGAGACACTAAAATACCTTAGGGCGTGTCTTGACGTCGGTCTGCTGAGTGGCCAAGCAGTGGATGGAATATTGGAGGAGGAGGCGGGAGTATGGAGCAGTGTGGGTACATGTGTGCCAAGATGGCAATGTCCTAGAGTTGACCACCGCAATGGACATTGTGTTTGATATTGTTGCATTGGTGATATCACTAAATAATATGCCCACTCACCCTGCTATTAAAGGAAATATATTCCAGTGAATCCCGTACTCCTGAGTATACACGGCGAGGCACACACCATGCATAATATATAATATTCAGGGAGACGACAGAGCACATAGCTACTTACATTGATAAAGATATAGAATATAAGTACCCACAAAATGTCTTACGTTTTACTACTCTGTTCCAGCCAGTATCTTAACTTATCGCATAGTCTTCCGTGATACCAGGTGTACCAGATGATACCCATATGTAGCCACACAATCTTCTAGAAAGCTCCGCACTAGATGGATGTGGAATAAATGTGGACGAGGTGCATAATATGCATCGATATATCCCTGTGACATTACCACAAAATGCACCTTTTAACTCTCATTAATACAAAATTCTAATCGTTGTAATTGTTATATAGCGTACTGCATAATATAGGTTCATCGATGCTTGCTTTATACGAAAAATGCTATATTATTTCCACACTTTCGTACCATACCCTCCTATCATTCCTAATCAGTTTATTTCGCTTCTAGGGCGTAATTTACAAATATAATGAAGCTTACATGAACGTCTTTTATAACGTTTCTTTGTTGACGAGATATTCAGAAAACATTTCAACACATATTCCATTGTGTCCAGTTTTGTATTCCAATAATGCCACTGTTCACAGATGGGAAGCTATTTATCTACGACGCGCCTTTAATGAAGGTGACAAGTAAAACGTCCTAAAAGATGTATCGTAGGATTATCAAATCGTTGCAATGACATAAGTTTATTAAACAAAATTGTGTGACGTCACGGCTTTGTCTTAAGTGTTTATTATCTAACAAAAAGTCACCGGGAAACAGACCTAGCCGTGTTATATCAACGTAAGTTTGCATTATTTAAATAATTAATGAATGGTTTATTCAGTTCAACAATAGGCCCGGGGCCCTCGTGTTGACAGGTAACATACATTGTACACAATACAATCTTATTCGGTTATATATTTTAATAGCTCGAACGCGCTGTATACAAACTTTGCTAGCTTATTTATTACAGATGAATTTGTCGTCGTCATAAGGGATATATATTTCGCATGGTCAGGTCTTTGCCAATAATATTTAGGTAAGATTGTGCTTCTTAAGTCGCTATACAGCGGACACTAACAAAGAATGATGCTCTTTCTAGAGAACATTACATTTGGGACACGTTCTCTCCTCGACAGGAGTTGCGCTGGGTTTATGCCACCTTCCCGCTTCTATCTTCAGTCTATGACTAAAAGTGCGCAGCTTCGTTAGTGCACACATAAAACGGTTTGTCTGCACCTTATCAAGATAACCTGCCTGGCCCGATAAACTGCTATATTCAATATATTTAGATCCGCGAGATAGCAATGCTAGTACCGGCTAACTTATTTTGAAAGAAACAGTCATAGATACGTCGCTTGGCAATTGAAATAAAGCAAATGGGATCAGCTACACTCTGATTCGGCCATGCGTCCCTGAAGCCAGGCGAAAATAGTGTGTCACGGACCATGGAAGCCCGGTTGGTTTTACCGTTTTCAACATCTTTTAGTAATAGGAGTGTCACGGTTTAATAAGTCGAGCAGAGCTGAGCTGAGGCGAGCTAGCTGATGTCAGAACGTGCAAATTTGAAGAGAAAAAACAATGGCATGTATAAGTTAATGTTAAGCTCCGGAGAGTACGGCGGATTAGATCACAAAGCTCTAAATATATGCAGATTCGACACTTATCGATTGCCGTCTATGAACACCGTCTGACATTGGCCATATCATTTCTACTAAAGGTGTCACATGTGTGTTTAATGGTGCGGGATATATTTATATCCTACTACCAAAGATATGACCTATATATAGGCCTATGGAAAATCTAGTTTAAAGTAAAAGCGTTAACTCCATAATATTGGCTTTCATGGGAAGTTGCTATGACGTAAACCCATGTGTGGGGAGTTGAATTAAACTTTTAAAATGTCTAATTCCGCCAGCCCCACCCGCCCCCCCCCCCCCCCTCCCCCCGGGGGCTTTCCATTGACTGGTGCATTAGTTGATCGGTCGTTGTTTCATTTTAAAGCCAACCCGTTCTTTCCTTATTTCTCACTGACGTATTAGTCGTGCAGTGCATTGATACAATACTCAATTTTCCAAACATGGAATATAAACCATGTAAGTCATGTGCAGAACTAATGCCTTATTTTATAACAATGTAATAAGTACGTTAAAGAACTCGCTGTCGTGTATTATCCGAATAAAGAACTCGACGCTATTGCGTCTCGTGCTTTACTTCGGCGAATGCATTCCAGTTACTTCTTTAACTAGTACATAGCAACTGTTGTACACTTTTACTTTTGAGTAGAGTATTACCACAGGATATGTTGTTAAGTACAGAGTGGCAGCAAGGTTATGTACTTGATCTTACTCTGATGGGATTGCATTGGTGACTGCTCTTGTTGGCAACAAACAATAGAAACACAGCGACGATAGAAAACAACAATCAGACAGATGGCGACATCGAGATATAATGGCGAATTGGACCAGGTGAGCTTGCCAAAACAAACAAAAAGGGCAAGCAAAAATGGAACGGGAAGAGAACGGATAATACCACCGACATAAAGGTTGGAGATTGAGGATAAGAGATAATGAGAAAAACGACAGGACACGCGAGGTGTAGAAACTCGCATAGTGAACCACCGCGTACTACCAACGTTTTCTGTTTTCTGAATACGTGACTTTCGCCATGTGTGGCATTACCCGTAATAATTAAATTATTTGCTTCTTTGGCGCTGGAGTATCATCGATGTCTTGTCTGACTACCACTATATTTTCGAGCACGTATCTGCCAATCCCAATTATGCGACCTTAGAACTGTTCAAGCAAGCCACGCACCCATCCCATGGTGTTCTGTTATGAATCTTATTCACAATATAGCATGGCGTGGATTTACTTTTGTTTACTTCCATGGCCTCTATGCGTACCCGATCATAACCGGCTACGAGAAGAACAAATGGTCATGTCAAAATAGTATCTCTATGAAAATCAGACTTCTATAGATTATTCTAGTTCCATAATATTTATTTTGCTAAGGGTAAAACCACACATAACCGGTGTATGTTTGCTCACCCTGTCCGGTTATGGCATCGATGTGCGAGTTACAATTCGCCGTCTAGATTTAGCGTATGATATACATTAATATAATATGCTTGGTCAATTATTAATCAGAACTGTAATACTGTGTAATAAAACAAGGCACATTTAAAATAGGAACAAATCGCTACGATCACGATATTTGGATTTAAAAGGATATGCGGAAGCAAGGCCACATGTGTAATATAATCTATTATACTCGTATTGCCGGAAGCAGACGACATTTAGATGCCGCCTGCACTTAAATCGATCCGGCCTTCCACATAAAGAAAGTTTTACTTCGAGACCCCTTTCATTATGATGTCTCGCCCGGACTTAACGAGCATGTCTGGCGGGTGAAATAGCCACACAGGATGTGGTGTAGACTAGCTCCTTTGCCAATGTCAGTAATAATCCTGAAATGGCTCTTTAACGACATGGACAATATCTACCCAGGGAGTGTTCTGCTTATGATGAATGTGTTTCAGACATCATACATAGTTTCCGTAAGATCCTACATAGACCTGAGTGCGTGATTATCTTTTGGCTTCACATGAGGTCAAAGACGTTGAGAATTAAGTCGCTTTGGAGGAAGGCGGTGGCAAGATAATGCGATGGGACAGGGGAAGGTCGGCAGGGGATTGTTTCTACTTGCTACTTGCACTGCTGCTGTGTATTTTTCCTCATATGTCTGATGAAAGCGAATGGGTGTATGGCACTGTCGACCATGGCATTATACCGCAGGTGAGATGGTATAATACCGCAGGTGAGATTCACGACACATGTTTTCTTGTTTTCTAATTGTTTACAATATGAAGAGCTTGAATGGGTATGTCTATACACGTGAATTTGATGCCACATTCTGCTTAAAGTGTTCGTGCCACGCCAAAACAACTTTAGCTAATATTAATCTTCTGTGTGTCCGCGCTTATATTACCGAGCTGTAACGCCCCAAATAGTAGAAGGGCTACTTTTTCCACTTGTTTTCGCACCTACCAACTTCTGCGAGCGAGGAAAGTGACGTCAAAGGGGAATACAAACGCACGTGCTTTTATATTGAGACTCAGACTCTGTCTGCTCATTGGCTTGAACTCAACGAAACGCACTCAACCATAAAAACAATACACGCCCTCGACCACAGATGTCTACGCACTGCATCAAAGCTCACCTGTCAATTTTGTGACATCATTTGGGAATTTGCAAATAACGCTCAGATGCAATGCTCCCAGAAATAAACCCGCCGGACGTCACCTTTGCTACTTTAACGAACCCGTCTATAGTGATAGCGTTGAATAAAAACTGTGAACTCCCATTAAAACAAATTGGTATTTGTTTATATTCCTTAAACCAAGTTACCTCTGAGCAAGACAAAATCGTGGCACGAACACTTTAAGTCGGTCCCAATCACATCCACAATATATTGTCTATCACACCCCGCCGCCTTGTCTGAAAGGGGGCGGAGGAGGAGGTCTGAAAGGGGGGCTAGGGAGGGGGTCCGAACGGGGTGGCGGGAGGGAGGGGGCTAAACAGGGGGTGGGGGCATGTGAAGGGGGCAAAAGGGGGAGGGGGTGGGGGGAGGTCTGGGGCGGAATTCCAAGGTGCGGCATGTCTAAGGCGTTGATATTAGGTTGACGTCAGGTTTGGGTTCCACGGTTCGGTTGGGGGTTGGGTAGCCCCGAAAGACCTCAGGGACTCGCAAGCTCGTCCCAAGGTCCCGAAGTGCCCTGTGACAACTTTTCAGCGATGCGCAATGTGCGGCACTACTTGGCCGAATTTCTTTCACATGCATTAACACTGCCCTCTTAAGTAAATATTTTCTTATTCTATATATCTTACTTTATTTAAAAACTCACTTTTCTTATTACGGATGCCCATTTACGGCACAGAAAACGGCCATTTAGTTTCGAGTCAGCGAGCACATCGCCATTTTTGACGTGCGATAATTTCAAAACAATGAAGATGGCCGCGCCGCACGCGCGCACAGAGTGCAGATTACCGCCATACTACGATGGCGCAGCTGGGCGTTGTACGCGGGGAACATGACTTGCAATTTATGAAATCGGATGTTTTATTCAATAAAACATTTGAATGTGACACCAGGCTTGTGTCTTTTATCCACACCATGCGCGTTGCTCTATTTATTATACTCGAATCACCAACGATTTTTTAAGCGCATAATTCGCGAATATCTAAAGGCGATAAGTGATCGTCGCCGTCTGCAACTTCGCGAATATCTAAAGGCGTAAAACACTAGACCGCATTCAGGTTGCGTCTGCAAGGCGACTTAGCTATATATTTGGTAATCCGTGTTGCCGTCTTTTTAATTCCGACGATCACATTATGCATATAGTCTAGTGCATTAAAAGTCTAAGCATGGACGACGCGATAGGTAGTGTCATGCGTGATCTAGGTCGGACGTACGAGTTGCGAGCCGAACAGCTCTCTGGTATACGTTTTGTGTGCTCTGGGAAAACCGTCGTTGCCGTTTTGCCCACAGGTTTCGGCAAAAGTGACATTGCCATTTTGTCGCCATTGGTTCTGAACAAGGTGAGTTTAGATAGATCTATAACAAAACAAACTCCTAAAATCTGACTCGTATGCTGAAAGTAACATTTTTAGTGCACATATTATGGCATTGTAACCAGCTGCAAGAAATTTGTCTTTAAAATAAGCAGCCGTGCGATTCGATTTACAGGCGATATTAACTACGAATAACCATTGACATGTAATTATGGTATTCCTATAATTATTACAGATAGATAGCACAAAGAAACATTTGGCTGTTGTCGTAAGCCCTCTTGCGGGTTTGATGCGGGATCAGCTCAAGCGCTGGTCCGAGGTGAACGTACGATGTGTGTCTGCAAGCGAATCACATCAGAAGTCTGATGGTACGACAGCCGTTTTATATAGTTATACTGTATTGAACACAAATAGAACTAGAGGTTTGGCATTAATGATAATTTAAACAAAACATATCAAATTGTCTTCGCCTTAAGTTGGTTGGCTGGTTAGTAGACACACGTGTATTGCCTTTTAAAGGGCAACACACGTCGCCAGGCACGTCATAAAGTCACGAAGACGATTATCTGCTGTTTGGTCAGGCCATGACAATTAAGTTCGTTGTTTCTTGCAGCCATACTGCAGAACGATTTCTCAGTGATTTTTGCTTTCCCTGAGTCGTTCTGTCAGACGACTGGCACCAGCCGTTGCGGACTTGGGGACAAAGGGCTTGTGTCCTGGTCATAGACGAGGCTCATTGCTTCAGTACATGGTAAACTACGTTTTACGCTAGTATATAAGCCTTTTGCATTCGACATACATGTAGTGCTATATCTTGGCCCATCCATGTTTAGATCTACTTGTAACATTTCCATTGTTACGTACTACAAACAATATGTACATTTCCAAACAGGGGTCTATCTTTTCGGCCGGAATATGCGGCGGTTGGGAAGCTGCGGGCTGTGCTAACTTGCCCGGTCCTTGTCTTGACGGCAACGGCGAGCCCGAAGATCTACCAAGATATCCTAGAGAAAATGCTTCTCGACCCGAGTCGTGTCGAGACGTTGTCCCTAACCGGTAAAGTGAATTACCTGTAGCGCCTGTTTTAATAAAAAAAATACTTCGATAATACTTCATTATTCCAAACATACGCAGGCTTATTTCATCCACATACTCGCTTGTTTTTTGTCAGACCTAATATTTACCTGTCTTGGAAAAAAAAAGTTGACCTCTCAGCCCTCAGTTGGTATGGCTCTTTGTTGCAAAGCCAGGACTTGCAAGTTGTTAAAATTCACTAAAAAGTGATCTGTATGTCATCAGATCAGAATATGTTGTTTACTTCCCATTATAAGGAAAATTGCCTTCTCATATGAAGACATCTTTAAATCATTGAGTCTACAAAGTTCTTCACGATGTAATTATCTAGTCCTTAACTTTATCAATTATAGAGTCATATAGTCATTCTGTTTTTGTTTTTCAGCACACTCACAACGTTAGTAGATGTGTTTTCACATTTGTCACAAATGATTGCCTACCGACCGCGGGAGAGGCCACAGGCTAAGCACATTATACAAATGTACCATGGTCGGCTGGGCACGGAAACTCAGACAATTATCCAAGATGAATTTTCATCAACGCACAGCGTCATTCGCTGTATCATTTCCACGGTGGCTTTCGGGATGGGAATACAGATTCCCGACATTGGGGTCCGTCCTCAAAGATCGTTAACTATTGGCAGGAGGTCGGACGATGTGGCCGAGACGGGCGCCCGGGAAAGGCCATATTGTATGTGCCATCCCGGTCATGCAGTACAAGTAACGCGGACGCCGACATGGTAACTCTCGTAAAAGAAATACTCATATTGCCTGCGGCAGTACGTTCTGGAGGCATTGCTCCTCCCGCAAATGGACAAAGACGAGCTTCAAAAATGCTGTCATGGAACAAACTATTGCAGTTACTGCTCTGTCACAGCAACGACATCACTCCCACAACCATAGCCACAAACTAACTAATAAACACAGTTACCTCACACATACCTCACACATGTCTACCTAACACATCTCATACCTCACACTGACACGCAATATGAGGTAACTACATCAGCCCCGTGTAACTGTCCAGGGTCCAAGTGTCCATAATCTGGCTAAGGTTCCTGAGCCGGCGGCCCAACTTCCATGAATCCCGGAGGGTCGTCCACATTGGTACTTCCGGGAAGGCCTCATGAGCGCGTGGCCCATCCCGGCTGTACTGCAGCAAGCCCCGTGGATGGAACTCCTCCAGCAGAGTTCTGACATCCCGACTGTAGCTTGGGTTGTAGACCTTAGTGGCCATGTCACGACGCGATGTCCCCAGACAGCGCAGCAACTGATCCAGTTTCTTCCCAAATGCGCCGCTGAGCTGGCTACATCTCCTTAGCTGGTCGTCTGTGTAATTCCTTCTTGACCGTTTGAGCATCTCTGGAAAAATTGAAAAACACGGATCCCGTGTTTTGCAACACAATACCTGACACGCAGATAATCGTATTCCTTTGTATTATTGAAACGTTGGGCTGGGTATAGCTGTACAGAACATCGACGAATTTGAATGATTCTGCATACACCGCTCACATAATTATTGTATTGGTGTTATCTAATTATTACCTTTGAAATCGTTGTTGAGAAACTCATTGACGAGATTGAGGCCGATATTTCCCCCGGGCCGACCACTCAGGTTGGCCACCCGCTCCCACGTCAGTTCATGACGCAGGCGCTCTGGGGCACATCCACCTGTGTCTGTAATATTAAAATGCATGGATTAAACTCACCATACCACCCTCCGTATATGCCTTCACGACGGTTTTTGGTACTGCATAGGCGCTGCATATAGCTGCATTTAATAATAACCAGTCAAATGGTCACAGTACGACTCCAATAGTTACACCAAGCAGGAGGGTGCGCCGAAAGAAGAGATATACCCTTCCAACATTTACCTGAGGGGGGCGGGGAGGGCCTTCTAGAAGTCATACTAACACATTTAGAAATCATTTCAAGCATTTAAATATCTTAACGCGGAAACGGATATACTTGCATGCAAGAAGCTTGTAGCCTATGATGAGGTACTTGTAGTGGCCGCGTTGCCATAAGTCCATCATATGGAGTTTCCAGAAGGACAGCAGGGCGGGCCCATCTCCTTCGCGCACCACGTCCTTGAGCGCCAGATGGTTCAGGCCTCGCCACAGTAGGGACAGATTGTGCCGCAAGACCTTGTTATCCTTGTCTTCTAGCTCTCTGCACTCAGCACTGCAATGTCACCCAACTGGAAATTAACGAAACTGGTTTGTGCGCATGTTGATGTAATAATGTATAGATATATAATTTGATATGTTCAGGTTCAGGTTCAAATGCGGTTTGGTGAACTCCTCCAACGCTGACGACTCTGGCTGACACAACATAGAGGCGGAGGCGGGGGTACACCAAATGTGCAAAGGGATTGGAATGGGGAGTGCGGGTGGTGGCAGGGGCGCGTGCAGGAATCTATGAAACGGGCAGCACAATTACAAAAAGGACGACCGGGTGGTGGGGGTGGGGGGTGAAGGGGGGACACTGAAATCTTGCGACCGCGGGGGGGGGGGGGAGACTGAACGAAATTGCGCCCGAGGCGTCCATTGTCTTTGATGACCGGGGGGGGGGGCACAGATATACTTTGAGGTCTGAAAGGGGGCCATGTGCCCCCTGTGCCCCCTGTGCCCCCTGTGCCCCCCACCTGCTGGACACGTCCATGGGAGGGCTTGAGCCGCCAGCTGCAGCACCGCATTACACTTCTCACCTGGAATGTCTTCGCGCCGTAGTCCAAGGCAGCCAGGATGGTACTTCTCATACCGCTTGCAAGCGTCCCCTAAGTGGCACGACACTAGACACTCTTCCGTCCGCGACTGGCACGTACAATAAATGTACCCTCCACTCTGGTCGCACGCAGGGGAGCAATACCAGTCTCCTACTGGAACCCGGTCTAGAAGGGGCTGCACACACTGCAAGTGAAACCACGCCCTATTGCATCGGACGTTGCAACACTGCACCATTCTCTCGCCGGTATCTGAAATGAGAGCAGCGGTTTAGTATTGCGCTATTATCTTTGACCTCGCCATTACTTTATTAACGGATTGAACGGGTTTTTCGGCGTCATGATCCCAAATAATTACCTTCTTCGCAAAAGCAGAAGCAGAATGAACTGGTCATCCTCTCCCGCGAAGGCTGCCATGGCAATTCGAATTTGCTCCGGAGGCGTTTGCTGCCAACAGTGTTCGACGACTCGCCGGCAAAGCCTCATAAGCCAAGCTTGCTGGTCCTCTCTGTTACCCTCTTCGGGAAAATCTGGAGGCCGGCTGTCCTGCGTGTCCATGCCAGACAATGTCATGGCCAGCAGCAACGCTAGTCCCTCGGTTGCAAACTGTAATGGTAGTAGAAAAAAATGTATAAAAAGTACATATCTTAAAGCTAATCACTTAGTAATAATAATATAACGTACCACAGGGGCGTGTGCAGGAATTCTTGAAAGGGGGCCACAATAGGGGGAGAGGCACAAATACATAAAAGTGCGTGTAAAAGCCCGAGACCTTAGGGTCTAAAATAGAAGCGAGGGCACGTGCCCCATGTGCCCTCACTGAACACGTCCATATACCATACCACGAATAAAATAATTATTTCACTCGTTATTACAAATACAACAAATACCATATAACAATATTATTCGCATTCACGGCAATAAAAGGAAAGACCCCCCTGCAGGAGGTCTACCACATGCTGGCAGTTGTGCATGACTTCCTTCTTAACGGAGCGATGGCGGAAATACTCTTTGAGGTGGTAAAGAGTGCAGGGATCTGTTACACTGGTTCCCTTGAAATAGGCGTCCATAGTGTCCTATAGATGAATAGGTAATGATTAATTCTAAGCATACTGGCAATTCAACAATAAAATATATAAACAAACACACACTAGAATAGAGACTTGTGTATTTGAACATGTTAAAGTTGCATATCGAGCTCTTTCTCGCCCAAACTAAAGAGGTCAAAATACAAATAATAAAATTAAAATCCTTAAATCTTCCAAAATTTCTTTTGTCGATATTCCACACATGCCAGACTACCAAATGGAATCTCTTAGCCTTGCCCGTGATATTACTTAACCACAACTTTTCAACTTAGTGGTAAACGTCATCAGTTGTGTGCTTCGCGATGCTTTGTTACAAGTAGCATTGCCGCGACATTTCCGAGTTCCGCGGTGTCCCGGGTTAGACACGTTTTCCCTATCACAGCCGAAATGTTTATTAGGTTTCTAAATTTATATAATGAAACAATCGAGTTTTCTGCAATTTGTGATATATATGTCGCCTGGGCTTAGATTTCACAGTAAAGGCTCAACAAACAACTTTAAGCAAATTGACCATATTATTTACCTGCAGGATGATGCCTTCCCTGTGAAATTCCTGGGGTGATGGCAGTAATCCCTCAAGCGCCATGGCAGGCGTCGCAGCCAGTGCCTGGACCCGCTTGGCGTGGATCATCCTTTCGATGCTGAGGCCGTCTCCGTTGCATGGGATGGTGTGGACGTCGCCATCCACCTCCGGCACGTACCTGCGCAGGTGCGACATGAAAGCTATGGTCTCTGGTTCGGTGGACGGATCCTCATCTATCACGCCCAAATTAAATATTTGGGTCGGTTATTTTTTAGTTCTTCTGTGAAGGCGTGAGGCACGTGTTTACAGACTTGAAGGTGACCAAGGGCCGGTATGTGGGTAACCAACACCCTCGCCACCATGGTCGTCATCCTGTCGCGGAGGGAGCTAAAGTCTGACGCTTGTGGGGAAAAAAAGAGGCTGGGTCAAGGTCCATTGCAGGGGTCATGTCAACGCCCGACATGTGGAGGCTCGTTAGGCGATGTTGGGACGCGAAGGCCAGGGCCATCAGATGGAACCGGTTTCCCTGATCTAGCATTTGGTGCTTTCAATGCTCCTGGAACTGGACGTTATCCCAAGTGACGCTGAAACCTTTGGGTGCGTCTTCATCACCGTCCAGGACTAAGGGCTTCCTGGCCACGGAAATCCTGCCACAGGTTCTGCCACCTGCTTCTTGTGTTCCTCTATGGTCCTTTTCAGGTGGAGGATCCTGCTGTCATAGGATTCACACAGGGCATCAACGCGGCGTCTGTTGGCATCGACGCCCATACAAACGCCGAGAGAGTTAAGCATTTGTACGGTTGCCTGTGACGCTCCCTGGCGCCATAGATCTACGCCGATTGACGCCTGCGGGAAGATCAATGTGGCCGGTTTGCGCGAGAACAGAACGGATGATACACAAATACCCATCCGGGAGTCTCGTCGGAGTGATGCCTCTGCATTCGTCAACGTTCTGCAAAAAAAAAGAACCCAATGGTTCTGTATCCATCAAACGTAATGAAACATATGACAAAATAGGATCAGGAATTTGAAAAGGGGTGGGGGGAGTCACTGAAGACTTGCGACCGCCGGAGTTGGGGAGTCTAAACTTGATTTTGCATTTTAAAAAGGTTAATTGAAAAGAGTTCTTAGCATCTCCGTTGATCCACTGATAGCCCCAATTACGACTCCCTTTTTCGGCGGCAAATGAAAGCTGCCAGAAGGATGCTACTGGGTACTTCATGGCTATAAGGCTCGCCAGCGCGAAACCAAGTATGTTAAAAGCAAGCGGGGAGGTCCACTGGAATAGCGTGGGGCCAGAGGGGGGGGGGGGGGCGAAGGGGGCCTCTTAAAACTCACCGTCTTGCGCCTCTCACCCCCTTGTTCCGGAGACGTTGGAAGGATTCCACGTTGGGCATGGCAGCATTAAGCATACCCGTCAGAACAGGTATAGATGTGCGACCCTCGTACATAACCTTGGTCCACGTGAACTCTTCCACGTTCTTTAGGGTCACATCCTGGGCCAAGGAGGGTAACGCGTTTTGTCCACGCTTGGTGGCTGAGGTGATCTCTCTCTTGACTAGCTTCTGGGTCACCTTTAACATTGCAGCCTTAGCACGCGGACTACTTCGGACAAGCACACGGAACAGACGTTCGTAGTGGGAATAAGTTAATAGCTGTATAGCAGTGTTCTTGAAACTGGTTGGTTCATCGTTGTGTCGTGGGGCAGACCTTCGGAGCCGAGAGGCAAACAGGGATCCTTTTTGGGGTGTGACATTTACGTTTGCCCTCTTCGGTGTTCGTACGCGAAGGGGTTGTGATTGGAATGGTGTGGGGTGAGGTGAGAATGCGAACATTACTGGCTGAGCATCTGGTTTCAGTATCTGGGGATGCAGTATTTACCAATACTACGAAGACGATTACAGTGGTTATTCTACCACCTAGCCACCACTCTCACCTCCCCCCCCCACCCCTATATATATACCGCCATACATCAAACATGCCACAACCCCGGAATTCTGGACTGAAATAATTAACCAATGTAGGGTGCAATTTTCCTCTTACCTATTTAATTTAAATGAAAACTGAGTAGCCGGCATGGCAGGCTCTGTCCTTTGAGCCGCGTCTGCCCTATTATTAATGACGGGGACAGTATTGTCAAATGACATTGTAAATATTTAATTGTGTATTCATAATTGTTTTACTATTATTAGTGTTACCGTTATTACAGTGTTATTTATGTATTTGTCTGTACCATACGTGGCTTGAGCTCCCCTGCGAGTGGAGGTAATTTATTACATACAGATGTTAAGTAGACACGACGCAAGTATGACGCCACCGTGTGGACGGTTGATGGGTCCCAGTGTCAGCAATAAAGCGCGTCATCCCAGGCCTTTACGACCCCTATCTGCTCTATGCCTTGTATCAAGGCTTTAATGGTGGCTCTAGAGGAAGTCGGGTGGAACTGTGTTGTGTAACCCCAGTCCGCTCTTCGAGGTCAAAGGTCACGATCATAGATCAATGCTTTGAATTTGGAATGAGACATGGTTCACTTAATACGTTACTCTTTATCTGTGGTGAGCGTAAAACATGAAGGAAGTCTAATACAACTGGTAATAGGGTCGTACCGCGTATCGAGGTCCTCTCTCCCAAACTAATTGCTTGTACACAATAAAGGCCTATCTGTTGATCAGAAAATTACCAGAAAAAACGTAGAGAATTTCATGTGGTTACCATATATACGGGAGAAGGCAATCCCGAGCATTAGATCGGTTAAACTGGAAAGGATGGCAAACTGTCGCGTGATGTGGATTTGGGGATACAGCTAAATGTAAAAAAAAGTGTATGGGGCGATTAAGTTAAAGCGACCATTACAACAACATATAAACATGTGAACAGGCGGGACCGCAAGAATTACTCATCCGACTAGTCGTCAAATCAAAGATTAGGATCGCGAAGAAAAAAATGACGACCGGGGAAAGCATCCTATTTTGCATGTTATTCCGAAAAAAACGTGCATCAGTAATCCGACAAAAACATGGTTCAGTGCTTGAATGGACGGTTACATGGTAAACGGGCTTTATGCTGGTCAGGTGAGCTGGAATGCACCTCCTGAACTCTCGTCAGCCTTCTCTTCCCGGCTACATGCGCTGCGTAAACAACGTTATCCATGGAATTGACCCGGCCGTCAAGTGGGGTTTGATGCTCGTATGTGTCCAAGGCATTTTTGTGTTAACAGGCATTGAGGCATGGATGCAACCGACACTCAGCCACCCAACAACCACCAAGAAAGGTACTTTTGTTTGCACGCCGTCCGCCAACCGGCCGCGCCATTTCTAAGTTACCGGCCCAAGTCTCCAGTCTGGCTGCAGTCCTTCACGGTCAGTGATGCATACCCGAGTGTCGTCTAATTACCCAAGCATAGGTGTGAAATGTGAGTCTAATTACCCAAGCATAGGTGTGAAGTGTGAGTCTAATTACCCAAGCATAGGTGTGAAGTGTGAGTCTAATTACCCAAGCATAGGTGTGAAGTGTGAGTCTAATTACCCAAGCATAGGTGTGAAGTGTGAGTCTAATTACCCAAGCATAGGTGTGAAGTGTGAGTCTAATTACCCAGGCATAGGTGTGAAGTGTGAGTCTAATTACCCAAGCATAGGTGTGAAGTGTGAGTCTAATTACCCAAGCATAGGTGTGAAGTGTGAGTCTAATTACCCAAGCATAGGTGTGAAGTGTGAGTGTGCAGACCAATGGAAGCAATATTTGTTACTGGGGTGACATAAGGCACTTTTAATGACGAAGCAGATGGAGAGAATATGCACATGGAGCGAGAAACAATGCCATATAGACCTTCTCACCTCAGAACACTCAGTAAATGTCATCGTTTTAAGTTTAAGACGTTCAGGGTTTGTATCCTGGACTTGATGTCACAAAGGGCCACAGCCAAGTGGGTGTGAGAAGACGGTGTCCAAACTTACCTGTGACACCATTACATAAATTGTCTCGTCGATAGCTTCTCGCGAAGACGATAGAATAAATCCCTTGCGAACGAAAAATAATAATGCCCTGGCTGTTTCACAATATTGGGGAATAACATGTGAAAGATGAAGATGATTGATGACGTGAATCTGAACTGAGGCTACATCGATATCGGGATGAGATAGCGAGATAGGCGACCTGTCAGAAAGGATCGCGAACATAAACGGTTACAGTGACAAGACATAATTGCCTTTTTGATATATTGGAGTATGTGGCAGGGGTGAAAGCTGAACCGTCTGACGGACAAATGTCTTACTTGCCTGGGCGAGCAGTCTAGGACCTAGGCCCATGGCGGATATCCAATTATTCTTTGTCCTTAATGAATGATTGGCCGCACAAAGACGGCGTTTGGGGCGACCACTACAGTGAGTAAGCACAGTATTTCGCCTCTGTAGTAAACGCTATGACGTCAGTATAACTCGTCCTCCACAAGTTCTGACTCAGAGCAGTTCTGATTATAGGACTGGGCAATTGACCGCAGTGTAAGTAGTAGGAATCAAAGATCTAGCGATGTTTTGCGAATAACAATGCATGAAAAATGAGCGATGTGGCTTTACCTTATACTATATGTGGCACCTTCTTCCTCGCCGCAATTACATAGAATAAAGAGTACTGGGAGGCATGGGGGTTCTCTGACCCTGACATTGCGCCATTACGCTCTTATCTATGACCTGTAATAAAAAATCCTCTCTGCTCTACCACCACTACCGCTCTCCCACGCTACCAATTTGCGCCACGTGTAGAATAATTGGTCCCGTGGGCGCCAGTCTCAGTTCAAGGCAATGCCAACGAGCATCGTGGCTATTGCTTGAAAGACATGTTCTGAAGTGTAATTGGGTGTACAACTTTTCCGCAAAAGAATGTCAAAATGTCGAAGTTAGTGGCCGGCTTTATATTCCTGCGCGCCTGTTAGCTGCTCGGTATTTTGTGTGTGATGTCGACCGCGGCTCGCTATCGCGTCCGCGCGCGATATAAATAAACCGCGCACTTTTAACGTTGAAATTGTTGTTTTACAGACTCTCAGAGATATAAAACATATATGCATCATAATTTTGAGATACATTTAGTCTTGATTCTAAAATGTAAACAATCTAAGATAAGCGCATATAACTATATTGCTTTAATGCATAGACGCCTGGGGGTGTGCGGGGGGTGGGGGGCAACGGTTGGGTGGTTAATGGGTTGGGGCAAGGCACCGGATTCGACCATCGATCCGAATTTCAACCAACTGAGACATCCAGTTGACTTTCCTCCTCACCGGTACAGTGAAAGGTGCCCCGCAGGGAGAACCCTGTGGTTGCCTCCCTGTATTTAGGTCGGGCACCATTATTACTTCACCTTGGTCACAGGCACCGTGCCGATATCTGTTGGCGGCCAGCTACAGTCCCATGTGATACCTCTAAACGGCGTTTAGCCCCTGTGGACATAGTGGAGGTCAGTGCTGATCCGCATCCTCGCATTATAACCGTATCTATGTCCGGTAGGGAACCGCCCTACCCTTAGTGCCGTGGGGCATTGTCACAAAGTGGAAAAGACTGCAGTGCTTCGATACGAAGCATTAACGTGTTTCTTCATTTAGAAGTTCATACGAGTTTAGCGATCTATTTTTATTAAGCAATGCAATGTATTACCTGTTATTATGAAGGGTTTGTTTACACGAAAGGCAGATGTACATAATTATAACATAAGAAGGTTGCATATTCCTGAAGGTTATTACATATTCCTAAATGTGAATGCCAATTTATGAAAATATCTATGAGATATAATGGGATATATATATATTTAATACATGATTTGGTAACTTAAGCATTAAATCTTCGCTGCACCTTTTTAAGTGAAATGCTTCGGTTATTTTGTTAAAGATAATCGATGCGAGTGATGTTAATTAGACGTACACATATCCAACCATGGTTGCCGCCCTGTATTTAGGCCAGCTCCAGTCCTATGTGATGCCTCTAAACGGTATTTAGTCAGATATACATAGTGTACCACAAGAAGGTCGCAGTTAATTCATATTCCTAAATATATATGTAAATTGGCAGAAATATCTATGAGATATAATGGGATATATATATATATTTAATAAATGGCTTGGTAAGGTTAGCTATTAACCTCTGCTTCTTTGATAAAGACAATCGATGTCAGTTAATGTGTAAATAACCAATCCCAATGCCATTATATTTGTTAATAGAAAGAAAGAATAATAGCGCAATGATTGGCCCAAATCGATACATTATCTAGATTGTTGTATTGCTGTTCTTGCATTTGCATTTGACCTGTTCCTGGTTTTTTGTTCTTGAGTGAATAAGCCTTGGCTTCTGTTGGTTGCCAAAATGTTTTTGCATTGTTCTGATTTGTGTACTTGTGACAATAAAGGTTATTATTATGGCAATCCAACAGTGAATGTAAGAATTGTTTTCTGCGAAGTGTAAGAATTGTTTTCTGCCATCTATCTGACATCTGTCGTTAGCTCGTGATGAATCACTACCATTTGGAA
This sequence comes from Arenicola marina, assembly GCA_964019135.1. NCBI lineage: Eukaryota > Metazoa > Annelida > Polychaeta > Arenicolidae > Arenicola > Arenicola marina. The sequence continues at coordinate 40,570,935 of OZ025257.1, read as the reverse complement.
AGCGAATCCCAACGTCATAATGGTCAACAGAAATTGTTTTGATTTCTCTCAGCGACACAATTGTGTTCACTGATATTGGAACCCCCGGCACGTCTTACACATGGCCAAAAAACATCGCACCCCGATTAGCCTCTTAAATGACATGCGCCCGTCCCCAAATGTCGACATACGCCGCGGGTCGACCAAGGTAATTTAAAGGTTAAGCCGCTCAGCAACGGGAGGGAGGAGAGCCGGAGAGTCCGAGAGAACGGCAGCCGTACATGACAACCTCATAGCGAGCGCCATATTGAAGGATTGGCTGAGAGGGGCACGACTCACCTGTCAGTGGCTATAACCGACCTGTACGAGACAAGTACGGAAAGCCTGAGTCAACCAAATTATCTGTTCTTGAGACGCTGCTCGGCAAGTACTTTATTAGTGGATGGGAGATGAATGTGGGGTGGGAGGATGGGGTCACATCTAATTCCTCCTAAGCCTTCTAGGCCTTCCAGCATACAAAAGCGATAGAAGCCAATGGCTTAAGGTGAATAGCGACTGGCACAAGGAAAGTAAGGTAACATTGTAGCATTGAAGTCATTCACATTTACATGAGAAGGCAGTCTTCTAAAATCGCTGGTCTAGAAGTTACAATGGCGTAGCTGGGTTCTACTTGTTTTCTAGAAGCGTGTGTCATTAATGTCGGATTGACAACACCGCCAGACAGCGCGTTTTCTCTCATAAGACACAGCCGCCTTAGCCGCCAACTTCCACCAGCCGTCCCTCCCTGACCTGATTGTTCTGTGAACATATGTACAAACCTGGCTTTGCCTAAGGCCACATGGCGGTCATAGGCGCGTTGACCCAGATGCACGTAACGCACCAAGTTTTTCTTGAATTAGGGTAATAGACCTGCCTAAATGGCAAGAGGTTTTATCTTTGAAATGTCTGGCACAATTGTTCAATCACAGTGCTTTGAAATAGTTTTAATGGATGGCCTGGTGAAACCATTATGATACTTAATTTGGAACCGGTAACAATATGCTGTTCTATGGCATATGGAGTCAGACAATCTTAGCAATTAGACGCATGGCAGGAATACTGGACGAGGGTCGATGACTATAAAATCGTCATAATATTATCATGTGTTGTAAGATTGGACTTAAATGCAGTGCAAAATGACAATAACAAACTTGTGACATGTGATGACATTATGTGACTATAAAAATATATATCATGAGAATAGTTATTCTGGCATTTGCACTTATTATCCGATATAGCTTGGTATCATATTGTTCGATATTTTTGTGCAAAAAACTGCGTAAGAAACGGACGATTGAGCAAACCATGTTAATCGGGTTTGCTATAAACTAGGATGGTTTTAAATGCTGTCTTATTCCAAAACGAATGAGCCATTAATTGCCGCGGGAAGCATGTGTCAATACTAAACACCATATTAAGCAATGTTATCTTACTTGAAATGACCATGATTTAGGGGTTGACGCGATCACATTTACAAGATGAGACACCCCATCAGCTGAAGGCGCACACACCCCATCAGGTGAAGGCGTACAGACACCCCATCGGTGAAGGCGCACACACCCCATCTGGTTGAAACATCAATCTCCGCCGTAGCACACAATGGCAGGGCGCCCAGTGTGACCTCTAGAAAGGATTGCCATATGCGCGTTCCCATTGCCTGAAGCAGACGACATTTAGTTGCCGTCTCCGCAATGCCCATTTCATCTCGGTAAAACGCGCCCGGCTCTAACATAGAACAAGGTTCTATTTTGAGGCGTCTTTTCTGCTAGTGATGTCTCCACTTGGCGTAACGAGCATGTCTGGAGATCGAATAAGCAAGGCAGATGTGAGGAAAACCGTCATCTCACCCATGTCGACAATAAGCGTTTATTTTTTGTTGAACGACTTGGTAAATATCTCCTCGGCTTTCTGCAGCAATCATCATGAAACAGTTTTTGTGATTGCGCAGGGAAGGTCGGTCAGCACTTCCGCCCTGAAGAGGGACATCAGAGGCGGGCGATACAAGTCAGTGCTGAATAGAGAGTCCCTTGGGCGAAGGTGATGGCGACATAAGTATACACGGCTTGTTTCGCTTTTGCCCCGGGTTGGACTTAGCCATGGACGCGAGTGCGAGGTTGACCTACTTTCTCCCTAATTAGTGCTATGTTGGACCCACACTTATTATTAACATAGCTAATCGCATTATGGAATCGCTTGTTGAGTGTCAACGCCTAGGCGTATACATGTGACCTGAATAAACAGGAGAGTTTTCCACGCAAACAACGAGGGGATGACAAAATGCACATTGTCAACAATGTTTAGCTGAAGTTACTGGCAGTGGGATAACAGAAGCGGGGCACCAAATGCATCTCTCACGGCATATAGTGGTGCTTGATTGCCTGGCATTGGTTAGCTTGTTGGTCCACACGTGTACCCAGCCGCAGCTGGTCCACACGTGTACCCAGCCGCAGCTGGTCCACACAAGTGACAACCCGAAATGCCTAATCCGGAGCGTCACGTGGTGGCTTCCTTGTGGGCCAAGGTCGTTGTCCATGACCTCACGGTGGCAGTATACGAACGCGTCATTACCATAGCTACCACGGAGGGATGCCGCCAGAGGAAGGAGATGGGCATGGAAATGTTTGCACTGTACCATACGAAGCTTTTGTGGTCGAGCGGCAACATTCTAGACTGCAAACCAGCATGTGTCCGGTTCGTGCCGCTCCCACGTGTTTCGTTCCATTGTTTTGTCTCTTTGTTATAGGGTTTTTTGGCGACAAGCAATTGCTTCATCGGAAGCGACTATGAAGTAGCCAACCATATTACAAGATGATGGATCAGATATTTTAGCGACTGCTGATAACATGACTGGTTAGATATTGTACTAGCCAGTTATATAATGGACAGTGCGTTTAGGAAAGAACATCTTCCCCGGTTATCTAAAAAAATTTCCCAGATCAAAATTGGCGTTTTTCTCAGCAACGTGACTTTCATTTCCAAATACAATTAAAATGAAAGGTCTCCGTTGTCGAGTGCCGCTGAATATGAGATGCCGTTCGATTAAAGTGTAAATGTCTAAAGGTTTAATCGCTTAGCAACGAAATGGATAAACCGGGGGCCGTCTCTTGGAGCCTCGCAGCGAGCACGGTAATGAAGGGATTACTTGGAGGGGCACGACTAACCTGTCAGTGGCTATGCACCAAACAGACACGGAACGCCGGAGTCATCTAGATTATATCGTGTTTCTTGCGAATCCAAGCGCAACAAAAACCTCAGCAGAGGGATGTGGACGTATCTATTGAGATGAAAGAGCCTCGCTACCTCCCTAGCCTCACTCCCTCTCCCGCTCCTCCACCCATCTCCGGAACGACAGACACAAAGGCTCTTTAAAAGAACTGTAATTGCCACAAGACATCCTTCTCTTTCTTCAGAAATGCAAAAGGACCATATTTTGATGTCGTTACCGCTGGGCTCTCATTACATATTCCCTGGAAACTTTGGATTCCAGGGCATTATTATACCATGGCCAGCTCCGCGTATAACATGTCTCCTCCAACAACCCTCACCAGCAAAAGCAATATCCCATCTCGGGACGCCTTAAGGCATATGGGCCTTCCTTTGTGGATCACTACAGAGTATGGGCTCCTAACCTAGATTTTTGGACTAGCTTTGAAATAATTAGCTCTTTAAAGGAACACAGGCGACAATGACATCAAATGAAAGACGCAAGCCGGCGAAAGGCTAACTATTTTTGCCATGCCGTCGGTATCACTTCATATATCGTTTCCGGGAGTATTCTTATAGAGTACGTTGTAGAATTCCTCAAACCACTCGTTGAGAAAACGCTTAGAATGGCTATAGAAAAATCGATAGAAAGCTTTGAATTTGTTTTATGGACATTCTCTAAGATATTTGCCTAAGGAGTGTAATGACCTGCAAACGTACTTGATCACAAGCGAAGAATCGCGCTCATTTCCAATATGGGAATCGAGAGCTAAAGCTCGCAATGACCATGATTAATATTCCCCTCGCATGCCGGTCTCAATCTGTGTCTCTGCTTCACTGCCTTGTCAACACGACCCTTAGACCCTTGTTACGCTCTTACAGAATACCGTGCTTCACTGTCTTGTCAACACGACCCTTAGACCCTTGTTACGCTCTTACAGAATAGCGTGTCTACATCCAGATGGATGACTAACCGACAACAACAGTCGTTTTGTGGCTGTTCGTCATATAATCATATACAACGTCAAAGATAACGAAGATAATTGCCTTAAAACTCCTTCATGAATGAAGTTTTTATTCGACGAGGGGTTTATAACGGTAATAAGCAGCATGTATTGTTTGCGCCAGCAGCAGCAGCATGGGATTTGCTTGACAGGGTAAGCAGTAATCTTACATACTTATAAAACAGTTCGTCTCCACCTTTACAATGATACTTGTCTTGATGTGTTCCGGGCGATATTCACTATTAAGCCGTTCGCTTCTGTCGCTTTTTAGTCGGAAGGCCGGGAATAAGAAGATATGGCGGGGATTTTCGGTCCAAAAATGTGCCACGCCATCCCCTCAGCTGATCTCGCCGTGTTCAAGAAGGAAAGCTCTGGCTTCTCCTCGATAGTCTAGGATAGATAGGCTATCGGCGTGACTGGTCAGTCGTGTCCCTCTAAGCCACCCCTTAATTAAGGCACTCGCTATCAGGCTGCTGTAGACGAATCAGATCCTGTCCGTCAGTCCGGTCTGGACTGCCCCCCCCCCCCCTCCCTCCCTGCCATGTCCTGTGGCTAGGCCATATCAGACCTGTGGTCTATTTCTCACGTACATAGTTCAGCCGACTAGGGGGCTTAGATGACTAAAATCGCCCACCGTTTACATGGTAACCTTATTCGACTAAGTCCCGTAGTCGGCTAACCTGCGTTGGTGAAATCCGCCATAGAGGGTTGAATGTGCAGACCAATGGAAACATTATTTTTCTTGGGGTGACATGGGGCACTTTTAATTACTTTGTAGATGGGGAGGATATGCACATGGTGTTGATTTATCTCAGTACTGCCATGTCAATGCCAAGCGTCTTTACAATGGCGTGATAAATATTTAGTTCTTAAATCAACCCATCTGGCGAGAAATAATGTCATAGAGACCTTTTCAGCTCAGGAATCTCGACGTAGACGTAGTCACTCGTAGTGCTGGACTTAATGCTGCAAAGGACCACAGCCAAGTGAGTGCGAGAAGAGGGGTGTCAAACTTACTTGTGACACCATTACATAAATTGTCTTATCGATCGCTACAGCACCTTACGAACATGTTATAATAAATATTTTGCGATGGATAGATAATAATGCCATGGCTTTTTCACAATGTTGGGGAATAACGCGTGAAAGATGAAAATGATTGATGACGTGACACTGAAACGGGGCTACACCGATATCGGGATGAGAAAGAATTGGTGTCAGAAAGGATCGCAAGCATAAAAGGTTATAATGACAAGACAAATCGCCTCCTCGATATACTGGAGTATGTGGCAGGGATAAAACTCAAACCGTCCGAGGGACAAACACGTTTCATGCCTGAGCGAGCAGCGATCTCTCTTTATGGCCGATAACCAATTATTCGTTGTCCTTTAATGATTGAATGGCTGCACATAGACGGCTTTTGGCCGCGGTCACTGCGATGAGTGATCGCAGTATCTCGCCACTGCAGCAAACCCTGAGCCACCACTATGCCTCCTCCTCCATAACGTTGTGAAACAGATCGATGTGACTTGCACATTATACTATATTTGGCCATTTCAACCATCTGGAAACCCTCTTCATCACCGTAATTACATAGCGTAAGGGGTATGGGGAGATGTCGGTCTCTACTGACCCGGATATGGTGACATAAAGGACACATCACAGACCAAGGGGCTGCATCCACATATAAATCTTCCCATCCCACCGTTCTAGGAGAGACAATTTAAGCAAGCCCCAAGTAATCGGTTGATATCCAGACTGTTGCATATTTTACCAATATCATGGTCTTTAACATAAACGGATAGTTAAACTATTAAATTTACACATATGAAAAAGTTGCACGGCACCCCGCCTCAAGTAGAGTTAAACGCCTTCACGTAAGGCTACTCTAACCAGCCGTTTTACATCGACGGTTTGTACTTTGAGGGACAATGCTAGGGACCGAGTGGCTAGAATGGGCGAATGCACGCTCTGGTATCACGTGACTACAAGCTGGATACCACCAGTGACGCCCACTTTGTTGATGAGCGATAATTGGGGGTTGAAGAGCCAAGCCATGTTTCTCCGATAATTGCGGAAGCACCACAGCTGATTTATACTGGCCTTCAGGCTCTCTCGTCTTGGGGCCGGTCCTTTAAAAGAAACCCTTAATGTCGCTCTTCCCCCAGGGCGGCCACCACAGGAAGCGGTGTGGGCAGGGGCGGATCTAGGAATTTGCCAAGTGGGGAAGGGGGATTGCGCTCTGAAAACTTCCGACCGGGGGGTGTGCTCCCTGAAAAACTTGCGATCATGGGGGTTGGGCTTGGGGAACCCGACTATAAGAGTGTATGTTAAGTTTCCCAAGGAGGGGGGGTGGGGTTGCTCTCTGAAGACTTGGGACTTTAACATTAACATGTATAGTAACATGTATGTTGTATGTTCTGCTTCCCAAGGGGGGGTTGCAACCCCCCTAACCCCCACCCCTAGATCCGCCCCTGTGTGGGGGTAGTGTAGAGTCCGATTTGACTGTGTCTGTTAGCTCTAACGGACGTCCATTGGACAGCATGCGTGAACAAACCATATTTATATGAGATAGAATGAGGTAAATGCATTTCGCTGAGGCTTGTATTCAGCGCAACATTATGTCCCTAACGATGCCATGTTGAATGTGACCGGCTCCAAAAACGAATGAATATGTGGGGCGGGCGGAGGCAAGGCAGAGGCAGGGTGCTGGAGGGCGAGGGCAGGGTGAGAGCAGGGACAGTGCAGGGTATCGGAGAGAGTGGGGACGAGGTAGCGGATTCGGCCATCCATTCGAATTCCAGCCATCTGGTTGACTTCCCTCCTCATCTGTTTAGCGAAAGACGCCACACAGGGAGAGCCCAATGCGTGCCTACCTGTATTTAGGTCTGGCACCATCATTATTACACCTTGGTCACTGGCGCCCTGTCGATATCTGGTGGCGGCCAGCTACAGTCCCATGTGGTGCATCTAAGCGGTGTTTAACCCCGTCGCCATAGTGGAGGCCCTACCCTTGGTGCCTTGTCGCATTGTCAGAAAGTACAATATATTTCAGTGCTTTGAGACCAGGCGCTAACGTGTTTCGTCGTTTAGCATTATACGAGTTTAACGTTCCATTATTTATGTTAAAGAAATACAATGGACTACAGCCTGTTTACACGAAATGCAAATGTACATAAGTAGAACACAAAAAGGTCGTAGCTATTACATATTCCTAAATATAAATGTCAAATGCCGAAAATATCTGAGATATATGGGGACATGTATATACTTAATAAATGGTTAGGTAAGGTAAGCTTTCAATCTTCGCTTCACCTTTTTAAGTAAAATGCTTATGATATTTTGTTAAGGATAATCGATTCGAGTGTTTTTAGTAACGTTAATTCGCAACGATTGAGCCAAATCGACTATCTAGATTGTTGTATTGCTGTTGTTGCATTTGCATTCTTCCTGTTTTTTGAAGTTTTCTTCTTCTTTTCTTGAGCAGATAAGCGTTCGCTTCTGTTCGTTGTCAACCTGTTTTTGGATTGTTCCGATTTTTGTACTTGGCAATCAAAATTAGTAGTATAGCATTTCAACAGTGAATTTTATTCTGTGACCCATCTGTAATGAATAGAGACTTGTGGACAAAAGTATGACATTGTTTTTTTAATGAACAGTTGGATCGCAGGCAGAAAATTAAACAGACGGCATATTTATGCTTTCATAACTTCATAAGCACATGGTCATTGCCAAAATACATCCTGAAACTGTCAACAAATGGAAATATGCGTTCGCCTTTAAGTGGGCAAACCGTTGAAGCCGGTTTTTATCAGCGGTTTCGATTTCCCGTCGATTTCATGTAAATCGAACACGCCCTTATACATGGCCAAAAACTATCGCACCCATCATCATTAAATAGCCTCTTAAATGACAGGCGCTAGTCCCGAAATGTCGAAATAATCCTCGGGTCGACAAAGGTAATTTAAAGGTTAAGCCGCTTAGCAACGGGGCTGGAACCCGAGAGCCGTACATAACAACTTCCTAACGAGAGCCTTAATGAAAGGGTGGCTTAGAGGGACAGCACCTGTCAGTGGCTGTAACCCACCTGCACGAGACAAGAACGGAAAGCCTGAGTCAACCGGATTATCTGTTCTTGAGACGATGCGAGGGACTTTATTACTGGATGGGAGAGGAATGGAGTGAAGGGGGGGGGGCCTCAGGGGGGGTGGGGTACATCTATATCCTCCTAAGCCACCTAGGCCTTCCAGTCTATGAGACATGACCCGTTGACCCCATTTGACAGCCGTCCAGCCCTGGACTAACGTCACGTGGGATAAAGAATGCACGCGGCACACATGCATACAACGTGTGGTAAGTCTAGTCAGAGGAAGGCCGGTGTCAGGCGGGGGGTGGGGGTGGGGGGGGGCGGTAACTGAAAAGGGAATGGCGGATCTGAAATGGGCGAGAGGAGGGGGGTCTGAAATGGTTTCTCTACCACCTAACTAATATATATATAGTATATATATACATATATATATATATAGTATATATATATATATATATATATACACCGCCATCCGTCAAACATGCCATAACCCCGAAGAAGAGACGTAAATGAGCAACGGTGCAAGTGTTACGTCCCAGTGTCAGCCATAAAACGCGTCATCCCAGCCCTTTACGACCCCTCTCTGCTCTATGTCGTATATGAAAGCTTTAATGACGTCACTGGAGGCAGTGTGTAATCCCAGTCCGCTCCACGAGGTCAAAGGTCACGACCATAGGGACAAGCTTTGAATTTGGAATAAGACCTGGTTCCCTTATTACGTTAGTCTTTATCTGTGGTGAGCGTAAAACATGAAGGGAGTCTAATACAACTGGTAATAGGGTCGTGCCGCGTATCGAGGTCCTCTTTCCCAAACTAATTGCTTTTACACATTAAATGTTGATCTGTTGATCAGATACAATTACCAGAAATGACGTAGAGCCCCCATGGGGTTAGCATATATATGGGAGAAGGCAACACCAAGCTTTAGATTGGTTCAAATGTCAAGAAGGGCGCTTGTCCCGTAATACGGGTTTGCGGATACAAACTAGATGTCGTGGCGACAAAAAATGAAGTACATGAGACGATTACGTTAAAGCGACAACAACATATAGACATGTGAACCGGCGGGATCGCAAGAATTACTTATCCGACTAGTCGCCAAATCACAGATTAGTATCACAGATTAGGCTTCATGCTGGTCAGGCGCGCTGGAATGCGCCTCCTGAACTCTCGGCAGCCTTCTCGGCCGCATGTGCTCCGTTAACAACATTATCCATAGAATTGACCCATTTTTTGGCATTTTTGTGTTAACTGGTATTGAGGCATGGATGCAGCGGACACTGCCTTCCAACCACCACCAAGAAAGGTACTTTAGTTTGCACCCTATCCGCCAACCGCCCCCGCCCTTTCTAACTTACCGGCCCAAGTCTCCAGTCTGGCTGCAGTCCTTCACGGGTCAGTGAATTCCAGATATATATGCACTTTCTTATAATTCCAGATATATTTGTACTTTATTATAATTCTAAATATATATTCACTTCCTTTCCACAAATAAATTCACTTTCTTATAATTCCAGATATATATGCACTTTCTTATAATTCCAGATATATATGCACTTTCTTATAATTCCAGATATATATGCACTTTATTATAATTCCAGATATATATGCACTTCATTATAATTCCACAAAAATATGCACTTCATTATAATCTCACCCCCCTCAGTCGGGGCATGAATTACCCCCGCCTTCCCCCAGTCATTTCTTTTAACCTTCTCAAAATTCAATGCCACTTTTGAACATCTTGAATCCGCCCTGAATTCATATCAAACTGATTTGAAAAAATACACAGAATGCATTTCTAGCCTCGGTATGCTATTTAACAGGGACTTCAGTATTTTGACATAATCAAGCTGTAAATGTATCTCTTGCAATGAAAGCATTAATTACTCCTATATAAATAATATCCAATGTGAATTCCAAACGCCACCTCAAAATGTGAACATGTTTCGAGGAAATATTTTGGAAGTAATATATATCGGTCGTTCTTCCATGTAAGGGTGAACCATTGTTTCAGCATAGCTCACATATTACTCATGCCTAACGTTTCTTGTCAGTAGCATTCATAAACATAATGTCTTCGAAGTGCCTCTGACACACCACACAATTCTTGTATAGATAAGTACCGTCTTTTTTCCCAAGGTCTTCCCTCCTTAAATACTGAACCCATGCTTTTGCACTGAAAAGAAATATTAATAAGGATAGATTCAAATACAACTTACAAATGAATGTGACTGAAAACATTGAGTTTGTTTATGTGGAGTAAATGCCATATTTTCTTCCATTATCGGTCACTCAGTTTACCGAGTTGACAGCATCAATGAGCATTGCAATTTAACTGAACCTGAGTACTTGAACATTTATACTTTCTTCTGCCTACCGTAGATCGTCCTACGGGAAGCGGAAAAAGTGCAAATCAGGTGTGTTTCTTTGGCAATTGGAACAATTTATTGCCGCACAAAACTTCCCGCTGCCCAGCCAAGCCTTCCGCTTTGCTGTCATGATTGTTGATCACTGCGCACGGAAGCATGCAGTACGGGGGAGCCACCGGCGGATGTCCACGGTCAAAACGGCCGAGTTGGCTATTTCTACCTTACATAATCTCTGGTTAGGGCGGGTTGGGGCTGGTTGGGACGAGGCCATATCAGACTTGCAGTGTGAGTGTGTAGACCAATGAAAGCATTAGGTTTTACAGGGGTAGCATTGGGCACTCTTATCGACTGTGTAGAAATCGAGGTTATGCTTATGACGTTGGTTTATCTCAGTACTGCCGTATCAATGCCAGATGTCATTACTGGGGCATGACAAATACTTAGTTCTTAGATCAACCCATCTGGCCTGTTGAGACGAGGCCATATCAAATCTGCGGCCTATTTCACGTACATAGTTTAGCCGACCAGTGGGGCTCAGACGGCTAGAATCGCCCATCATTTACATGGTAACCTTAGTCGACTAAGCCTCGTATTTGGCTAAACTACGTTGGTGAAATCCGTCACAGAGGTGTGAGTGTGACGCCCAATGGAAGCATTATGTTTACTGGGATGACATCGGGTGTGAAGACCAATGGAAGCATTATGTTTACTGGGATGACATCGGGCACTTTTACTGACGCTGCAGATGGGGAGGATATGCATATGGCATTGATTAATCTCAGTACTGCCATGTCAATGCCAAGCGTCTTTGCTCGGACACAATAAATATTTAGTTCTTAGATCAACCCATCTGGAGCGAAAAACTATATAGCCATATTGACCTTTTGACCTCAGGAACCTCAGTAAACTTCCCCGTTTTCAGTTTTGAGACGCAGCCAGTCGCAACGGTCAGGGTTATTTGTTTCATGGAGTGAGAGCGAAAAGAGAAGTGCCAAACTTACCCATGATAGCATTACAAAAATAATTGTCTTATCGATCAATACATGTTACGAAAATGATGTAATAAACCCTTTGCGAACGATAAACAATAATGCCCTGGGTTTCTCACAATATTGGGGAATAACGTGTGACAGATGACGATGATTAATGACGTGAATCTGAAACGAGGCTACATCGATATCGGGATGAGATAGCGAGGTAGACGACCTGTCAGAAAAGATCGCGAACATCAACGGTTACAGTGACAAGACAAATTGCCTCCTCGATATACTGGAGTATGTGGCAGGGACGAAAGGTGAACCGGGTGAAGACAAACATGGGTCATGCCTGTGCAGCAATCTATCTCGCTGGCCGATAGCCAATTATTCTTTGTCCTTTAATGATTGATTAGGAGTGATGAGCTATGAATGATCACAGGATCTCGACGTATAAATTCTTCTCATCCCACAGTTCTGGGATATTTATAACTTAAATTTAAGCAGCCTCCAAGTGACGCGTTGATATCTAGGCGATGATGGTTGCATGATTTACCAATATTATCATCATAAACAGATAGAGTTAAATTATTAAATTTAAACATATCTGAAAATTCTCCAATGGCACGACACCCTGCTTCAAGTCGAGTAAAACGTCTTCCCGTAAAGCTACTCTTACTGCTCTTTTTATATTGATGGCTTGTTGTACTTTGTGAGACAAAGCTGGGGACCGCGTGGCGGGAGTAGGCGAATGCACGCTCTGGTATCACGTGACTACAAGCTGCATGTCATCTGTGACGCCCACTTTGTAGATATTGTTGATATTGAAGTAGTGGCTAAGCGGGGGACAACTCGCCTGTCAGTGGCTATAACCGTACGACCTGTACGAGACAAGCACGGACAAACTGAGTCAACCAGATTATCTGTTCTTGAGACGCTGCAAGGCAAATATTTTATTGGTAAATTTGATAGGGGTGGGGGGGGGGGACATCTATATCCTCCTAATATGCTCTTTTAAAAAAGCGGCAGAAGCCAATGGTTTTAAAAGTAAAGAAAAGTAAGGTAACATTGTAAAATTGAACTCATTCGCATTTACATGTGAAGGCAGCCGTCTATCAAATTGCTGGTCTATCAAATCACAATGGCGTAGCTGGGTTCGGCTTGTTTTCTAGAAGCGTGTGTCATTAATGTCGGATTAACAACACCGCCAGGCAGCGCGTTTTCTGCCTTAGCCGCCAGCTTCCCGCAGCCGTCCCTCCCTGACCAGATTATTTTTTGGCTTTGCCTCAGGCCACATGACGGTCGTAGGCGCGTTAACCCAGATGCACGTAATTCACCAAGTTATTCTGCAATTACGGTTAGTAGACTTGCCTAAATGTCTGGCGCAAATTGTTGAATTACAGTGTTTTGAAATTTAGTTTTAATGGACGGCCTAGTGAAACCATTATAATACTGAACTTACCTTGGACCGGTAACCATATGCTGTTCTATGGTATATGGAGTCACACAATCTTAGAAATTAGACGTATGGCAGGGATATTAGACGAGGATGGATGGCTATAACATCCTTTTAATATCATCATACAGACTTTTGATATGTGATGAACTTTTATGACCATAAAATAGTATGTGTCCAGTTACTGTGACATTTTCAGTTATTCTCCAATAAAGCTTGGTGTCATTGTTTGAAATGCTTGTGCAAACAAATTGGGTAAGAAGTGAACGACTTTGCAGAACAAGTTAATCGGATTTGTCATAAAATACGATAATTTAAAGTGCCGTCTTATTCCGAAACCGTTGAGCCCTTACTTGGTGAGGGAAGCAAATGCAACAGCTAAACATCAAATTTAGCAAATTTTCCCAGATCAAAATGGGCGTTTTTCTCAGCAACATGAATTCATTTCCGATATGGCCGATCGTTTTACCCACTAGACGATTAAATGAAGACGTGTTCGTTGTCGAGTGCCGCTGAATAGGAGATGGCGTTCGATGTGTAAATCTCTAAATGTTTAATCGCTTAGCAACCAGGTGGCTAAACCGGATGCCGTCTGTTGCAGCCTCGCAGCGAGCACGGTAATGAAGGGATTACTTGGGGGGACACGACTCACCTGTCAGTGGCTAGAACCGACTGGTACCAAACAAACACGGAACGCCGATTATATCTTGTTTCTTGCGAATCCAGCCGCAACAAAAACCTCAGCAGAGGGATGTGGACGTGTCTATTGAGATGAAAGAACCTCGCTACCTCCCTAGCCTCACTCCCTCTCCCGCTCCTCCAGATGATCTTTGAAAGAACGGGACGACAGACACAAAGGCTCTTAAAAAGAACTGGGATCGCCGCAAGGCATCCTTCGCTTTGTTCAGAAATGCAAAACAAAAAAACAAAAACAAAAATGCCAAAGGGCCACTTTTGTATGTCGTTGCCGCTGGGCTCTACTTACATATTCCATGGAACCTTTTGATGCCAGGGGATTAGTATACCATGGCCAGCCCCGCGTGTTACATGTCTCCTCCAACAACCCTCAGCAGCAAAGCCAGGACAATGTGAATACACATACGACGGTAAAGGTGACATGTGGCATTTATACAAATGGTCATATGAGGCATTGTTTTGCGGCCAGCCGCTAGTATGTTGCCTCTTTCGCCTGCAGCACCGCAGATACAGCGTCTCGGCGTGAGGCTAAATGAGACATGGCAGGTACGTGCCTGAAACTTCTCAAAGCTGGGTGGCTCCGCACGCGGTGTGACACGGAAATAAAGTAAAGAAAAAATAAACGATACAATGAGAGTACCACGTGGTTGTTGTTTCCGCCGGGCCAGCTGAGACATATTCTTCTAATCCAATCCCTTGTCCACGGCACTCCATGAGGGATGAGCGTGACATAAGCATCGGATTCCAGGTAACATCAGAAAACTACAAAACTATAAAAAAAGCACGGTAATTGGAAAAGTAAGACCTCACATTTCAAAGTTAAGACCTCTCCCCTTTAAGACCCGGAAAATGAAGCGCTGGATTGCGTATTTTTTAATTCGATTTCAATCTCGCATAATCCGTGAATAGGAAGAAAGGGTGGACCAGGGGCTGGTCGAGCTTATCTGGCTCTGGCAAAGTCAATTTCATTAGTCTGGCCCGGTTGCTGCCTCAGGGGTTATTCACTGCGGAGGGCTCATCATATTGAAGATTCAGCTTACTTCACAACGACCTCACGAAGATGTCCCTGAATAAGGCCTGAATAGATCGCAGAAAAACCTTGTCCTTTTAATTTTAAAACTTGAAATTTTAAATAAGAATATATTTGTTGCCTTGTCGCAAGGCATTGCATAATATACCATATTTTTGAAATTTGCCATCCTTCAGTCACATGAAAATTGTCCAGCGATACTTCCCGTGTCTGATGAACTGGGTAGATATCATCGTTCTCCCGACTCCCAACGACACCTAGGGTAGGCCGGTCCTCTGTCGGACACAGATACGGTGATAATGGGAGGGACTGGGTTGCCTATCGGCATTTGTCATTGACATCCACTATGACAACGGGGCTAAACGTCGTTTAAAAGCATCGCATGGGACTGTAGCCGGCAACCACCAGATATCGGCAGGGCGCCTGTGATCAAGGTGAGATAATGGTGGTGCCTGACCAAAATACATAAATGGAGGCAAGCCTAGTTTTTTTTTTGTGGGGCGCCTTCCTCGGCACGGGTGTGGAGGGAAGTCAATCGGGTGTCCCAGATGGCTATGGTTTATTGTGGCACTGCGCAGTCCACAGCCAAATCCAATATCTCCTCCCCAACACCACCTTGTTCCCACCTTGCCCTTGCCCCCCCCCCCATCCCACTTCCAGGCGTACGCAAACCCGTCTCTCTACTTTCATGGCCAGTCCGTCCATCACCCCATGTCTCGATATGGCAACAGTCACTATCTCAAAATGTGCATCCAAGCCAATATAAGTTGAACCACGTCTCCATTCCAATGGGAGGTGGACCACATCTCCATTCCAGTGGGAGATGAACCACATCTCCAGTCCAATGGAGGTGGACCACGTCTCCATTCCAGGGGGAGGTGAACCACGTCTCCATTTCAATGGGAGGTGGACCACGTCTCCATTCCAGTGGGAGGTGAGCCACATCTCCAGTCCAATAGAGGTGGACCACGTCTCTATTCCAGTGGGAGTTGAACCACATCTCCAGTCCAATGGAGGTGGACCACGTCTCCATTCCTGTGGGAGGTGGACCACGTCTCCATTCCAGTGGGAGGTGAACCACGTCTCCATTCAAGTGGAGGTGGACCACGTCTCCATTCCAGTGGGAGGTGAACCACATCTCCAGTTCAATAGAGGTAGACCACGTCTCCATTTCAGTGGGAGGTGAACCACATCTCCAGTCCAATAGAGGTGGACCACGTCTCCATTCCAGTGGGAGGTGAACCACATTTCCATTCAAATGGAAGGCCGACCGCGTCTCTATTCAATGCAAGGTGAACAGTGTCTCTATTCCAATGTTAGGTGGACCACGTCTCGAATGCAACGGGATGCAGACCACGTCTCCATTACAATAGGAGGTGGACCACGTCTCTATTGCAATGAGAGGTGAACCACGTATCGACAGCAAAAACAGTATTGTTTTCAAAATAACATTTGTACAAATAGATTCGAGGCCGGCCCCATTCAACATGGAATCGATGCCCGACGTCATGTTGTCCTGGATATGAGCGTCAGACAAATACATAGATCTCATATACATAGATCAAACCAATACATGATACGTTCACGCAAGTGGCGCATTGGACGTCAGCTGAAGGCTACAGACACCGACAAATCGGACTTTCGAGGGACTTGCTCGCCACACACCATTCACGCCATTACTGTTCTCTCCCCTGCCCTCAACCTCCTCCTTTACAATAGGCCTGCAAAGATACCTGTGGTGACCGCCCTGGGGGGAACAGCTAAGCTAAGTGTTTATTTGAAAGGATCGGCCCCAAGACGGGAGTGCATGAAGGCCACTATAAATCAGTCGTGCATCCGCCATTGTGCGTATTGAAAAAGGTTTGGCTCTTCACTCTTCCATTATCGCCCGTCAAGATAATGAGCGTCACAAGCTGTATACAGCTGCTAGTCATCCGAAATCGAGTACGCATTCGCGCAGTTTCGCCACTGGCTCTCCACTCTAAAATAAAACAAGAAACGGCAGGTTTGAAAGACCTGGCTTGAGTCGCCATACATGGAAGGCGTTTTACTCAACTTGATGCTATAGTACCTCGATTGTTGCAGTCACCCACCATTATTTTACAGAAGAGTATCTGGGGCATGTTCATGACAGTTTAACTTTAATAATTCCATCAGTTCCACCAATTAATGCCAACAATTTTTATTCTCGTCGTACGTCTTTTATCAGGAGAGAAAGCTCACCCTGCCCTCTTTCTTTCACACTGCGCATAAAAGCGCCAATCCACCCCCCCCCCCCTCGCCCCGCATCTCCCTACTCACCTCCTCCTATTTGCCACCCAACCTGACGAATTATACGCATTTTTTATGCCTTGTACATAGACATCCATGGCTCAACGAAAATCCAATTATTCTGCTTAACACAGCGCTGAAAATGCAGTTCCCCCTGAGAACATGAGCGTTCCACCCACGAGGTTCTTTTGAAGGAGTGCCACGATGTTCGTTTCATTGACTTCGTCTCTCACAGGGCCAAATGTGACCACCAAGTCATAGCAACCCCCCCCCCCCCCCCCCCTGAGACCGATTATTCTGGCGGTCGTCACAATGGCTGAGTAGGACATGCGAGCGGAATAATCCGAGTGTTCGGACCGCCATCGCTAACGTCGTGCTCCCATCGGGCGGTCAGGTGCTACATTCTTGCCCCACGTTCCTCACTACCACTACCCCCCGCCCCCCCCCCCCCCACCCAACGAGGGGTCGTGCTCATTTCCAATATGGGAATGGAGAACTCAAGCTCACAATGGCCATGTTTAATAATCCCCTCCCATGCCGGTCTCAATCTGCGTCTCTGTTTCACCGCCTCGTTCACACGACCATTAGACCCTCGTTACGCTCTCACGGAATACCGTGTCTACATCCAGATGGCTGGTTGACTGACGACAGCGTTCGTTTTGTGGCTGTTCGTCATATAAACATATACGAAGACGAAGATGGCGAAGATAATCGCCATAAACTCCGTCGCGCACGACTAATGTTTGTTCGAGGGGTTTATTACGGCCATATGCCTAGTATGCCAGCATGTTTATTGCACCAGCTACTGCGTGGGGGGCGCTTTGCGGGCCACGTAATTGACCGTAATTTAGGTTATACTGTGCGGACGAGTTGAACCAGTATTAATTTTACTTACACATTGCACGGGTCGTCGCGATATTCCCGTAGGCGGGAAACCTTATTCATGCTTGCCATCAAAAAACTCTCATTGTTTTCCAAACTACTAGCGGTACTAAACTTTCGTCCCTAATTGGATGTGAAGTTTTTTGAAGAAGGCGTCACGTTGACAAAAAACGTCAGTGCTCTGCAGTCGTCATCACGATGTAGATTGAGCCAGTGACGGTTTTGTGACTCCCATCGGTGCATATACCTCGTTGCCATGACAACAGCTGGAAAGTAGATGCGTCGTTGTTGGTGTTTTTTTGGGCTAATTTGGGCGAGGTAAACCAATATGTCACTTGGATAAATGCTATATTTTTTATATCTCCATAGCATTAAATATTAGCTAATTAAAGCGTTGACTTTACTTCATAACATTTAAACCGCCTGACCTATGCTATCGTAGAACGTCTGCTGCGTGTGCACGTGGGTGGTCATTCCGAGGCCTACAGCTGCTTACCACATAAACACGCAACGGCGGTTCTACGGTACTCAGGGAGTCAGCCTTCCAGGGCCTGCAATCCACTACGCAATGCAACGCAACATAGGCCTCGTGTGAACGGAAATCCCATTTGACAGCGGTCGATGGTGATATGCGTTAGTGATAACTAACTTCGGCCACACCACCTACCCCCCACCCACCTATGTATTTATGTCTTCCGCCATTGTTTTGCTAGTAGGTTGATCATCCAATTACGCTTCAGAACATGTGAACTGCGCGGACAAGGTTCCTGTAGGAAGTGTCACGATGCTCGTTGTCATTGGCCTGGACAGACTGGCGCCCACGGCACCCATTGTTTCTGGCGGTCATCAGCCCGCCGCATGGTTCCACTTCACAGTCCTTCCTCCCCGATTCATACTGTCAAAATATGGAAACAAAGCAACCTTATTAAAAACATTCCAGAAACTATTCAAAAATTTAAATATCTAGCCAGGAACAGTAGACCAGCAACGCGATAAACAGGATAAGCTTGATCAATAGTGTCAGCGGATTGTCTGTTCGTTGGGGCCATCTTGTCCACAAAACTGGCCCAAGACCCCAATTCATTTAACGTTGATTCTCGGCTATCGCCTACAGATATATTCACTGTGAATCAGATCTCCTCTCGTTGATTTTGGCTTAAGACAAGGCTTGGACACCACAGTACATGCTACACGTGTTGTTTTGCGTTTAAGTAGAATCCACGAGCAAGCCTTTTAACAAAGTCAAGTTTCCGTTATCAGTTTTACTTTATGCGAGTTTGTGCATTTGCAGGTAGTTTAGTTCTATACCTTTAAAATAAGCGTAATCTTGATACCGATACTTTGTCTCTCTTTCATTGCGCAATGAAGGATTGTTGGCACAAGTGAGGTGACGGTAAGAGTTTTGCTAGAAACACGAAATCGGTTGCCTCTAGTTAAACAAAATGCCCACATACAAAGCCCTCTAATGATGCATAATGACACGTGGAACTCTTACATATAGTCATATAATCAGAAAGTCCTATAGTCATATCTGGCAGTCAATAAAAGCATGCACATAATCATATGTATCATTTATTCATCATATAATGTCCCCGGAACGTGTCCGAGGACCAAGAGAGAGACTGAGAGCCATAGACAGTAGGGTGTTGTTATACTGCAATACATGGCGCAAAGTGGGAGGGGTTCGGTTGGGGTGCGGCAGAGAGTGTCG
The DNA here is from genome assembly GCA_964019135.1 of Arenicola marina. NCBI lineage: Eukaryota > Metazoa > Annelida > Polychaeta > Arenicolidae > Arenicola > Arenicola marina. Next base: position 40,551,230 of record OZ025257.1, on the reverse strand, counting down.
TTATTACGGACAATGGACGAGACGTGCCATCTACCACTCAGTTAATCTCGACCACTCAAGCTATTATTATAAGCATTATATGGAGGAGAGGGTGGGGAAGATGATGCTGTATCAGGGTAGAAGAAATGCGTTGGCGACATATGGCATAAAGTAGATGTCCCATCAATCATTGTACATGACGGTGATTGGTCTCAAGAAGTGGAGGCTGGGTTTCCACCCACTCTCCCAGCCTATCCCCCGTTACTACCTCCATCCCTGTAGAAGACCTTGGAAAAGTGAAGACCTACCGGCAATTACCATGCACCCGCCCCCGCTCTACCCACGCCAATCCTCCGCCCTCGCCCACCTCCCCGCCATGGACTTAACACTGAATGGCAATGTGATGGTAATGCACACGTTCTCACGTCAATGCGCCCAACGCAGTTTTCACATCACCACTGCACCAAACACGGATCTCACGTCACTGTGCCAAACACGGTTATCACCTCACTGCGCCAAACACAGATCTCACGTCACTGTGCCAAACACGGTTATCACCTCACTGCGCCAAACACAGATCTCACGTCACTGTGCCAAACACGGTTATCACCTCACTGCGCCAAACACAGATCTCACGTCACTGTGCCAAACACGGTTATCACCTCGTTGCGCCAAACACAGATCTCACGTCACTGTGCCAAACACGGTTCTCACCTCACTGCGCCAAACTTGCTCAAAAGTTTGTTTGACGTCAGTTTACTACGCTGAATAGTGGCGTGACGTCACATGAGGCTCCCGGACTTAAGGCCGACTGTAACCCAATCGAGGTCCAAGGACACGATGCCACCAGTACTGTATGTCCGAGGGCCAGAGCCGGAGAGAGCCGTGTGAATAATCGAAAGAGATCCCATGACATAATGAAGACACCCCGAGGACCTCCGCCACCGGAAACCTGCACAGTATCCCCGTTATCGTATTTAGCCTTGTGTCCGATGTTAGAGCTAGCGGCCTTGTGCAGACACCATCATTCGCTTCGCATTCTCTGTGTGTCTTTGACACCTGAAACGAGACACACTACACATGGGAGTTGTCTCCCATCTCATCACAGTGCCATTGAATTTTGGGAGCTTATTGAAGTCCGGCCTGCAACCAGGCTTAGCCAAAATATAGCATAGAACATTAACTAAATCATAAAGATTCAACGCACCGCGTGCGACTAAAACTGTTCATAAAATCCTCAAATGCGCCCCCCGTTTTTCCATGATGCTAGCTCGGCATGTCCCAATGGGCATCGTGATGATTGTCAAAGAGATGTTCACTCTTCACGAGTCGCCCACCATTTATGTTTGCGCGGTGATTTCCCAATGGTAATTACTGTTCTTTCTAGTTAAGACATTGATGAGCCGTAGGGATTACCCCTGAACAGTTAATTTTGGTACTTTTTAGGATGGCGGCAAGTATAGTACCAACATAAAATACCCATTATTTTTAAGACTTTGGGTACAAATAGACGTCCTCAACTCCAATAAAGCTGTCGTTGCGTGATTATCGGTTGTGCAGTTCTTTCTGCCCGACTCACCGTCGCGAATATATTTGTCAAAAAATTCCTTTTATTACTATTTTCGAAGCTTCCCTTGCAATATCTGGTCAGGGGAATTATAGTTAGACCAGCAACGTCATTATCTAGACATGGAGCTAATGTGCAAAACTGTCAACCGATGGCAAACGGTATCATCATAACATCGCACTGGTGTGAATCGTGTGGTGTGGAGAGTGGGCGTAGAACCCGTGCGCGTCAATGGCCAGGCGAGGGGATTTGTTGGTCCTGTACATGCATTCCGCTCTATCACGCACCGGCGGTGCTTTTGCAGCTCAGACTGGCTGCAACCGAAAAACGCATGGTACCGCATAACGATTGTTCTACAGGTGATCTCGCTCGTGGCAACGTCTATAACCATACCACATTTTAACCCAATAAAGGGTGGAACGGAGACACGCAAAGAGGGGGCATGAGTGAATGGGGGAAGGGTGTCTCCTTCCCGTTCCCACCCCGGACCCACAGAGTAAAATAAAAGCGACATAGTTACTAGAATGCTCACCAGATGGTAGCACTGTATTGGAAGCCGGACCGTTTTCTCGTGGGGACACCTCGTGGAGCACACGTATCGAGTCTACGCTGCCTTTGTAATTGCACATTTCCTTCGGAGATTTAACTTGACACACGACATGGAAGGCATCGTAAAGCGTCGCCCATGCCACAGAAAGTTAAGGCGCCATCTTGTTTTAGTGGTGCAAGAAACCATATTGTATATTGGTCCAGAATTTTAGCGGCTAAAAGCGCGGGCGCTTTTCGGCAATGACAATCTTCATCGCCCAATAACCGAAACTACTTCGCCTTCCGTTCATAAGATGACTTCAGAGAAATTCTGCCAGGCCTTTTTTTGTGATGAATACCATTTATTGCTAACGACATCCTTGCCCTCTTTGTAGAGATTGCACATCGAGAGCAGGGAGTGGTCGGCGAACGGTAGCTCGCTGGTCGAGAGGGATTGGTCACGTGCTACCTGCCGTCTTGGCGGCGAGATGGCGATGGAAGACAAAACAAGATGGTTGTCGGCTGGAGAGTCATTTCTTTCACTTGCAATTGACTTCGTCCATAACGACACAAACATCCAGATGACAAAACATCAGTAAATGTTTAACACTTTGTCCTTTTGTCCCACGCTGCTAAGAGACGTTTTCGCCCAGTATAGTTTTCTGTCATTTGCTGTAGGCTGTGGTTATACGGTTGCCAGCGAACGATTATATGGTGACGAGAAGGAGATCCTTTGAACGTTCAATGGAAACGGCGGCTCGATGGCGATACCAATGGAAACATTGAACGACACCGCATTTGCATCCCCATTCAAAAAACAGAAAATTGTGAGTGATGCAATTAAAAACGTTGGCACTATTCCCCGTATCGTAGCGTCTTGTTTTCCCAGGAACTCTCGCCAGACCTAATTTCGTTAATGTCACTTGAATACACCCTCTTAAAAATCTATTAAAGAAGATATTTCATTGTTACAAAGTGTTGAAATGGGAGCCAGTAACATTGATATTGGTGTTAGGCAGGGCAAAGGACGGGGATGGGATGGGGTTAGAAGATATGAGGACGTAAGCTGATCTCTCGGTCTGAGGTATATTCCAGCTACTGGATATTATATTCACGGAATCGTATGGTGGCCCTTTACCGAATGAGATGCCTACGTGTCACATTCAAATGGCCGACCAATGTCTCAGCAAAGTGAAGTTACTACCGTAAATTGCACCGACTGCCTTATAGCCCAAGCCTGAATACCTCGGTGGCGTCTTACATTGGCACAGAGATAAAGTTGGTTTAAACATGGTTTCTTTGCTCAATAGGAATATAGCATAGCACACAAGCCAGTATAAACAGGTGAAAACAGTACTTAATCATGCAGCGATAATTCTCTCTCATTCGTGACTGTCGTAACAGCTTTGCGATCCAGATTAGTCAGTTGAACTCCTTGAGATGTCGACCCGATCCTTGTCGACTGGCATTGTAGAGGCGCAAGCAGCCATAAAAAAACATGGATGTACTAATACTAAGGACAGGCCAATGTCATGGCCCAAGGCCACAGGTACAAATTACGGGGCATTGTCCACATCAATTGTCTAGATTGCTTAGGAGACCCTTACTTGTTATGCATAATTCATCGTCGATAATGCCATGAAGCACGACAGCTTGACAGATGGACCTTTATAATCTGTGACCGGATGTATCTAACTCTCACATCACCAAAAGGCCAGACGGACAATGTGAAAACACTTATACCGGTAAAGGTGGCTCGGGATTCGTTATAAAGGGCCATCTGAGGCGTTCTTTAGTAGCAACCGACTGGTGCTTTTCCTGTGGCCTGGCTCAAGCTTTTTCACTTATCCCTGGCGATATAGCGTGTTGGCGTCAAGGAAGCTAAATAAAACATGAGCCTACAAATTCCAGAACATTTCCTTCCTTAAAGACCATGGTATTAACATTGACCCATCCTCAGGCCCCGATCGGAAATCCCTCGGCGAAGTGTTACTATTCGGCTGCTGTAATATTACCTTCGACCTAAACAACGTATTATTCAGCGCGGTTCATAAATATATCAAACGTACTGGTAGGTTTGCTATGACCGAATGATTACGTTAGATGTTACTAAATTGCTTTTGTTATGAATTTGTTACGTTATGTCGCGCTTCTTTATCGATACTTTGTATATATTATACCGACACATTATGTTTGTAAACAACTATTCAATTATTACCACGACCAATGTATGAACGTTTGAGGTGAGCATTTACATGTGAATTCGATGTTGCAAACCTCAGAAAATAAATTATGTTTAAACCTAATTCCAGAAACGTATCTCTCAGAGGAGATAAAATAAAACCGCCAAATAAAAAAATTCCAGTGCAATATTCACGTGGTTGCTGTTTTCACCAGACTAGTGGATGAATTATACGCGTCGCACAGCCACACCAGAAGATCATTTTTCGATTCCGGATAATTTCAGCATTATCATGTCTGTACCGATTCAAACTCAGTTACACATGTTCATAAAGCCACCAGAAATATGCCCTGTGGCAAGGTTGTCGGTGGAGGTCATGGCTGCGGTCTTATGACAGAAAACGCGCTGCCTGGTCGTATTGTAAACCTCTCGTCAGTGGCAACAATAGCTTCAAGGAAATTGATAGAACCGAGGCTCGATTGTAACCGTTGTCCCTGAGAGCTTTCTGAGCCGACCCCTTTCTCGTGAAGACCTTACAATGTCTTGATGTGTCTTGATGTGTGCCTGGCGTTATTCTCTGTTAACCCGTTCGCTTCTGTCGCTTGTTAGGCCGGAAGGCCTGGAATAAGAAGATAGGGCGGAGATTGCCGTTCGAAAGATTTTCCACGCCATTCCCTTTTGGCCTTATTGAAGAAGGAAAACTCCGGTTGTTCCCGATCGTCTAGAACAGAAAGGCTATTGCCGATTTAAGGTAAGTCCTCCCTCTAACCCACCTCTTAATTACGGGGCTCGCGATGAGGCTGATGTACACGGCTCCCCGTCTGCCAGTCCGGTCGCTAAGCGAATTACCCTGTAAACTGCTTCTGTCGACCCGCGGCTTATGTCCGCCCTTGGTGACAGACTCTTGTGGTGGGTAGGCTCCGCCACGGCGGGGGGTGGGGTGGTGGGTAGGCCCCCCCCCCGTGGCGGGGGTTTGGGGTGGTGAGTAGGCCCCCCATGGCGGGAGGTTGAGGTGGTGGGTAGGCCCCCCATGGCGGGGGATTGGGGTGGTGGGTAGGCCCCCCATGGCGGGGAGTTGGGGTGGTGGGTAGGCCCCCCATGGCGGGGGGTTGGGGTGGTGGGTAGGCCCCCCATGGCGGGGGGTTGGGGTGGTGGGTATTCCCCCCCATGGCGGGGGGTTGCCGTGGTGAGTAGGCCCCCCCATGTCGGGGGGTTGGGGTGGTGGGTGGGCCCCCCATGGCGGGGGGTAGGGGTGGTGGGTAGGCCCCCCATGCCACTTGCTGACAATTTACTTCATCATCCGGTTCCATGGAAAAGATCCAGCGAGACTTCCCGTGTCTGATGGACTGGGTAGATATCAGCGGTCTCCCGTGTCTAATGGACTGGGTGGATATTAGCGGTCTCCCGTGTCTGATGGACTGGGTAGATATCAGCGGTCTCCCGTGTCTGATGGACTGGGTAGATATCAGCTGTCTTCCGGGTCCCAACGACATCAAGGGTAGGGCGCCGTTAAACGCCGTTTAGAGGCGTCGCATGGGACTGTAGCTGGCCGCCGCCAGATATCAGCGCGAATTGGTGATCAATGTGAAATGATGATGGTCCTGACCTATATACAGGGAGGCAAGCATAGGGTTCTCTCTGTGGGGCGTCAGCTAAAGCCTGATTATACAGACACATCAAAATTCCAAATAACACGAGGCTGATTCTGATTTCGAGATACTTGACCTTGCCTGTAAATCACAATTCACGCCATTACTTTAGTCACACACCGTCCCCTCTGCGCTAATCCCCTGCCCCCCCCCCCCCCCCCCCCCACCACTTCCACACAACGCTACCTGCGGTGGCCGCCCTGGGAGAACAGCGACCCTGTGTTTAGTTGAAAGGACCGGCCCCAAGACGACAGTACCTGAAGGCCAGTAGGAATCGGTCGTGGTGCTTCCGCAATTGTACGTGAAACATGGTTTGGCACTTCAGTCTCCTATTATCACCCGTCGACAAAGTGAGCGTCACAAGTCCCATGCAGCAGTCACGTGACATCTGGACGCCCCACTCGGTCCCCTCTCAATATGTAAAAAAGACACCAAAGGTTCTTACATGGAAGCCGTGTTACTCGATTGGAGGTGAGGCATATTGCTAGTTGAAACCCCGGTTGTTTATCGCAAGCCGTTTTAATAAAAAAACAAACAATTCAAGCTATCTTGAATTGAATTTTAGATATCTTGAATTCAATTTTAGATATCTTGAATTCAATTTTAGATATTTTGAATTCAATTTAAGATATCTTGAATTCAATTTAAGATATTTTGAATTCAATTTCGGATATCTGAAATTACTTGTTAATTATCCCAATTTCAATTGTATTCCAGATATCTTAAATTGATACCTATTTTTTATGAGAAAAAAAAATAGATGAGTCTCATATCCATAATTGGATTTAAGATATCTTGAATTCAATTCAATTCATCTTAAAATGATATCAAGATATCTGAAATTGAATTCGAGATGTCTTAAATTCAATTATAGATATGTGACACATGTATTTTTTGCTCATAAATAATATGTATGATTTCAAGATATATTGAATTGAATTCAAGATATCTTAATATGATTTCAAGATATCTTTTCTTTATTTATTAAAACGGCTTGCGCTGGTTGTTGTGGACACCCACCCCTACACAGAAGAAACAATATCTGGGACCTGCTCATGTCAGGATAAATTAAATAATCGCACTACTTCTAGCAATTAATGCTTGCAATTGTGATATTGGTAGACCCTTCGACCGTCGTCGCCTTGGTACAATGGGGCTGCTTACCCTACAGCTTACCCTACCCTATTTCTTCAAAAGTCAACGATGCCATTCAACGTTGCATACACCCGGCGCGGTTTTGTTGGGCAAGTGCTGCGATGTTCGTTTCATTGGCTTAAACTGACGCTGGGTCAACAGCATAAGACCAATTATTTTGTGCATGCATGTGTAAGCCATCTGGCTCTATGCTCAAGCTCTTATGACGCACAAATGGCTCATACCTGCACTTGTTAAGGATTCCTCCTTGAGGCAAAGCGTGTTTTTCACATGACGCAACTGAACGGGAAAGTTTCGGCGCGAGAGGCAGAGGCGGACCGGGAATGCGTCGCCACCCGGCAATAACACCCCAAACAGGCCCAGGAAACGCGAATGCTACATAATGACATGTATAAATTACCTCTGGTTCTAGTGTCAGTGAACCAACAGAGAGAAAAAAAAGACAAAGACAGATAAAGGGAGAGGGCCACACAGAAAGTTGTGTCAGACAAAAGACAAAGATATACAGCGAACCCCGACATCTCGTTCCATTATTTGATCATTTTTGTCATGATTTGTTATTTATAACGACACTGAGTATACCCACGCCTTATAATCCCGCACTATGCACCCCCCCCCCCCGCCCCCTTACAGACACATATATTATACTTATGACATTGGTTCTTCCAATACCCGCCCACCTGCATTTTCCTGGGTTTGATTGCCAAATGTATCAATTACCTGAGTATATATATACATGTATCAATTCGGGGTCTCATGTTGTGTAAAAAACATCAAAAAACATGGTAATTGAGACCAACAAGAAACTATACGTCGTACATGAAGGAAATAAAATGTCGCAATATCTCACCCGTCTTAATATATCATGGCATATAGTGTCATACACCACAGCACTACAAGAAGCAATTTCCTGCGGAAACAACCCCCTGCCCACCTTCCCCTTTCCCATCGTATTATCTTGCTCCGTTCCCTGTTTAAATCCCGTGGTAGTTATGGTAATATGGTAATTCCTCCAATGAGACTTAATACTCAACGTCCTTGACCTCATGTGAAGCCAAAAGGTGAAACACCTTCATCATAAGCAGAATACTACCTGGATAGATATTGACCATGTGGCGAGACCCATGTATAAATAAGGGACACAATTTACTAGATGTGCCGCGAACTTTTTCAAAAGAGATATTCACATCAACACGCTTATGTAATAAGGTGTACAACATATTGGTGGAGTCAATGTAATATACCACGAACAATTAAAGGAACTGATCAGAGAGTAGGCTACAAATTGATAAAAGTAAATAGTGGGGTATATATACTAGGGCATCAAAGGCTACTGTAGACGAGAGGACTCGGAGCTTCCAGTTTTTAGTTTTGCGAAGAGCTTTAGTAACAAATCGATTTTTGTACAGAAGCAAACTTGTTACTTCAGAGATGTGTGTTCCCCTGCTCCCCTGCTGGGAGAACAGCGACCCTGTGTTTAGTTGAAAGGACCGGCCCCAAGACGACAGTACCTGAAGGCCAGTAGGAATCGGTCGTGGTGCTTCCGCAATTGTACGTGAAACATGGTTTGGCACTTCAGTCTCCTATTATCACCCGTCGACAAAGTGAGCGTCACAAGTCCCATGCAGCAGTCACGTGACATCTGGACGCCCCACTCGGTCCCCTCTCAATATGTAAAAAAGACACCAAAGGTTCTTACATGGAAGCCGTGTTACTCGATTGGAGGTGAGGCATATTGCTAGTTGAAACCCCGGTTGTTTATCGCAAGCCGTTTTAATAAAAAAACAAACAATTCAAGCTATCTTGAATTGAATTTTAGATATCTTGAATTCAATTTTAGATATCTTGAATTCAATTTTAGATATTTTGAATTCAATTTAAGATATCTTGAATTCAATTTAAGATATTTTGAATTCAATTTCGGATATCTGAAATTACTTGTTAATTATCCCAATTTCAATTGTATTCCAGATATCTTAAATTGATACCTATTTTTTATGAGAAAAAAAAATAGATGAGTCTCATATCCATAATTGGATTTAAGATATCTTGAATTCAATTCAATTCATCTTAAAATGATATCAAGATATCTGAAATTGAATTCGAGATGTCTTAAATTCAATTATAGATATGTGACACATGTATTTTTTGCTCATAAATAATATGTATGATTTCAAGATATATTGAATTGAATTCAAGATATCTTAATATGATTTCAAGATATCTTTTCTTTATTTATTAAAACGGCTTGCGCTGGTTGTTGTGGACACCCACCCCTACACAGAAGAAACAATATCTGGGACCTGCTCATGTCAGGATAAATTAAATAATCGCACTACTTCTAGCAATTAATGCTTGCAATTGTGATATTGGTAGACCCTTCGACCGTCGTCGCCTTGGTACAATGGGGCTGCTTACCCTACAGCTTACCCTACCCTATTTCTTCAAAAGTCAACGATGCCATTCAACGTTGCATACACCCGGCGCGGTTTTGTTGGGCAAGTGCTGCGATGTTCGTTTCATTGGCTTAAACTGACGCTGGGTCAACAGCATAAGACCAATTATTTTGTGCATGCATGTGTAAGCCATCTGGCTCTATGCTCAAGCTCTTATGACGCACAAATGGCTCATACCTGCACTTGTTAAGGATTCCTCCTTGAGGCAAAGCGTGTTTTTCACATGACGCAACTGAACGGGAAAGTTTCGGCGCGAGAGGCAGAGGCGGACCGGGAATGCGTCGCCACCCGGCAATAACACCCCAAACAGGCCCAGGAAACGCGAATGCTACATAATGACATGTATAAATTACCTCTGGTTCTAGTGTCAGTGAACCAACAGAGAGAAAAAAAAGACAAAGACAGATAAAGGGAGAGGGCCACACAGAAAGTTGTGTCAGACAAAAGACAAAGATATACAGCGAACCCCGACATCTCGTTCCATTATTTGATCATTTTTGTCATGATTTGTTATTTATAACGACACTGAGTATACCCACGCCTTATAATCCCGCACTATGCACCCCCCCCCCCCCGCCCCCTTACAGACACATATATTATACTTATGACATTGGTTCTTCCAATACCCGCCCACCTGCATTTTCCTGGGTTTGATTGCCAAATGTATCAATTACCTGAGTATATATATACATGTATCAATTCGGGGTCTCATGTTGTGTAAAAAACATCAAAAAACATGGTAATTGAGACCAACAAGAAACTATACGTCGTACATGAAGGAAATAAAATGTCGCAATATCTCACCCGTCTTAATATATCATGGCATATAGTGTCATACACCACAGCACTACAAGAAGCAATTTCCTGCGGAAACAACCCCCTGCCCACCTTCCCCTTTCCCATCGTATTATCTTGCTCCGTTCCCTGTTTAAATCCCGTGGTAGTTATGGTAATATGGTAATTCCTCCAATGAGACTTAATACTCAACGTCCTTGACCTCATGTGAAGCCAAAAGGTGAAACACCTTCATCATAAGCAGAATACTACCTGGATAGATATTGACCATGTGGCGAGACCCATGTATAAATAAGGGACACAATTTACTAGATGTGCCGCGAACTTTTTCAAAAGAGATATTCACATCAACACGCTTATGTAATAAGGTGTACAACATATTGGTGGAGTCAATGTAATATACCACGAACAATTAAAGGAACTGATCAGAGAGTAGGCTACAAATTGATAAAAGTAAATAGTGGGGTATATATACTAGGGCATCAAAGGCTACTGTAGACGAGAGGACTCGGAGCTTCCAGTTTTTAGTTTTGCGAAGAGCTTTAGTAACAAATCGATTTTTGTACAGAAGCAAACTTGTTACTTCAGAGATGTGTGTTCCCCTGCTCACTTTCACCCATTGACCCATTTGGCACAGCCAACTTATTCATTATTTAATTTTAATTGTAAAAAATATTTATATTACTGCAAGTGGTCAAACCCGGTTTCAGTTTTTAAGGGGGTAAAAAACTGTATGAAGCATTACCCGAAAAGAGTGCGGTAGAAAGGAAACTGAATCTCAGTACAGTTTTATAAGAAATGGAGACCCTAATCAGACTCTATGCAACACAAAGCGAATAATATCATTTTTTGTGGATCTACTGTGTATGTTCCCTTCAATTGCTGCTTTGTATGATGTATAAGTGCATTATAGTGGAATAAAAAAATGAACAAAATAGTGACCATGTCGTTAAGCAACCATTTTACGATTATTGCCGACATGGACCAGAGGAAAGCGCTAACATACCCCACATCCTATGTGCCTATTTCACCCCCATACATGCTCGTTAAACCGGTCGAGACACCGTAATTAAAGGGGTCTCGAAGTAAAACCTTCTTTATGTGAAAGGCGAAATCGATTTACGGCGGTGACGTCATCATGGAGGCGGCATCTAAATGTCGTCTGCTTCAGGCAATACGAGTATAATAGACGCATTATATTGCAATTGTGGTTCTCTTTAGACATACCCTTTTAACTCCAAATAGCGTGATGTTGGTCATTGGATCCTATTGTAAATATGCCTTGTTTTGCAGCCTATATGCATAAGGTTTTATTACACCGCATTAAATCTGCACAAATTGCACCTCAAAAAAAGCGACGAAAAATATGTAGAAAATCCCCCAGGATAAATACGGTAATTATTATGCTTCACTTGACAGATCGGTGACTAGTCATGCGAATAAAGACACGATGCACCTTAAACATCGCGGCCATAGTGCATTTAATCTAGTGTGACAGACATATTCATCAATTGCAGTTTCGAATTATAATTGACCCAATATACATCACTACAAATTCAAGCGATAAATATTGACGGTGAGCCACGCGGGAAGGAAATTTCTTTAATCTGCGACCCGGATGTATCTAACTCCGTCTGATTTGATCCCCGCCACAGGCGAAATGCCGGGACGTATCGTCCAGAATGCACCAGCCACCCTTGCTGGTTCCAGTTCATGCATAATTCATCGTCAGTAATGTCATGACACACGGCAGCGAGCCATGTGGGATGGGCTTTTTAATCTGCTGCTCGGATGTCCCTAACTCCTCTTGATACCCACCTGCGACAGACATGGGGATCGATGGTTCGCGCCCCGTTGCGGCCATGTCTGTGTGGTTGCAAGATAAAGTCATTTATTGTTTGATGGAGACACATTACGCTCTTATCCATTATCTGTAATAACAACTATCGCTGTCAAAACTGACGTCCACCGACGTCAGTATGCCTCGTCCTCCATAATGTAGGAACTGAAACATTTGAACAGGTTTCAGGTGGAACTAAGCAATTGACAACAGTACCGTTATATAGTCGTCCACCCAAGAACAAGTTTGTGATCTTTTGCCAATCACACTTCGTGTCAAAATGATCGATGTGGCTGATGCATTATACTATATCTGGCCATCGCCTTGCATTGTGTCCATCCGCACCTTTTTACCCCACAGTAATTACACAGAGTAAAGAGTACCGTAGAGATGGCGGGGTACATTGACCCGGACATGGCGACATGAGACTTTTATCCATTCTCTGTAATAGCAACCCCCACTGTCGAAACCCACGTCCGTGCTCCCAGTTTTTTTCCGTGTGATGCGGTCTGGACACAACATTCTATATATACCTGTTCTATCTCTGTATCTTTTTGTCTTCTTTGTTCTCTCCGACTTTCTTTTGGTTCGCTGAGATGAGTACCGGAGATAACATATACATGTCAATAGGTATCATTCGCGTTTCACGGTCTTGTTTACGGTGTTATTCACGGGTGGCGACACCCTCCTGGTCATTGTCGGCCTCTCGGGGTGGAACTTTTCCGACAGATCCAAAAATGGTCATGCACTACGAGTACACAATGCACAATTATATAATGGCTGGAACATACCACTTAGGACTGAGTAGGTCGGCATGTTGTTCATTTAGAGGGCGCTTTCGAGTTGCCTCATGAAAAAAACGCGCTTGGCCTCAAGGGGAAACATACCACTTAGGACTGAGTAGATCGGCATGTTGTTCATTTAGAGGGCACTTTCGAGTTGCTTCATGAAAAAACCACGCTTGGCCTCAAGGGGGAACCCTTTACAAGTGTAGGTTTGAACCATTTGTGCGTTATCAGAGCATGGGACCCCGTATGGAGCCAGACTGCTCACACATGCATACATAGCATAGCATGCATGCAACCATCTGAGACTTCGATTGACTTCCCTCGTCACCCGTACAGTGGAAGGCGCCCCACAGAGAGAATCCTACGGTTGCCTCTCTCTATATATAGGTCATTACCGTCATTAGTTCATATTGATCACGGGCGCCCTGCCGGTATTTGGTGGCGGCCAGCTAGTCCCATGTGATGCCTCTACACGGCGTTTAGCCCCGTCGCCATAGTAAAGGTCAGTGATAAGTGCTGACAGGCGACCCGGTCCCTCCCATTATAACCATATCTCTGTCCGACAGGGGCCCGCCCTACATTTGATGTCGTTGGGACTCGGGAGACCGCTGATATCTACACAGTCCATCAAACACGGGAAACTGCTGATATCTACCCTGTCCATCAGACACGGGAAATTTTGCTCTTCTATGTGACCGAATGATGAAGTAAATTGTCAGCACGTGGAACACATGTATACCCGGCAAACAGGGAACATTCCCGTAACAGTCGCTAGAAATTCTTATTCGGTTGCTTACGGAAGGAGTATTTTTTTCCGTTGACCGCTATATGTCGCAGTTCCATGAAGACACGTTCGGTTACTTTTTTTTTATAGGCGCCGCTCAATCAACACACATTTTTAGAGCCCCCCCCCGCCACCCCGCCACCACCCCCTCTCTGGCCGTTTTAAAATATCCGCTATATAGGGGTATATTTCTCATTATGAATGTGCCACCCCGCTCAGCAAGGAGTAGGAGTGAAGGTACCAGCTTTTAAACATAAAGAAGAAAACACTTACTTGTCTGTTGGTCTGCAGCGTTTGCGTTGTATTTCAGTTTTGATTGTCAACTTTGGGATTTGGTGCCAAGGTATGTATAAACTGATATGCTTCAAGTACATCAATCGACTTAAGTAATTTAGTGACTGCATTGTAGGTCTATCAGTTCATAGTCGAACAATTTACATTTAGTCATAGCAGGTCATGAACTCTTGCATGAACCCCCCGCCAGCTGGCTATGCCGCTCTGTGAAGGGGGTTCCTTTCACCTTTGTCTCTGTACACCTGTGACCTGAGCTAGCCCCGCACTGTTTTACCCGGGAGTCGCTCCAAAACACAGCAAGCAAGGATAAGGGAGGCGGGGGGGGGACTCCTACCCGTGCACATGCTCTCAAACCAGATGCCACTCAGGTCAGTGACAACCCCATGGCCATGTAAGCTTATAGAATAAATGAGACTCCCTTATTCTAGACCTGTTTGCATGTCCCAGCGCTGTGTGACATATGATGCGAGCGACTATGACTATGTTTTTGTGTAAGTTGTATTTCATGCTATATGGGTGTTTTATAACGGCCTAGTGGAGGGGAGGGGGGGGGGGGCAAGGTGCATAGAACGTCTGTAGAAACCGACATCCATGCGTGTCATCCATTCGTGCCATGACGTCCTCAGGCTGCCTCTGAAACGAAGCGTGTCGCCGATCACGGCGTCCACGTCACAAGCTTTTGCGCCGCGTTGCGCTCAGCTGCTGGCTTCTGCAAATAAAAAAAAGACCAGACTTTCACGATTTATGTAGCTTTTTCAAATTTACATACCTTTATTCAGTGTAGATGTCATCAGACATTGATGCGCCTTTTCATTGAGCCATTGGATACTTATCCCGCTGCTTGCAATAAAAGGAAAATAAATCCCTCATACCTATAGGTGAAGGAAATCCCGATAGATTTGTGAGTCGCATATGGCGTATAGCACATGGAGGATATCTCAATGTAATTGACAGCCGGGGACGTGCCACTGGAACGTGCATTTTGGTACGCCTAACTTTTGCACTTTTGGTACCCGTTTGGTTCTACTTTGGGGGGCAGTTGGTACGCCAATGGATCCACTCAATTTTCAAGCTGGAGAGGAGCCGATCCTAGGATTTTCGTTGCAGTATATTTTGCCATAGTCGTGCAACTTCCTCAGCTGATATAGCCGATGGCAGTCCCTCATTGAGTTATTCAACATTAGGACGTAGATAAGGAGCAGGGGTGACCAAGCTTGATGGACTCTTCAACAAAGATGAGGAGTCATAAAGAATTTCTTAATACCCAGGTCACAGTAGATTAAATGGAGAACTCCCAGCTTACAATGGAAGGGGCGAATACCCGGGGCTGATGCTTGGTATATATTGGCGATTTCACAATTCACGATTATTTAATGTCAAAATTCTCAGTTGAAGATTAATGAAAATCCTTGATCAGCTAATATCTAACTCCCAGTTCACGAAGAATTATTTTCCTCATTCCCAGTTCACGGTGAAATGAAGAGCCCGTCCCCGAGGAATGGAAATACCCCTTGCCCTCCTCCCACCAGTAGGCCGGTATAAAACAGCCTTAGAGCATAGCATACAAATGTAAGTCAACTTACACAAGAACATAGAACTTAGTCGCTTTAATTAACCATATGCCACACAACGCCCGGAACAACGAAGCCACATGTAGAGACTTATTACGAATTAGATGGTTTCATTTATTCTGTAAGCTTATATATAGGGTTTGTCACTGAGCTGAATGGCATTTGGTCTGACGGGAACGAGCCACCCCCCTCCCCCCCTCCCCCCCTAGCCCTGACGTATGGGCCTGACGACCTCAATTTTAACGGGGATTGTTGTCAGAAGTATCAAGTTTACTGCGCTACCCCTCCCCCACCCCCCACCCCCCCCCCCCAGCCCCCAGTGGGGTGCGAGGTGCGAGGCTAGGTCTGAAATAGGTCTGCTATGCAGTTGTACCCTCTACCGATACAATGGAGCTCCCTCCACAGGGCGGAAAACCCAGCTGGCAGGTAGCCTGAAAATCAGACGTTAATGTCGTGAGGCAGTCTGAGGGATCGACATTAACGTCTGAAACAATAGGCCTTGGGCGCTGTTCACAAAACCCATTTGACCACCTTGGCTAAAGTCCTCACTTGACAGCCGCCCGAAAATAGATTTTTTGTTTTCTTCAATCTCAATGGAGTAAAAACGCCTTTATCAAGATTCCCGAGTCACCTTTACCGGGATATGTGTATTCATCCTGTCCGTCTGGCCTTTTGGTGATGTGAGAGTTACATTGGGTCACTGATTATCAAGCTCCATCTAACACGCTGACGTGTTCATGGCATTACCGATGATCAATTATGAATAGCCCTAAGCAAGTAAGGGTCTCGGAAACATTCTAGATATTTGGTGTGGACAATGCACCGCAATTTGTAGCTGTGAACTTGGGCCATGACATTTTGTCGTCCTTAGTAGTTGTGCATTCATGTTTATACGGAATCCCCTAGATAATTATGACCCGTCATTCATAATGCTGGCAGTTCTCACAATATACAATTGATTATGGTAATTGATGTCAAATAGCCGAACAGTACCCTGTAAGCGCATTCATTGCGTTCCGGTCTTACGACGGGGCCGTTTACATGAGCCAGTGACATCCTCAACGTCCATGGTAATCGATGGTATTAGCTGGTTGTGGGGCGCGGGGAAGGACAGATTTAACGATATAGGGACCTGCTTGCGCCTCTACAATGCCAGTCGACATGGATCGGGTCGATATCCCAGGTAATCAGGAGTTCAGCTGACTAATTTGGATCGCAAAGCTGTTACGACAGTCACGAATGAGAGAGAATTATTGCTACATGATTAAGGCTGGAGGCAGGTGTCTTTGTAATCTGAAATCCTCTCCGTATCTCCACATCGCCCAGGCCTTAACAGCGACCTGGACTACGTTTGAAAGACCTCTTTCGCGTCGCCATATAATCGTTTGCTGGCAAGGCACATTACAACCCATGTGCTGTATAACCACAGCCTACAGGAAATGACAGAAAACCATACTGGGCGACAACGTCTCTTAGCAGCGTGAGAGGGGGCGAACCCAGCGAAGTTAGATTAACCTTGTCTCGTTGGCGCCAGCCAGAACTAAAGCCTCGTTGCGCCGCCTTCTCCGCACGTTGCATTCAAAGGACAAAGTGTTAACCATTTATTGATGTTTTGTCGTCTGGGTTTTTGTTTTGTTATTCACGTAGTCAGTGACGAGTCAAAGAAATAAGACACCCCAGCCGGTTTTGCTTTTCGTCGTCATCTCGCCGCCAAGACGACAGATACCACGTGACCAATCCCTTTCAACCAGCGAGCTACCGTTCGCAGACAACTGCCTGCTCTCGATTGGCAAATCTTTACAAAGAGGGCGAAGGATGTCGTTAGCAATAAATGGTATTCATCACAAAAAATAAGACCTGGCAGAATTTCTCTGAAGTCATTTTATGAGTGGAAGGCGAAGCCGTTTCGGGTTATTTGGCGATGAAGATTTTCATCGCAGAAAAGCGCCCACGCTTTTAGCCGCTAAAATTCTGGACCAATATACAATATGGTTTCTTGCACCATTAAAACAAGATGACGCCTGTAACTTTCTGTGGCATGGGCGACGCTTTACGATGCCTTCCATGTGGAGTGTCAGGTTAAATCTCCGAAGGAAATGTGCAATTAAAAAAGCAGCGTAGACTCGATACGTGTGCTCCACGAGGTGTCCCCACGAGAAAACGGTCCGGCTTCCAATACTGTTGTAATACCATCTGGTGAGCATTCTAGCAACTATGTCGCTTTTATTTTACTCTGTGGGTCCGGGGTGGGAACGGGTAGGAGACACCCTTCCCCCATTCACTCATGCCCCATTTTTTGCGTGTCTCTGTTCCACACTTCATTGGGTTAAAATGTGGTATGGTTATAAACGTTAGTTGCCACGAGCGAGATAATCTGTAGAACAATCGTTGAGCGGTACCATGCGTTTTTCGGTTTCGGCGCACTGGGGGTTCTACGCCCACTCTCCCACGGAGGCTTCCCA
This sequence comes from Arenicola marina, assembly GCA_964019135.1. Classification (NCBI taxonomy): domain Eukaryota; kingdom Metazoa; phylum Annelida; class Polychaeta; family Arenicolidae; genus Arenicola; species Arenicola marina. Next base: position 40,533,180 of record OZ025257.1, on the reverse strand, counting down.
ATGGCACGCCAAAGCCACAGGCAGTGTTAACCACACGATTCACACCAGTGCGATGTTATGATGATACCGTTTGCCATCGGTTGACAGTTTTGTACATTAGCTCCATGCCTAGATAATGACGTTGCTGGTCTAACTATAATTCCCCTGACCAGATATTGCTAGGAAAGCTTCGAAAATAGTAATAAAAGGAATTTTTTGACAAATATATTCGCGACTGTGAGTCGGGCAGAAAGAACTGCACAAGCGATAATCACGTAATGACAGCTTTATTGGAGTTGAGGACGTCTATTTGTACCCAAAGTCTTAAAAATAATGGCTATTTTATTTTGGTACTATACTTGCCGCCATCCTAAAAAGGTACAAGAATTAACTGTTCAGGGGTAATCCCTACGGCGCATCAATGTCTTAACTAGAAAGAACAGTAATTACCATTGGGAAATCACCGCGCAAACATAAATGGTGGGCGACTCGAGAGTGAACATCTCTTTTACCATCATCACGATGCCCATGGGCCCATGCCGAGCTAGCATCATGAAAAAATGTGGTGCGTTAAATCTTTATGATTTACTTAATGTTCTATGCTATATTTGGGGTAAGCCTGGGTGCAGGCCGGACTTCAATAAGCTCCCGAAATTCAATGGCACTGTGATGAGATGGGAGACAACTCCCATGTGTAGTGTGTCTCGTTTCAGGTGTCAAAAACACACAGAGAATGCGAAGCGAATGATGGTGTGTGCACAAGGCCGCTAGCTCTAACATCGGACACAAGGCCAAATACGATAACGGGGATACTGTGCGGGTTTCCGGTGGCGGAGGTCCTCGGGGTGTCTTCATTATGTCATGGGATCTCTTTCGATTATTCAAACGGCTCTCTCCGGCTCTGGCCCTCGGGCATACAGTACTGGTGGCATCGTGTCCTTGGACCTCGATTGGGTTACAGTCGGCCTCTTAGTCGGTCCGGGAGCCTCATGTGACGTCACGCCACTATTCAGCGTAGTAAACTGACGTCAAACAAACTTTTGAGCAAGTTTGGCGCAGTGAGGTGATCACCGTGTTTGGCACAGTGACGTGAGATCTGTGTTTGGCGCAGTGAGGTGATAACCGTGTTTGTCACAGTGACGTGAGATCTGTGTTTGGCGCAGTGAGGTGATAACCGTGTTTGGCACAGTGACGTGAGATCTGTGTTTGGCGCAGTGAGGTGATAACCGTGTTTGGCACAGTGACGTGAGATCTGTGTCTAGCGCAGTGAGGTGATAACCGTGTTTGGCACAGTGACGTGAGATCTGTGTTTGGCGCAGTGAGGTGAGAACCGTGTTTGGCACAGTGACGTGAGATCTGTGTTTGGCGCAGTGAGGTGATAACCGTGTTTGGCACAGTGACGTGAGATCCGTGTTTGGTGCAGTGGTGATGCGAGAACTGCGTTGGGCGCATTGACGTGAGAACGTGTGCATTACCATCACATTACCATTCAGCGTTAGGTCCATGGCGGGGAAGTGGGCGAGGGCGGAGGATTGGCGTGGGTAGAGCGGGGGCGGGTGCATGGCAAATGCCGGTAGGTCTTCACTTTTCCAAGGTCTTCTACAGGGATGGCGGTAGTAACGGGGGATAGGCTGGGAGAGTGGGTGGAAACCCAGCCTCCACTTCTTGAGGCCAATCACCGTCATGTACAATGATTGATGGGACATCTACTTTATGCCATATGTCGCCAACGAATTTCTTCTACCCTGATACAGCATCATCTTCCCCACCCTATCCTCCATATAATGCTTATAATGACTGCTTGGGGGGTCGAGATTAACTGAGTGGTAGATGGCGTTGCATTACGTCTCGTCCAATGTCCGTAATAACGACACTCTCTGCCGCACCCCAACCAAACCCCTCCCACTTTGCTCCATGTATTGCAGTATAACGACACCGTACTCTCTATGGCTCTCAGTCTCTGTCTTGGTCCTGGGACACGTTCCGGGGACATTATATGATGAATAAATGATACATATGATTATGTGCATGCTTTTATTGACTGATAGATATGACTATATGACTATCTGATTATATGACTACATGTAAAAGGTCCACGTGTCATTTTGCATCATTAGAGGGCTTTGTATGTGGACATTTTGTTTAACTAGAGGCAACCGTTTTCGTGTTTCTGGCAAAACTCTTACCGTCACCTCACTTGTGCCAACAATCCTTCATTGCGCAATGAAGGAGAGATAAGGTATCGGTATCAAGATTTCACTTATTTTAAAGGTATGGAACTAAACTACTTGCAAATGCACAACTCGCATAAAGTAAAACTGATAATGGAAACTTTACTTTGTTAAAAGGCTTGCCCGTGGATTCTACTTAAACGCAAAACAACACGTGTAGCATGTGCTGTGGCGTCCAAGCCTTGTCTTAAGCTAAAATCAAAGAGAGGAGATCTGATATACAGTGAATATATCTTTAGGCGATAGCCGAGAATCAACGTTAAATGAATTGGGGTCTTGGGCCAGTTTTGTGGACAAGATGGCCCCAACGAACAGACAATCCGCTGACACTATTGATCAAGCTTATCCTGTTTTTCCCCCGGATGATCACGTTACTGGTCTACTGTTCCTGGCCAGACATTTAAATTTTTGGATAGTTTCTGGAATGTTTTTAATAAGGTGGATTTGTTTCAATATTTTGACAGTATGAATCGGGGAGGAAGGACTGTGAAGTGGAACCATGCGTCGGGCTGATGACCGCCAGAAACAATGGGTGCCGTGCGCGCCAGTCCCAGTCGAGGCCAATGACAACGAGCATCGTGACAATTCATACAGGAACCTTGTCCGCGCAGTTCACATGTTCTGAAGCGTAATTGGATGATCAACCTACTAGCAACACAATGGTGGAAGACATAAATACATAGGTGGGTGGGGGGGGGGGAGAGGGGGAGGGGGGGGGTGGCCGAAGTTAGTTATCACTTCAACGCATATCACCATCGACCGCTGTCAAATGGGATTTCCGTTCACACGAGGCCCATGTTGCGTTGCGTTGCGTAGTGGATTGCAGGCCCTGGAAGGCTGACTCCCTGAGTACCGTAGAACCGCCGTTGCGTGTTTATGCGGTAAGCAGCTGTATGCCTCGGAATGACCACCCACGTGCACACGCAGCAGCCGTTCTACGATAGCATAGGTCTGGCGGTTTAAATGTCATGAAGTAAAGTCAACGCTTTAATTGGCTAATATTTAATGCTATGGACAAATAAAAAATATAGCATTCATCCAAGTGACATATTGGTTTACCTCGCCCCAAGTAGCCCAAAAAGACACCAACAACCACGCATCTACTTCCCAGCTGTTGTCATGGCAACGAGGTATATGCACCGATGGGAGTCACAAAACCGTCACTGGCTCAATCCACATCGTGATGACGACTGCAGGGCACTGACGATTTTTGTCAACGAGACGCCTTCGTCAAAAACTTCACATCCCATTAGGGACAAAAGGTGAGTACCGCTAGTACTTTGGAAAACAATGAGAGTTTTCTGATAGCAAGCATGAATAAGGTTTCCCGCCTACGGGAATATCGCGACGACCCGTGCAATGGGTAAGTAACATTAATACTGGTTCAACTCGTCCGCACGGTATAACCTAAATTACGGTCAATTACGGAGCCCGCCAAGCGCCCCCCACGCAGTAGCTGGTGCAATAAACATGCTGGCATACAAGGCATATGACCGTAATAAACCCCTCGAATAAACATTTGTCGTGCGCGACGGAGTTTATGGCGATTATCTTTGCCATCTTCGTCTTTGTATATGTTTATATGACGAACAGCCACAAAACGAACGCTGTCGTCAGTCATCCAGCCATCTGGATGTAGACACGGTATTCCGTGAGAGCGTAACGAGGGTCTAATGGTCGTGTGGACGAGGCGGTGAAACAGAGACGCAGAATGTGACCAGCATGGGAGGGGATTATTAGACATGGCCATTGTGAGCTTGAGTTCTCCATTCCCATGTTGGAAATGAGCGCGACCCTTCGTTGGGGTGGTAGTGAGGAACGTGGGGCAAGAATGTAGCACCTGACCGCTAATTGGATTTTCAGCGTTTTCAGCAGAATAATTGGATTTTCAGCGTTTTCAGCAGAATAATTGGATTTTCAGCGTTTTCAGCAGAATAATTGGATTTTCGTTGAGCCATGGATGTCAATGGTGAAACTTGGTCCGTACAAGGCATGCAAAATGCGTAAAGTTCGTCAGGTTGGGTAGCAAATAGGGGGAGATAAGTAGGGAGATGCGGGGTGGGGTGGGGGGGGGGGCGAGTGGATTGGCGCTTTTATGCGCAGGGTGAAAGAAAGAGGGCAGGGTGAGCTGATAAAATGCCACATGTCACCTCTCCTGATAAAAGGCGTACGACGAGAAACATATTTGCACATACATTCTTAATGTTCTGTGGCGATGACGGTTACAGGATCTACCAATATAAAAATTGTTGGCATTAATTGGTGGAACTAATGGAATTATTAAATTTAAACTGTCATGAACATGCCCCAGATACTTTTCTGTAAAAAAAAATGGTACGTGACTGCAACAACCGAGGTACTATAGCATCAAGTTGAGTAAAACGCCTTCCATGAAAGGCGAATCAAGCCAGGTCTTTCAAACCTGCCGTTTCTTGTTTTATTTTAGAAAGGAGAGCCAGTGGCGAAACTGCGCGAATGCGTACTCGATTTCGGATGATTAGCAGCTGCCTACAGCTTGTGACGCTCATTCTCTTGCCGGGCGATAATGGAAGAGTGAAGAGCCAAACCGTTTTCAATACGCACAATGGCGGACGCACCACGACTGATTCATAGTGGCCTTAATGCACTCCCGTCTTGGGGCCGATCGTTTCAAATGAACACTTAGCTCATCTGTTCCCCAGGAGGAAACTGGGCTGGGGGTGACACAATTAATGGCATGTATAGTGGGTTGCGGGCAAGGTCAAGTCGCTCGAAAGTCGTTCGAAAATCGCTCGATTTGTCTGTGTCTGAAGGCTTTAGCTGACGTCCAATGCGCCAATTGCGTGAACATATCATGTACTGGTTTGATTTATGTATATGAGATCTGTGTATTTGTCTGATGCTCATCTTCAGGGCCACGTGACCTCGGGCATCGATTCCCTGTTGAATGCGGTGGAATCTAGTTATACAAATATTATTTTGAGAAGAAAAAACTGATTTGGTATCGAGACGTGGTCCAGCCCCCATTGGCCCAGGGATGGAGACGTGGTTGCCCTCTTATTTTTGGAATGGAGACTTGGTTCCCCTACTATTAAAATGAGTACGTGGTCTATCTCCGATTGGTTTGCAGGCAGATTTTGAGTAACTGTAGCCATATCGAGACACGGGGTGGTGGACGGGTGATCCGTGGAAGTAGCGAGACGGGTTGGCCTACGCCAGGGGAGGGTGGCTGGGGCAATGTGCGGACCAGACGGTGTTGGGGCCGACGTAATAGATATCGCTGTGGGCTGCGCAGTGCCACATTAAACCATAGCGATATGGGCCTCCCGATTGACTTCCCTCCATATCCGTGCAATGGAAGGCGCCCCATTTAGATGACATTAGGCTTGCCTCTCTGTAAGTATTTTGATCAGGCACCATCATTATCTGACCTATTATAGGCGCCATGCCGATATCTGGTGGTTGCCGGATACAATCATGGCTTGTGATACCTCTCAACGTTTAACCCCGTCGCCATAGTGGAGGTCAGTGACAAGTGCTGATAGGCGACCCGGCTCCTGCCATTATAACCATATCTGTGTCCGGCAGGGGACCGCCCTACCTTTGATGTCGTTGGGACTCGGGAGATCGCTGATATCTACCCAGTCCACCAGACACGGGGAAACCGCTCATATCTACCCAGTCCATCAGACACGGGAGACCGCTCATATCTACCCAGTCCATCAGACACGGGAGACCGCTCATATCTACCCAGTCCATTAGACTCGGGAGACCGCTGATATCTACCCACTCCATCAGACATGGGAGACCACTGATATCTACCCACTCCATCAGACATGGGAATTCTCGCTGGACCATTTTCATGTGACCGGATTATGACGCAAATTTCCAGAAAGTGGAATATACTGCACAGCTTCGAGTCAAAGCTATAAAATGATCTTCATTTTGAATTTCAACAGTGAATTCTTTTCTGCGATCCATTTTAGTCCTGAAATCTGATGACACCTCATCACTTTCTAGTATTTGAAAAGCGAATTGCTGAAGCACAACACACAGGTATTATTCAGAGATATCTTCGTGAAATTTTTGTGAAGCTTAAAGTGAGCTGCCTATCTGTCATAATGAGCCTTGTTTTTGTCGGCGCAACAAGAGCGCGACCACCATGGTCAAGGGAAAGTATAGTAATTGCTCTCATCGACACAATTGTCACTGATTTTGGAACACCCAGAACGTCTTATACATGGTAAGAAAATATCCACCCCATTAGCTTTGTCAAGGACATGAGTCCATCCCCAAGTGTCCCAAAATTGATACATGGTTTCAGCAAGGAAGTCCAAAGATAAGTTTCTTGGCAAAGGCGAGGGAGATCGCAAGCCGTGTATGGCGCTCTCATAGCAAGCACCGTAACAAAGGGATGGTTTGAGGGACGCGAGTGAGGGAAACCTGACAATAGAGTCAACCAAATTATCCTTCTTGAACACGGCGAGACAAATACGGAACGGATGCGGCGACATCTTTGGAACTCCAATCACCGCCCTATCCTCCTATTCCCGGATTCTGCGAGATTTAAATCCTATCGAGAAAAATAGTTTCTGGTGAAACCAACAACGACGTGAACATTGTAATTGCATCTATTTAGTGAGCTTATATCCATATGACAATACGCGCGGAGACACCATGCTTGGAGGAGATTTTTCAGGAATGTATCTGCCATGTCTCCTCACGCCCAGACTCGTGGCGACGGGCAGACGCTTTCCCCAGATAACAAATACAAATACCAGCAGCTGGCCAGCAGCTGGCCGCAAACTAATACCTCAAATGACCCTTTGTATAGAAGCCACATGTCACCTTTACCGGCGTATGTGTTTTCAACTTGTCCGGGTTTTGATAATGTGGGATATGGGATAAAGATATCCAGCTTAGTTAGATACATTAGGGTCCTTAGATACATCAGGGTCCTTAGTTAGATACATCAGGGTCACAGCTACGTTAAGGCTACATTAAGGCTGCAATGAATTATGCATAGACAGGAAAAAGTAATGGTCTCTGGTGTAATCTGAACGAACTTTTTAGACAGTCCCCCGCAATTATTAATGTGACCTTGGGCCGTGAAATTGGGCTTTAGTGCTGATGTATGTGGTTGCACATTAATAGTTGTTTGTGGCTGCTGTACCAAACTCCACAGATAATCAAGAATCGCCAATAAAGTTGGTTTCCGTAATGCGCGCCACTGGCACACGGTGAGGCCACATTACAAGTGGAAATACATCTAAAGTGTTAGTTAAGCATGTTAGGGATGTAAATTCATTAAAACAAATACCGGGCAACTGCAATGTGATTTAAAATTTTAAACTATGTTGATATAAAATATATTTACCGTTATTCGTTTTGTTTAAAAAGAAACCACCATCGACAAGATCGGACATCAACAGCATAAAATACAGATTTTCGCCCATCAGGCGGGTGTCGACACTTTCTGAACACGTGACCAGATTTAACCAATTATACGGAAGGAGTTGACGTCACCGATGACGACACTTCCGCTGAACCAATTGGCTGTAACAATTCAAGGGCAGAAAAGGACAGCAAACATATCTTTCCACCGCTATCCACTAAGCGACCAGCAGCTTTTTGCCGTAATGGCTACACAAGATTGCTCGTGTGCGTTTTAAACCCACGAAACATTCAACAGTATGTTCCCACCACAAAATGGCTATGAGGAAGATATGTGTGCTAAGTACGTACTAAGAGGACCAAACGAACCTATAAAGCTGAGGCTGAAGCCTGAAGCTGTTCCAACCATAGTTTGCTATCGCCATCCCTTGCCTTCACCCCCTGCTGCACAGCGTGCACATGACCCGCCAATCGACCCGGCTGCTAGCTTCACGCACCTCTCTTCCCTCCACCGCTCCCCACCACCTCACCCACCCTAACCCATAAGGCCGCCCTGTCCATGCACTCTTCAGTGACAGCGAGTTTCTAAAACAGCAGCTGTATCAAATTACACCGTCGACTGCCGTTTCCCGAACAATGGCACGCCACTCTATGAGTCAAATCCAAATTGGGCACTCTGTCAACGATGACGATGGACCCCTGACTCCACTTCCACTGCGCCCGCCCACCCCCACAGACCCCCTTCTAATGCAACACGGCTTCACTGACCACGCGATTCATCAACGACCTTACGGGTTCAAACTGCTACCCGATTACATCATCAGTTGATGTAACTTCGGTGTTTACTTCAACTTCGTCGTCCTACTCGCCAGATGTTTGCTCTTGCTCCGCCATATTGTAAACATTCGGAAGTACCATCCGCGTAAAAACTTCAGCGCGATGTATTTATGTAATAGCTTCCGGTGGTAGTAGTCATCTAAACCTACTGGTCGCTACATCGTCGGTGACGTCGTCATCAGCGTGCTGAGGCGGGTGCCCATGGCAAGTTGGTCGTGCAAAAGTGCTTGGAACCTCACTAATGCATGATTTAAAAAAGTGTAAATGTTGAGTTAATTCCCTATAGTTTAACTGGAAATGTAAATGATATGGGCCCGGCATTTCCCTTTAAAACAACGTCAACTTATGCATGCATTAATGTCTCGGGCAAAAGAAGGATTGCTTTTATAGTGATATGAGGGAAACGCATTGTGAGTCAATCGTCATAGGGATGACATTTACTAAGTCAGTCGATGCAATAAATGTCGTTTTCCGTCGACTGTAAGCCTCCAGTGATGCATTATTTATAAGATAGGTAAATAAATATGCCACTTATGGGTGCGAAATTGTTACAGACTGCAATAACATGAGATCTATAAATATGACATAATGCATATATTATAGACAAGGTAGTCTTTACAATCGCCTGTTGGTATCTGGACTCCAGCGAATTAGTCATGAAGTGCCGAAGGGAGAAAATGCCATATCGCGACCAGTCTATGGCATATTCAAACGCAGAAAAGCCTTTCATATGAAATTCATTGGTCTACTTTATCAGCGTTAGGTTATCGCAGCGCATAAATAAATCCACTTCGGTGTGCAAACGAAAAGGAGATGAATATTTATTTAAACTAATGATGCAACAATAACAGAAATGCGAAATGCCTTCTGCTGGCAGCTGTCCAAGTGTAATAAGGCCAATGCGACGTTGGACGGCATACAGTGGTTCAGAGTTGTCGGAGACAAGGCACGCCATGGGAATACAGAGGGACCCGCGCCTCCTTTGTATATCGACGACGCTATCTTCGAATACGCGTCCACATTCTACAGGAAGATGCCCAACTTCCGTTACGTATTGTTGCCACCCCGACAGACTAACATCGTCTGAAATGACCGCACCATGTAAACAAATATGTGTTTCTGATAATATCGTTAACATTCCGCATTCCAATTTCCTGTCTTTTCAAATCAATAAATAAGTCAAGCGGGAGAACGTGTTATCTTGATGAAATCGTAAATTTGCTTGGTGTAAGAGCAAAGGATCGGCGAGCATACTTCATTTCATCAGGAGCTAAGTCTAATTTCCAAACTAAAACACCCAACAGCTTCCGATAGCGATTTTATTTTAATTAAGCTCAATACGATGCCAAAGCTCACGTATTGTTTTCACAATTAAAACAATGATAATTATGAAATTTACTCCCACATGATTTATGCACTCATGTATCTCAATGGCAATGATGAAGATTTTCACTGTTTCGACCGACTGCCGTGGAAACGACTCGAAACATTATGCCATCTGAAAGAATCTCCCAAAATGTGCCGTAAGTTTCCATCCTACTCATAGATGGCGGAATATTTTAGTCAGTAGGACGTTGTGTGATATATGGAATTCGAACACGAACTGAAATATCATCAATGGTTGTACCATCGCGGACTTGCATCTTTCATTTGAATTTATTGTCGCATGTGTTCCCTTAAGGAGCTAATTATTCCCCAAGCAATTCTGTAGCTCTAGATTTGTAACCCATCTTCTGTAATGACCCACAACGGACAATAATATCCTCGCCAATGGCATCAAAAGGTTCCAGGGAATATGTCACTAGAGCCCAGCAGCAACAACAACAAACTGTGGTCCTTGTGCATTTCCGAAGAAGGTGAAGGATATTACCAGGTTTGCCTTGTGGCAAAAAGCTGTCCTTTTTAAAGAGCATCTGTGCATGTCATCCTGAAGAGAGGTGGGGGAGGGGGAGGACGAGGACGTGGGTGGGGGGGGGCAGCGTTTTCATCTCAATAGATATGTCTACATCCCTCCAATTAGGTTTTTGTTGCGCCCGTAGATTCACAAAAACATGATATAATCTTGTCTTTTTATAATAGTCATTTCGTAAATGTTTTCACGCCTTAACCACCATTTTGTAATATGGCTGGCTGCTTCATAGAGTCGCTTCTAGGGATAACACTGAAAAGCTATTTCTTGGGGACAATAGACACTAGTCCCTTCATCGGTCCGCATCCCTCTGGGGTATCCATGGTAATGATGCCGTCCTATACTGCCACCTCGAGGTAATTGACAACGTCCTTGACCCTCAATGGAGCCAACGCGTGACGCTCCGCATTAACATGGACATCGAGTCCGCTAGAGACGCTTAAAGGCTTTTCCGGTTAACTGTTTTTTGGACCAACTGTAAGTGTGTACCAACATTTCTAATTCCCAGGCAACTGCTAGTAACTTCGGCTAAACATTGACAACGTTGGTGCCCCGTTTTTTTATGCAACTGCTAGTAACTTCGGCTGAACATTGACAACGCACACTTTGTCATCACCATCTCGTTGTCAATCAATAAACGATGCCATAGAATGCGATAAGCTATGATAATAATAAGTGCGGGTCCGGCATAACCCTAACTGGGAAGAAATTAGGTCAACATTGCACTTGCTTAAATGGCGTAGTCAACCCTGGCAAAAGGGAACAAGCCGTGAATATTATTAGCGCCATCACCATCGCCAAAGTGACTGCTATATCAGCACACTGTCTATTTAGCACTGACTTGTATCGCCCGACTCAGAAGTGCCTCTTCACGGCGGAAGTGTTGGCCCACATCCGCCGTCGCATTCACAAGAACTGTTTCATGATGTTTGCAGCATAACACCGGCGAGATATTTGCCATGTCACTCCACAAACACTAATTGCTCGTTGGCGACATGGGTCAGAGGACGGTTTTTTCCTCACATCCGCCGTGCTTATTTGATCTCCAGACATGCTCGTTAAGCCTAGTGGAGACATCACTAACATAACAGACGCCTTAAAATAGAACCTTGTTTTATGTTAGAGATGGGCTCGTTTTACTGAGACGACATAGCATTGTAGAGGCGGCAACTAAATGTCGTCTGCTTCAGGCAATAGAAAATGGATGTTTCAACGTGACCGTGCGTCTTTGCCCCATCAACTGAAGGCATTACTATGCCATAAATCCATACACAATCTGTCGGCGAAGAGAAAACGAAAATATCGACTAGACGGGTTTTTTGATGAAACAATTTATTTCTTTAATATGTTTCCATTTATTTCCAATCTTTGTCATATCTGCTTTCATTTGAAAAGAATGATGGCCCATAATCACCATCAATATGCGAATGTAATTGGGCGTACATGTCTTTCATTTACATATATAAACGTCTTGTTTAACCGCAAAAAATTTAATAAATCTGGTTTATTGATGGCGTCAACCCTTATCGGGGCCATTCCCAGCATTGCTACATTTGGTTTTTATTAGTGATATTTGCTTTCCTCCTTAAGTAAGGCCTCAATGATTTCGGAAGGAAACGGCATTTGAAACTAGCCCGATTAACTTGTTCCGCACCGTCGCCCGTTTCATACAAAGTTTTTTTTGTGCAAAAATATTTTTCGAACAATATGACACCAAGCAATATAGGACAATAGATGCCAATGCCAGAGTAACTGGCATATATAATATATAATATATATTTTATGGTCATGCAACTTCAAGTAAGTTCAGTAATATAATGGTTTCACTAAACCACCAATTAAAACAATTAGGCATAGGCTGTAATTAAAAATTTTGTGTCAGACATTTCCAAAATAAGACCTCTTGCCATTTAATCTTACACCCGATGCCCCGGAAAAAACGTTCTATTTCAATTTCGCCGAAGTGTTTATATGGTTCAAACTATATATTCACCTCTCATCAGAGGACTAGTCGCTTGTTCCTTGGTAAAATATCTCATACACATTTTTCTTTTTTATTTTGTTGTTTAAGCTTTATTTCTTTAAAGAAGTTTACAATACGTACACGTACACATAAATGTTAACCTGTAATTTTGCGTTCGAGAAAGCCTAGTCCAGATTTCATAATCGAATATAAATATTGACAAAAAGTATAATTCCAAATTTAAGTATAGTCGAACTGTTTGCTCATGAGAATGATATACTAATTGCTGCTTCTGTACTAATTAGAGGGCATTTTAAAGGCAAGCGGTGCTTCTCACCCTTGTCAGCCCCAACCCTCTCCTCTCCTATAACCCTCGCCTGCCCCCTAACCCCAGGTTCACCCGCGGTTACCGCCTGATCACGGCGTGCATACCGCGTGCCCATTGAGGTGCACTATCCGATCCCTGGGGACCACGCCCGAGCGGACGCTCCGATTGGCCGAAATTCACCGGCTCGGCCGACCGACCACGCAGGCAGGCACTGGATATCATCTGCGTAAACAAAGGGATCAGATCGAAGGTCATCCACACGGTCATTAGAAATGACCAGGTACAGGAAGGGTCCCAAGAGGGATCACTGAGGCACTCCCGCGTCTAACGGGCACCAGTTAAAGTGTTGCCCATTAATTACAACTCGCTGCTGACGCCCGTGCAGGTCATTTTCAATCCGTTTTAATAAATTTCCCGATATACCGTAGCTTTCTAGTTTGTAGAGTAGGCCATGATGATATACTTTGCCCAGCCTAAGCCTAATAACACACGGTATCAGGTGATGAGAAGAAAGCGTTCAGTCACAATTATAACTTTTCCGAAAATTTCCAAGATTTTTGTTGGCTGTATTAGATACGCACAGCTCGTTATTTTTATGTTTTATAATGTTGCAAGATATTACAGCTGATTTTACCTTTTTTTTTAAATTAGCGCCCTGCCGACAGCAGCGGTAAAAGCAGAGCTTGCGTGGTGCCACCGTGCGGGAAGCTTGACCGCAACTGGATAAAAAACGGGGTGGGCAACTAAGTCAACGCGGCGCTTATAAGTTTTCTCTTTTGGAATACACAATTTTAAGACAAATTAGATGCCGTGATGATCTGTTGTACATACCAAGTGCAACGCGCCTACAACCGTCATGTGGTCCGATTCTTTAAACCAATGGCTTCTGTCGCCTGGGAGGCTTAGAAGGATATAGATTATAGATGTCAACCCCCCCCCCCCCACCCCGCCAATTCCTCTCCCATCCACTAATGCAGTATTTGCCTCGCAGCGTCTCAAGAATAGATAATAAGGTTGACTTAGGTTTTCCATGTTCGTCTGGTACAAGTCGGTTATTGCCACTGACAGGTGAGTCGTGTCCCTCTAAGCCGCAGTTTCAATATGGCGCTCGCTACGAGGTTGTCATGTACGGCTCCCGAGCTCCCCACCCCCCCCCCCCCCTCCCGTTGCCAAGCGGCTTAATTAACCTTTAAATTACCTTTGTCGACCAGCGGCTTATTGCGACATTTGGGACGGGCACATGTTATTTTAAAGGCTAACCAGGGTGTGATGGTTCGTTGGCCACGTATAAGACGCGCTGGGCATTTCAAAATCAGGGAAAGCAATTGTGTGGCTGAGAGCAATCAATCACCATTTCCATTGACCATTGTTGTGGCGTTGGGAATCACTTTCCAAATACCAGTAAGTCATGAATGAGCTCAGACACGTCAAATATCATATGGGTGGCAGAGAATAATCGCAAAATTCACCTTTGATATATATATTGCCCCGGCCCGAAATCCTTATTAGATATTCCAAAATATATATCCGTATCACATTCAACATGGCGTTATTGCTCGACGCCATGTTGTGCTGAACACAAGCCTCACCGAAATGCATTAATCTCATTCTATCCCATACATATTATGGTTTGTTCACGCAAGCTGTGCACTTGACGTCAGTTAAAGCCTACAGACACAGACAAATCGGACTTCCGAGAGCCTTCACTTTGGGCGCAACCCACTATTCACGCCATTACTGTTGTCATCTACACCCCTCCCCTCTACATTACTCCGACACCGCTACCTGTGGCGGATTTCACGAACGCAGTTTAGCCGACTAAGGGGCTTAGTCGTCTAAAGTTACCATGTAAACGATGGGCGATTTTAGCCGTCTAAGCCCCGTAGCCGGCTAAACTATGTACGTGAAATAGGCCACTGGTGGCGGTGTGGTGGTGGCCGCCCTGGGGTAACAGCGACCCAAAGCGTTTATTTGAAAGGACCAGCCCCAAGACGAGAGAGCTTGAAGGCCAGTCCAGTAGTTGTGATTCCGCAATTATCCGTGGAACATGGCTTGGCTCTTCACTCCCCAATTATCACCCATCAACAAAGTGGGCGTCACCGGTGGCATGCAGCTTGTAGTCATGTGATACCAGAGCGTGCATTCGCCTACTCCCGCTACTCGGTCCCCAGCTTTGTCTCACAAACGTACAAGCCATAGATATAAAACGGTTGGCTAGAGTATCTTGACATGAAGCCTTACATGAAGGCGTGTTAAGGTAGTATGCTACATTTCAAAACTGATAGTAAAAGATTGTGAAATTTTCACCAGATACATCTTTTTATATGCTTATTACAACGCAGTAATTAAAAAAAAGTTGTTTTCAGGCTACTTTTCCCAGAAAGTGAAGTGGAAGCACCCCACCCCCCTATTACACTTTAACATGGCGGCATATGGGAGTTTCAGATATTTTCACTTATTTTTTATTGCAAAAGCAAAACAAGAGGGTAAAACATCTTGATTTTTGCACAAGAAGTACTTTGTTATATACTTACAAGAATAATACAATAATATTGATATGTTTTTAAGCTAGTTTTTTCAAATCTGAGCTTGAACCGTTCCACCTAAACCCCCTATGGAAACTCAGCATTGTCACTTAAGGAATTTACGGCATAAAAAAAACGTGAAACAAAAATTGGCCGAAAGTATTGACATTTTTAGTTTATATTATTTCCTGTTATGTACATTGTGTCAATATTTAGATTTCGTAGCGAAAAAGTGCTCCAAAAGTTGAAAAACAGCCACATATAAGTTGCATTCGCTAGTTGGCGCCACGGTGATCTCGCGTACTACCTTAACGGCAAAACATTGCGAGATCTTTATTCTTACTACTTACTACATAACGTCATTGTGGTCAATTGTTCAGTTCTATAAACGGAATTGCTTTTAGTCCCAACGTTAAGGAGGCAGAGTCTTTATACTAACGTCATAGCGTTTACTACAGAGGTGAGATACTGTGATCAGTCATCGCAGTGACCGGGCCCAAACGCCGTCTATGTGCAATTAATCAATCTTTAAAAGACAAAGCATTATTGAATATCGGCCATAGAGATAGATCGCTCCCACCCAGGCATGACAAATGTTTGTCGGTCACACGGTTAACCTTTCATCCCTGCCACACACTTCAATATATAGAGGAGGCAATTTGTCTTGCCGTTGTAACCTTTTAGGTTCACGGTCCTTTCTTCCACCAATTCTTTCTCATCCCGATATCGGTGCAGCCTCGTTTCAGTTTCACGTGATCAGTCATCTTCATTATTATTTATCGTTCGCAGGAGATTTATAATATCATTTCCGAGAGACGCTGTATCGATCGATAAGGCAATTTATGTAATTTATGTAAGGTTGGAACCCCCACTTCTCTCACTTACTTGGCTGTGGCCGTTTGTGACATCAAGTCCAGGAAACAAACAACCCTGACCGCTCTAGCGCCAGCGACCTTTAAGGTCTTAGTTGGAGTCTCCCGGCCAAGGTGACACTATTTGTTTCACTTCTCGTTTGTATTTACGTCATACTTGGTCAAATAAACGAATCTTGAATCTTGAATCTTGACCGCTGTGACTGGCTCCGTCTCAAACTTAAAACTTAAAACGAAATTTACTTAGGTTTATGAGGTGAGAAGGTCTATTTGGCATTGTCTCTCGCTCCAGATGGGTCAATCTAACGACTAAATATGTATTATGCTCCAACAAAGACACTTAGCATTGACATGGCAGTACTGAGATAAATCAATGCTATATGCATATCCTCCCCATCTGCAGCGTCAGTAAAAGTGCCCGATGGCATCCCAGTAAACATAATGCTTCCATCTGTCTTCACACTCACACCTCTGCGGCGGATTTCCCCAACGTAGTTTAGCCGAATACCCGGCTTAGTCGACTGAAGTTGCCATGTAAATGATAGGCGGCTTAGCCGTCTAACCCCCCTAGTCGGCTGAACTATGTAGGTGGAAACTAGGCCACAGGTCTGATACGGCCTCGCCCCAACCAGCCTCAGCCCGCGCTGACCCAATACCTAATCGAGCATCCGCACATATTTGAGGCACCTTCCTGACAGTACCTTTGCCGCAGATAATTGGACGACACTCGGGTATGCATGCAGGTATATGGCTGGCCGTGGAGGACTACAGCCTAGAGACTTGAGCCGTTAAGTTCGAAATGGCTGGGGCGGTTGGCGGATGCGGCGAAGACAAGATTACCTTTCTTAGTGGTGGTTGAGCGGCAGATTGTGCGCTGCATCTATGCCGCAATCTTGCCTTGAACAAATAGAGTATCAGATCGCTCTTGACGGCCCGATTAAATCCATTGGATAATGTTGTTAAAGCGGCAGAGTTAAGCGGGTAAGCTGAGGTGAGTTAAGAGGGAGGCGCTTCCAATCGCGCCAAACCATCGTGAAGCCCGTTTGGCATCAGGTTGATGATCATAGGGCCTTCCGAGCACTGAATCCTGTTTACATGCGACTATGCAAAATAGGATCCTTCCCCCGGTCGTCAGTTGTTTAAAAACATTCCGCGTTCATAATCTGTGATTTGACGACTAGTCGGACGATTAACTCTTGTGGTCCCGCCGGTTCACATTTATATATGTAGTTGTGATAGTCGCTTTAACTTAATCGTCCTGTATGCTTAATTTGTTGTCGGAAGGACATCTAACTTGTATCCCCCAACCCATACCACGGGAAGTGCGCCATTTTTGCCCTTCGAACCAATGTAATGCTCGAGATTGCCTCCTCCCGTATGTATGGTAACCACATGAGATTCTCTACGTTATTTCTGGTAGTTCTATCTGATCAACTGATAGGTCCTACTGTGCAAACGCAACTAGTTTGGAATAGAGGACCTCGATAGGCGGTACGACCCTATTACCAGTTGTCTCCCTTCATGTTTTACGCACACCACAGGAGTAACGTAATAAGTGAACCAGGCCTTATTCCAAATTCAAAGCATGTCCCTATGGTCGTGACCTATGACCTCGTGGAGCGGACTTGGATAACACACTGCCTCCAGTGACGTCATTAAAGCCTTAATACACGGCATAGAGCAGATAGGGGTCGTAAAGGGCTGGGATGACGCGCTTTATGGCTGACACTGGGACGTCACTCTTGGACCGTTGCCATTCCTTTCATCGGGGTTATGGCCCCTTGGAATCCCGGACCAGCCCCCCCCCCCCCTCCCACCCCATCTCGCCCCCGTCACATGCTACCCGCCCCATTTGCGATCCCCCCGTTGAATGGAGGTGTGCTTCATGCATTGTTTATCCCACGTCACTGCTTCCAGGCCGGGACGGGGGCGGCTGTCCATTAGGGCCAACCCGCTCACGAGATGTCGCAGTCATTCCTATCCGACGGGAGAGGAGGGGAGGAGAGATAGACGTGTGGTAAGCCTAGAGGGCGGTGTATGCCACCTCGGAGCCTGTCCTTGACTCAACCTGCTCTAGGCCGTGTCAGTTTTATCAAACGTTTTACCCTTTCAACAGGGTGCAGCACTGCCGAACGTTGGAAGTCCTCGGTCAGATATCTGACATCGACGTGCATGATTAACGTTTGTCTTACCGATATTATCTTATTTGTACGTAAAAGGCGATAGACTGGGCGGAAGTGGGGTATTCAAGAGGCTTGTTCTTAGACATTAATAACACGGGGTGTGGAATGAGGGTTGGTGAGTGGATTCCGATTGCACAAGCTATGAAATTTCCTCTCTGGTAACGGTTCGTGATCGCCATAGTGACCCCGGGTGGTGATCTCAAGGGCTGGACGGGATGGGTGTGCGACATGAATCAAGCGTCTTCTAACAATTTAGCCTTCATGGCACAGAGATCCTAGTGTATAATTGCTTGTGATCATTGTCATGGTTATAAAGGTTCGTAATTATCTGAGTTCGTGAAGGCTAGGAACGCTCGATTGAAAGTGGCTGCTATTATATATCAAAAAGACAAACTTGTTTGTCATTATTTTATTGATCCTGAAGGTTCTAGTGACGAAGTGTAGTTTATATAAGTTGTCTTGCATAAAGACAATATGTGGTAGGCTTCCGATACATGGTGCGATTGAAAGAACGTTCACATATTAAATTGAATGTTGCTCATTTTGACATGACAATATCTCATTCGTGTATGCTTGCAAAGAAAGCAATCCCCTGAATACGAATACCATATTAGGATATATAGGTAACACAACTGTATTTAAGACTAAGGTTCTTCCAAACTGATCCCTGCTTATTCCATGTGGTGGAGGAAACGATCTATTGTCGAAGATGCAATTGGGAGAAACTTACGCAGAAGGTGGCATCTCATTCACGTGTATAGACATTCACATTTAATCTCTAAGACATCATAGAATAGCCACCTAGAAAACAAGAAACCATATGTCGTACATGAAGGAAATTAAAATGTCTCAGCGGACGGCTGAAACGACTTTATCGCTGCACAATATGTCGATCTCATCCGCGGTATTTTACCAGTGCCACACAATCAGTCGCCTCCGTCAAACATAAGCACGAGCACTGCAAGAAGCAATTTCCGGCGGAAACAACCCCCTGCCCATCTTCCCATTTCCCATCGTATTATATTGCTCCGGTCCGTGTGTGAATCCCGAGGTAGTTATATTAGTGACGCCACCATACTCCTCCACTTAATGCTCAACGTCCTTGTTCTCAGGTAGCGCCAAAATAATTGACAGAACTTTGACGGAAAGCCGTCACTTCCCGGGCTTTTATTGAGACATTTATAATAAATATATATGAATAATATATATATAGCACCACTGCTATAATTTATGTCCATATATGATGTGTGCTGCGAAAACTGAAATTTTCTGTTCCCCGGTCAGTTCATAAAGTGGAGGTTAAGGAGTAGGTCAGGTCAATGTCGATCAGGATGTCATTCAGATTTATAGGTTACGTGTTAGTTTTGAAATAATGATACGCCCCCAAAAATATAAACGGTTGATTTATATTATGTGCTTATTCTGTAAAGAAGTAACCGCGACACACCGATGCCATTGATGTCATCTATTACTCAAACACTATAGACATCAGGCATAATGCGATATAAACAGCCGGCACCATGATGTGACGCTACCCCACCTCACACCCACCCCCCCCCCCGCAACCCCACCTCAAACCCCATGGTACCCCACCTTACACCCCCCCCCCGCTACCCCACCTCACAACCCACGGTACTCCACATCACAACCCACGGTACCCCACCTCACACCCCCGCTACCACACCTCACACCTTCGGCTACCCCACATCACACCCCACGCTACCCCACCTCACACCCCCCAAAACCGCACCTCACACCCCCCGCTACCCCCACAAACTCCGCTACCCCACTTTACACCCCTCGCTACCCCACACCACACACCCCGGTATCTGCCTGTACAGCCAGGCTATTCTATGCTATAATCCAGTTTAATCGACTGGAAAAATCTAGGTCTAGGTATTTGTAATAAGACACAACCCGTCCAACTACCATTTCTCATTAGCTTTAACTGCATCTCCATTTCTAAAAACCATGACTTTTGTCTTCGCGAGATTGACTGACAGTCCCCATGTACTGCAAAAATGTGATAAACCATCAATACGTGTTTCCAGTCGACCTATAGTATCACTTATTTCATTTAAATTGTCTGCATACAATATGGCACATACATTGTCAAATTGTTCATCTATATAAATACCGTTTGCCCAGCAGATGCACACATATCAAGTACTGAATTAACATAAATAATAAAAAAACAATGGGCTGATGAGGCAGTCCTGCCTGTTACCAATTGCCAGATCGAAATAAGCAGATACACCTTCGCTTGTAGCCACAGCCGAGTTTAGTTTAGAATACATGGAGTGCAACACTCGTAATATATTACTGTGCATTCCTGAGTCAATCATATACCACAGCAATTTATGATTAACAGACTCAAATCCTTTACTAAAATCAACAAAAATACAGTAACACTTTTGAGTTAGGCTTTGCAAAACAAACATATTATCTGCAGTTGATCTTCCTTTTCTGAGACCTGCTTGCTCTGCACCATGTAAATCTAACCCCTCTTCCCATTCTGTTAATCTGCAATATATTATTTTCATGAATGTTTTGTTTAACACTGAACGCAGGGACATACCACGGTAGCTACTGGGATCATTTCGTGGTCCCTTATTGTACAATGGAAAAATAATAGCTTGCGACCAGCTCTCTGGGAAAACACCCCTTTCTAATATTCTATTCAATAATGATACCAGTAGTGCGGGTAACAAAATGCAGAGTAATTTTTAATAATTCAATAATGAAACCATCAGGACCTGTGCTTTCCCATTTGGCGTGTCCAGTATAGAGTTGATAATTTCATCAGCTGTGATTTCACCATTTAGCAAATCTGGTCGATTGTCCACACACATGTTACACTGGGCTTCATGTGCTCCTAAATACTTGGAACTGTCTCATAAAAGCAATTGCAAAAATTGGTCTCTTTGTTAAGTAAATTTGCAAAATACAGTTTCCAATTATCCAGTGAAATATTCACAACCTTGTTCTTGACCTGCATAGATTTTAATTATTAAACATAGGAGACGCCATGTTCCTGTCCGTCGCCATCTAACGTGCCATTTATGACATGTAAGTCACCCACATATCGTATGTCAATCTCTCAGGTTTGTGTATGATCTTAAGGAAACTACGCATAATGTGTGAAACAGAACAGTCACTAGTTAGATATTTACCATGTCGTTAAGAAGCCATTTCAGGCTTACTGCCAACATGGGCCAAAGAAAGGTGCCAGTCTACACCAGATCCGATGTGCCTATTTTGCCCGCCGGACATGCTCGTTAAGCCTAGTCGAGACACCATTATAAAAGAGGTTTCGAATTAAAACCTTCTTTATGTAAAAGGCGGGGTCGATTTACGGCGGCATCTAAATGTCGTCTGCTTCAGGCAATACAAGTAAAGTGGATGCATTATATTACAATTGCGGTCTTCTTTAGGCATATTCTTTTAAATCCAAATCTCGTGGTTTTAATAATTAGATTTTATTGAAAATGTGTCTTGTTTTGCAGCCTATTTACATCAAGTCCTTATACACCGCATTAAATATTCACAAATTGCATCCAATAGAAGGCGACGGCAAATGCTTTGGGGGTGAATCGGGATAAATACACGTGGGCAGGAGATTTCTTTAATCTGTGGCCCGGATGCATCTAATTCGGAAATTCTCTGTAACCGGGCCATTTGGTGTATCATTTGTGGCTAACTATTTTATTTCCTGTTGTCTGGCGTAAAAATCCCCAGCAAGACTTTGTAACATTAAAAACATACCGACAGTACAGGAAAAAGATACAAACGTACTTGATTTGGGAAGACAGTCCATGTTTTGACATTTTTTTTATCATTATTTTAATAAGTAATATGCTTGAACTGAAATTAGAATCTATGTTAGCCTGTGAAGTATATTTGGAATTATAACCGTAAACAGCTCTGGCAACAAGATATATAATGTCGGGGCTGTGTTCATATCTGCAGAATATTAAATCCCCCATACGATACAGACTTTTTTCAATGGTCTCACCTTTGTTTAAGACACATCTGTGATCAGTATCTTCTCATGATGTTGTCATACAAAGCTGGACACCATTGGATATATGTTTACACGTTTGCTGATTTATCCCGCCAACAAAAAACAAAAACGATATAAAAGCTCCATTAGATTTCTAATTCAAGCCACTGGAAACGAAATACAATATCTAATAATGATATACGATTATGGGTCTTAAATCTGGTAATAACATTTTTCATTTAAGGCAAACATTTGTAAACATATTTACATGACATCGATGTATCGTGTGTTCAGCGCATTGGGAAATCATGCATACGTGATTCACTTGAATAGATTTCCTTGATTAGCAGGGTGGGTTGGCCACTTCCTCCATGATATCACCGATGCAACAGATCCCGACACAGCGGTCAGTGCGGTCCTTAACTGTGGGAAATCACCACCTTGACACTTGCAACCACCTTTACTCCATACTCCCGCCACCAACCCCAATATTCCATCCACTGATAGAAATCGCGGCGCCGACTAACGTCATGACACGCCCATGGGTATCTCAGTGTCTCTATGGTTACACCCACCGACCTGACAGTTACAGTTAATATCCGCTTACGGTTTTAACCTTATTTTTCGAAGAACCAAGGCAATAAACATCACGGTGCACCCTTCCTAGTCCCTGAAGGCCTCGGCTGAATCCCTGCGCCATAAAACGAGTGCATGGCCCGCCGCCGCGTTACTTGGCGTAATGCCCCATATGGCGGAAGACACTATGCTCATCACACTGCTGTCGCTGATAAAACGCCATTGCCATCGACATCAGCGTCCACTGGCTTTTTACAACCTGCTGGCTGACATGGAAGCTCACTGCTGTGATGGCCACGCATATCTATTATGGCCTGAAGGGCACAACCACCAATCCGCACCTTTTTTTTTTTTGCTCATTACCCCCCGTAATGACGTCACCGGTGGCTCCGTACTCGTCTCGGAATTACTTGGCGTTAAGGACACGAGGAGAATACTCAGTCGGCGTATGGTGGTGGATTGTGGTGCACTATGCGGGGTACCCCTGTTGAGCCCTCAAATGTTACAATTTTCCTCCAACGTAATGACCCGCAAATGTAACAACTTTTTTCCCTCTAATGTAAGAAAACCCGCAAATGTAGTAACTTTTTTCCCGCAAATGTGACATCGCCTTCAAATGTAACAACAAATTTTACCTCAAATGTAATAAAACCTCAACCGCAAATGTAAAACTGTTTTTCCCTCTATTACCTGCTCTCTTTCTACTATCTCTTTTGCTCCATCAATACCCTTTGTTTGCTCCGTCGCATTGTCGGTTTTCCGATGCCCGGTTATGGATATCGTCCCTCACTCTTTACCACTGTTAAACTGACACATGGAATAAGAATTGTGGAAATACAATTAAAGATACATATAGAGAGAAATTAATATGGAATGAACTAGGGAGAAGATCAGGTGCCTACTTAACGACATATCTATGGTAATTCTCTGGTTATCAATGTAGGTTATCTACCTTACTTTACCGTATAACGTATATTCCTTTAGGCACATTGCAATTATTGATAAACGGACAGTGTGCCGTCAAAGTTAAAGATATTATCTGTGTTTTTTCCAATGTAGATTGTTCACCTACCGGATGGAACAACTTGCTGAGTTCAGTTGCCCCCATGCGCCGTGCAATGTATTTGAGCGTGGGTAGCAAGTTTTCGACATATTATATATAGTGAGTCACCAACTCTGAGCCGCAAACCCTCGTGGATAATAGCTCTGTCACAGACTTGGTAGGCGGAAGATGGTGTTATCACACTAGGAAGAAAGGAAGGAAAGCTATTTATAAAGGCATGATTGTTATACAGATACAGGCAAGTGGGAAATTGGAGAAGTTGAAATTCTGTGGTAAACATATATCACGGGCAAGGCCAAGATACTTCATTTGGCAGTCTGGCAGGCGTTGAATATGCAGAAAAGAAATTTTCAAGGACTGATTCTGATTTTGACCTCTTTAGTTTTGGCGGGAAAGAGCTCCATATGCAACTTTAATTTATATAAGGAAATATATAAATACGACATATACTGACTTGTTGGTCATGAGACTTGCGACTGGCTTCAAGTCCACGTACGGTTGGCACAAACGTGCAGGGATTATTTGGACAGTGACATGAATCCATATACATCCATATTATGTCAATGAGTGGTGCTAACAGATTTAGATTATTAACAGAACTTGAGCGCCAAACATACGGATGTCTCACGATGTACAGTATCGTCTTATTGCATGTCAGTTAGTTCTCTGTAACACCCCGTGTATCGCCAGCTGGACCACATAACAAACAAGCGGAAAAGCCTTTAAACGTATCCATTATGGGCGAGATTAAATGAGTCGGCTGCATGTGGGGACCAGAGAGTGGCCTCCTCCACGTCCATAGTACCGCTTGATCGAGATGTCAACCTCCCGACCCCGCTACAAGGTCTTCGGTGATAGATCGGGTCGACATTCCATGTAAGAGGCATAGGCTGGACAATACCGCGAGAAGGGAGAGAGAAAGTGGGCTGGGCAGGGGTATGTTTCCGCCTGGAATTGTTCTTTGAGTTCATGTGTATTTTCCCCATACGTCTATAAGAAGAGTCACCGCCGACCATATTACAAGATGGCGATTAAGGTGAAGTACTTGCCAAGGATAACAGATGATACATCATTCCATTCATTTACAGATGGCAAGAAGGATAATTATATACCTCCTAGTAGCAAGATGGCGAGAAAATACTAGTAAAGGCCACAACATATTCTAAGGGACGTAAATTCAAATCTTCCCCAGATCAACATTACCTTTCCTAACATCAACGTGAGTACAGACACAAGAGTATACACACCTACTTTAAAACACGTCACCTTCTTTGCCTAGATGTTAGATATAACTAGATATTTATAAATATGTCATATATTTATCAACATCACAAAATGTTCATTGCCTTATATGAAAATGTGAGTACTTTTTAAAGCTAAATGTCAAACGATTGCCTCTATGAACAGCCAATGTTGGTGACTTGTTGAGTCGAGTTACAGAGGGGCCAGCCACGAGCCACAAATGACGTCTCAACTGGCCCTTTAAAGAGAATTCTCGGCTTCTCCATAACGGCATATGTTTTTTCACCTTGTCATGTGTTGGCTTCGATAAAGCTTTTATACTGATATATGCTGCAGACATTTCTCGTCTGCACATGTAAAAACGAGTCAAAATTCTTTGGCAATAAACTAAAGTAGCTAAGACCACGCCATTTGGAGTCTTTCAAATGCAGCGGCTAAACTAGAGGCACCAGGAACCTGCCAAGCCCACTTTCTCCCTCCCTTCTCGCGGTATTGTCCAGCCCATGCCTGTTACATGGGATGTCGACCCGATCTATCACTGCAGACCTTGTAGCGGGGTCGGGAGGTTGACATGCCTCCCAATGCAAACGAACACACGCCTATGCCAGAACCGAATTACACATTGAGCCGCAGCCGAAGGTGATGCCTCTAGTTTAGCCGCTTTAAGTAGCGGTTGAACATAGCGGCTAAATACACGAATCCCAAGAGAAAAGTCTTGTTTTCGTGCTATTACTAGCGTAACAAGTAATGTCATTGATTATAGAACTGTGTCAGGAAAACATTGCGGCGCGGGCGTCAACCTTAGAACAATGAACAATGTGAAAACTCTCGAATATATGAACGTAAATCATCGGTCAGTGACAAAGTGTCTGGCTTAGAAGTAGGAATGCACAGCGCCTTGAGTAACATTTCTTGCATTCCCCACCTTATCGAGTTAAAAATGTCTCTTACTCTCCTCCGACAGCTTCTCTTAAGAACTATTGCATAATCGCGGTTTGCACATGGCCATCAATGGAAACCAAACTGAACGCTATCATGTCTGAATATCCACTGAGAGGGTGACCGGTTGCGCCATATATATGGAGCAAACCTCGTATTGCCTGAAGCAGATGACATTTATATACCCCGTCCATGATTACGTCACCGCCGTAAGTGTACCCAGCCTTTCATATAAAGAAAGTTTTACTTCGAGACCCCTTTAATTATGGTGTCTCGACCGGGCTTAACGAGCATGTCTGAGAGTCAAATAGGCGCCTCAGATGTGGTGTAAGAGCAAATATGTATTTGGTTATGTTTCTGATAATAGAAAATATTTCAGTAAGATCACAGTTCCGGTAAGTTTATCATTTTTTTGGCTTAAATAAGATATAGACTCAATTGAATATTGCACGGCATACAATATCGATTGACTGCGCCCCACCTTAGAGATTTGCTTCACTCGCCCTTCGTCGGCGAATACCATGAAGCGTGAATTTACACGTATCCATTATGCACGCACCAATTGATATTCAGAGGAGGGCTATTGGGTTTTATTGCAAACAATAACCTGCCCCCCCCCCCGGGATATCATATGGTCCGTCCATAACTACCGTGGCCGTGCATACGAGAGCGTGGCCGTCTCGACGTCCATGTTAATCCTGGGCGTCCGTTACCTTTTATATTACGTGGGACGCGGGGAAGTACAGATTGGAATAGATGTCGAGTTCCCGGCTCGGCTACAAGGTAATGGATTAGGGCCACATCCCATGTAATCGGTAGCCAAAGTTCAACCCAATATGGCTGGTTAACCGCGGCGACTGCACATGTTTCCCCGTCAATGGTCAAGGACGTTAACAATTACGTCGCGCTGACAGAATACTGCGGGGGCATTACCATGGCTACCATGGGATTCAACAATAAGGCAGGGGCATGCAGGATAATACGGCGAACACGGAGCAAGTGGGCTGGGCAAGGGTTAGTTTCCGTTTGAAATTGCCTTTTGAGATCATGTGTAGGTTCCCCATACATTTATAAAAAATATGCTATGAGTCACCGCCGATCAAATTACAGGCCGGAACAGAATAATGAGATGGACAAGGGGAAGGTGGCCAGGGGGTTGCCTACGCTGACTTTTTTCTCAAAATGTGTTTGTGTATTTTGCTCATATGTTTGATCAAAGCGACTGGCTGCATGACACTACCTACCATGGCATTATACGGCTGGTGACGCGTTGGACAGACAGATGGGGATCTGGGTGGGGGTGGAGTGCAGGTGGACAGCTGGGTGGGGATGAAGTAGGGGTGGGGATCTCGGTGGGGACAGATTGTTGGCGGGGATCTGGATGCGGTTGGAGTGTGGGTGGAGATTTGGTGGGGGGGAGAGTGCGGGTGGGGATGTGGGTGGGGATGGCGTGTAGGTAGGATTTGGGTGGGGGGGGGGGGTGCGGGTGGGGATCTGGGTGGGGATGGCGTGTAGGTAGGATCTGGGTGGGAGTAGGTGTGGGTGGGGATCTGGGCAGAAATAGGGTGCGAGTGAGGATCTTGGTGGGGGTGGGGTGCGGGTGGGGATCTGGGTTGGGGTGGCGTGGGTGGGATCTGGGTAGGGATAGAGTGTTGGTGGGGATCTGGATGCGGTTGGAGTGTGGGTGGAGATCTGGATGGGGGTGGATTGCGGGTAGGAATGTGGGTGGGGGTGGCGTGTAGGTGCGATCTGGGTGGCAGGAAGAGTGTTTGTGGGGATCTGGGTACGAATAGGGTGAGGATCTGGGTGGGGGTGGGGTGCGAGTATTGGCGGATGCCGTAGATACTAATACTGCAATGACGAGTAGAGTGGTAAACCATAGCCGCCACGCCCCCCTCCCTACATACATATATAAACAAAAACACATCGCCTTCCATCAAACAAACCATAACCCCGGATATACAGACCTAAAGTAGCCACGGCACAATGATAATGCCACTGAAGGTCAACCTGGACGGCCGATGGCTGCTCGGGTCCCAGTGTCAGCCATAAAGCGCGTCATCCCAATCCTTTACGACCGCTATCTGCTCTATGCCGTGTATCAAGGCTTTAATGATGTCACTGGGGGGCTGTTGGGCGGCAGTGTGTAACCCCAGACCGCTCCTCGAGGTCAAAGGTCACGATCATAGAGACAAGCTTTGAATGGGGAATAAGGCCTGGTTATTACGTTACTCCTGAGGTGTGCGTAAAACATGAAGGGAGTCTAATACAACTGGTAATAGGGTTGTAGCGCCGATTTCATGTCTCCCAAACGGATTGCATGTGGACAGTAATGACGGACAGTAATGACCTACTTGAGGGTCAAAGCGAACAGCCGGAAATGAAGTAGATGACATATGGTCCCCATGGGCTCAGCATATGACCGATGTAAATTTGCACTATTGTCCTGCAGGCCCTGCAGGTAGAACAAGAAGTGTATCGGACGCCAAAGTTAAAGCCTACTAGGCCTATTGCGTTTATTACAGCCAAATGTAAAATTATTTTCCGTTTGATTGCTATTATCACAAAAATTAACATGCAAAACCGGCGCCTCGGCGGGACCGGCTGAAGTAATCTTCCGACTGGTAGTGAAATCACAGATTAAGATCTTGAATGTATCTTTGACCACTGACGACCATAGCGAGCATCTTATTTTTCATGTTACCCAGCCATTGCCCTCACTGCACCAGTTCCCATGCACCTCAGCTGACTGACGTCAAGAGCGGCCTAAATGTGTCAGAGTGACTCTATTGCCTCCCCCGCACACTAGACATCTAAACTTAGCATTCATCGGAAGCTCACGCGGCCATTTACCTAGAAGAGACAATGCAAAACATAGAAGGTGCACCCAACCCAGCCAGCCTTTGGGGAGAGTCAGACGCCATCAGGCCCGCGGGAACTTTGTTAATACAAATGCATCACTAGGCGGAAATTACTATTTGTGTCCCAAAGCTGCGACGAACATAACAACGTTGACACGAATGCACGATGCGCTAATGCGAATCCACAGTTAACCGCTTATTTTGGTTCCATACTTCCAGATTTTCAAAAAAAGCTACATATAATATATTGACAATATCAGTAGAAACCATGCCACTACGGGTTTCACATATGTAAAATGACAGTGATTATATCATCTATGGTGTGTCACCTTTCTCTCCAATTCTGTACTTATTGCAATACTCTCTCCAGGTCGCAGCAATAGAATGTGCACCCAGAGCCAAACCTGGGTAGCCTGAGGCAGACGACATTTAGATGCCGCGTCCATGATGACGTCACCGCCGTAAATCGACCCCGCCTTTCAAATAAAGAAGGTTTTACTTCGAGACCCCTTTAATTATGATGTCTTGACCGGGCTAAACGAGCGTGTCTTGGAGTCAAATAGACGCCTCAGATGTGGTGTAAGAGCAAACATGTTTCTGATTAGAGAAAATATCTCAATTTAGGCTATCTCTCAAAAAAGGTAGCTGAGGCAAATCCCTACCCACTTTCTCCTTTCCCATCATATTACTCCGTTTCGGCCTCTGTTTGAATCCCGTGATAGCGATTGCAATGCTCCGCCGTATTCCGTCAACGCGACGTAATTGTCAACGTCCTTGGCCATAGATGGGGCCAACACGTGACCTCGCGTCCCTGCCCGTCGCCACAGTTAACCAGCCATACTGGGTTGAACGTTGGCTTACGATTACATGGGATGTGGCTCTAATCCATTGCCTTCTAGCGGTGCCGAAGGCTCGACGTCGTGTCCAATCTGTACTTCACCGCGTCCCACGTAATATAGAAGCCAGCCGGGCGACATAGACGCCCAGGATTAGTACGGCTACGGTAGTTACGGGTGGACCATTTGAAATTTAAGGGTTTTTTTCTGGGCGGAGGTCACAAAAAGGCTGGGGGTGAATTTGTTATGGCCATGGGGCGATTTTTTGGGTCCGTTTGGTTTTTGTCATCACAGTCTAAACAGGCGAACCGGCGAACCAGCGGGACCGTGTGAACCAATCTTTCAACAGGTGGTAACATCACAGATTAGGATCTTGAATTTCTCTTCGAACCCTGACGACATGTGGAGCATTTGATTGTTCATGTTAGCCAACAACGTTTATTTGTAACCTACAAAAACAAGGCTTCAGTGCTCGAATGACCCTACCAGCAACGATCTGATGCTATACCGGCTGAGCTAACCAAGCTTCATGGCGATTTGATTTCGCAGTTAAATGCTTCTCACTATGAACTCCCGGAAAGGTTCCCCTGTGCTGTAATGACGTTCACCTGACGGTTTGATGGTCCATGGGTCCAAGGCCTGTGTGTCAAAATTAATCCATGGATGCAGCCAGCAATCAGTCCAAGAGGTACCGTTATCGGCGTCCTACCTGTTGGTAGTGGTCGCTGTCCCACGTGCTTAGTACTCCCTCTGTAACTCGACGTCTCTTGCTGCCATCCGCAAACCAGCGCCCCCCCCCCCCCCCTGTAACTTCCCAATTAAACGTCTGTGGCTCCGACCCACAACCCAGTGCTCCCTCTGTAACTCCCCAAATAGACTTCTCTTGCTGGAACCCACAACCCAGTGCTCCCTCTGTAACTCCCCAAATAGACTTCTCTTGCTGGAACCCACAACCCAGTGCTCCCTCTGTAACTCCCCAAATAGACTTCTCTTGCTGGAACCCACAACCCAGTGCTCCCTCTGTAACTCTCCAAATAGACTTCTCTTGCTGGAACCCACAACCCAGTGCTCCCTCTGTAACTCTCCAAATAGACTTCTCTTGCTGGAACCCACAACCCAGTGCTCCCTCAGTAACTCTCCAAATAGACTTCTCTTGCTGGAACCCACAACCCAGTGCTCCCTCAATAACTCCCCAAATAGACTTCTCTTGCTGGAACCCACAACCCAGTGCTCCCTCTGTAACTCCCCAAATAGACTTCTCTTGCTGGAACCCACAACCCAGTGCTCCCTCTGTAACTCCCCAAATAGACGTCTCTTGCTGGAACCCACAACCCAGTGCTCCCTCTGTAACTCCCCAAATAGACTTCTCTTGCTGGAACCCACAACCCAGTGCTCCCTCAATAACTCCCCAAATAGACGTCTCTTGCTGGAACCCACAACCCAGTGCTCCCTCTGTAACTCCCCAAATAGACTTCTCTTGCTGGAACCCACAACCCAGTGCTCCCTCTGTAACTCCCCAAATAGACTTCTCTTGCTGGAACCCACAACCCAGTGCTCCCTCTGTAACTCCCCAAATAGACGTCTCTTGCTGGAACCCACAACCCAGTGCTCCCTCTGTAACTCCCCAAATAGACGTCTCTTGCTGGAACCCACAACCCAGTGCTCCCCCTGTAACTCCCCAAATAGACTTCTCTTGCTGGAACCCACAACCCAGTGCTCCCTCAATAACTCCCCAAATAGACGTCTCTTGCTGGAACCCACAACCCAGTGCTCCCTCTGTAACTCCCCAAATAGACTTCTCTTGCTGGAACCCACAACCCAGTGCTCCCTCTGTAACTCCCCAAATAGACTTCTCTTGCTGGAACCCACAACCCAGTGCTCCCTCTGTAACTCCCCAAATAGACTTCTCTTGCTGGAACCCACAACCCAGTGCTCCCTCTGTAACTCCCCAAATAGACTTCTCTTGCTGCGACCCACAACCCAGAGCTCCCTCTGTAACTCCCCAAATAGACTTCTCTTGCTGCGACCCATCGACACATTATTGCCTCTTAAAGCCCATTAAAGCCACCTTCAAAATATTGGTTCTTTCCACACACACACACACATCTTCACCGCATCGTGTCCGTGATGGTGCACCCCGCGTTGTCGTCCAATCGTCAGCAGCAAAGGTGCTGGTCATGAAGCGGTGCCTCAAATATTTGCGGAGGCTCGACTAGGCACGGGGTAGCGAAGGCTTGGGGCTAGGCCATATCAGGTCTGATGTGTGAGTGGGCAAACCAACAGTTTCGTATGTGTGTGACATTTTTCTCACCACAAGGCAGCAATATCCGCTACCATGCTGTCTGAGGCGGGCAGAATATGTATTGTGCGCGGATAAACCCATATATGGCCAGAAGCAATGATATATAGATTCTCTCAAGGATTCTCAGTAAATTGTATCTTAAGACGTTGCGCCATTGTAAGCTTTTAGAGCTTTCGGGTTCTTTCTTTGAAGCTCCTCCCAAACATAATATAATGAAATTCCTGGTGGCGATTAATAGCAATGCCACGACTGTCTTACTATATTGAAGAATGATGTATGTGTGATGCCCTAGCGATATTGCGATTAAACAGCGAGATAGGCAAGCTTTCAGAAACGATCGCGAACGTAAAAAGCTGCAGTGACGATATATTAGAGCATGTGGCAGGGATAACAGGTGAACCAAAGACCTTTCATGCCTGGGCGAGCAGCGATCCGTCTCTATGGCCGATAGCCAATTATTATTGTCCTTAATGATTGATTGACTGCACATAGACGGCGTTTGGGCGAGACCACTAAAATGAGTGATCACAGCATCTCGTCTCTGCAGCAAGCCCTATGACGTCACTATGCCTCTTCCTCAATAACGTTGGAACTAAACACCGTTATATTTATAGAAGTAAGCAATTGACCTAGAATAGAAGTTCGGCTTTGAGAATCCTTTCGTTCCTCGCTCCGTCGCGAATGAATTGCAAATTGCAGGGGTATCATGATTTATGATAGGGTCATCACGTGTTTATTATTTAACATGGTGTCATCACGTGTTTATTATTTAACATGGCGTCATCACGTGTTTATTATTCAACATGTCCCATCACGTTCTGTATATTGTCACACATATGGTCTACACAAGGGTCTGGGTCTCAAGTAGGTGAGCTTAATATACTTAACTCTTTACAAATCGTGAATAAAGCACTACAATACGTCGCCGAGTATTCAGAAATACAAATTGAAAGCACAGTCTATCGGATGAAAAGGTCGTGATGCCCTGATACCTGCTCAAAAACGATGTTGTCGTCTTATGAGGAAGCAAATCTCTCCCAATCACGCTTCTTCGGGCTTGAATTTTATCACGAACGCCATGCAATGAATAGCCCTACATCTGTGTCGTGCGTTATGTGGTAGTCTAACCGAGAAAGACGAGGCGTCCTGCCCAGTCCGTGCTGCCTATAGAGTGATCAAGGCGCCGGGAATCCATAACAATAAATCCTCACACCCATCCCGTCTGCACCACCATGCCTAATGACAGCTAATGTTAAGGTGGCTACAAAACTCGCTCAGACGATCGTTTGATGTAAGATGGCTCCCAAGCCAGAAGCGCTAATATGTGCTGGAATGGCTTCGTGCAAAGGGGTGAAGGGTGTGTCATCAGAACACGTACGGCCTCCATATAGGCAGATTCGGGGGTCTGGATGGGTCGTAAAGCTGTCAAGGCTGGAACAAATACCGAAATGTTGCGGTAAAACCTTGAAGGATCTTATGTTTTGCCCTGCGATCATTCAAAGCAGCAAGGTGTTGTGTCTGTCGAAGTTTGGAAGAGTTATGATGTGGAGAATGATGTGGCACTTAAAGGAATGTCTGAGTGGTTGAGTGGCCTCATTGGTACATAGCCTCTGGATGACTGTGGAACATTTAAACCCCGATGTGAAAAAGCCAAACTTCCCCTAGCCAGTGAAACTGTTAAGTCCCGATGTGAAATAGCCATTACGAAGTTGTCGTTTGCATGGTACTATAATTATGACCCATCTTGTTACGGTGTCAATAACACTTGAGCAACTGTTTATTGTTGAATTTCATCGACCGACGTTAAATAAACCATTGCCTCATATCATCTTGCATGAAGCATCCATCGAACGCTTGTAAGAGTTTCAGACATCCGCCCGTCCGGGCAATCCCAGAAAGGTGTGTGTGGTGCGCGTGTCAATGACCTGGCCACCGCATTCCTCCAAAGCTACTTTAATTCTATGCGTCCTTGACCTCAGAGTTCAGAGTTCATTTCATTTATTTAACCAAAACAAATAAATCTGTTGTTACATGAATACATACGCATTACACAGGTATTGCAGGTTAGGAGACACAGGCTAAGATTAATTAATCGCTAACGCCTGGCCACCTTATCATATCAGTTCATACAAACAAAAATGCTTAGATGGCGGAACACGCAAGTAGAACATAAAAACAAACAAAACGTATCATACAAAGGGTAAACGTTTGGACTAAATTTTAACGAACCACCCCCCATCCTTAGACCCCCCCTCTCCAAAACAAACACTTACCCCTCCATAAATAAATGTTAATACTGGCATATGTAGCAGTTTTCAATGGTACAGTCGTAGGAGTAATTATCTAGAATAATGATTTTGTTGTAGTTTGTGAATCCATGTATGCTGTGCGTGTCTATTTTAGAGAGAACACTGTTGGGTTCATTATTAATTAGATCAACAAGGCTATGTCTGATACACTTAAGGGCAAAAGAATGTCTGGCTCTACTGGTAAAGACATACGATTTACGTCTGGTATTATGATGGTGTATATCACAAAGCGAAGTAAGCGGTAGATTCAACAAGTATTCTGGAAGAATTCCCGTCTTTTGTTTGTAATAAAATTTTAGCAGCTGTAGTTTATGTATGTCGGTTATCTTTAGGCATCGCAGTTGTTTAAACAGAGGCTCGGAGTGCGCATTCCATTTACTTAGCGTAATAGCCCTCATTGCCTTTTTCTGTAATCTAAACAAATTGGTGTTGTCATAATCCCATAGCAGGATCCCTGTTGTTATATGAGGCAGAATCAATGAATTATACAGGCTTAGTAAAACGTGTTGGGGAAGGATATGTTTCAGTCTATGCATAATGCCAATGGATTTGTTTATTTTGTTTGCAATTTTTCGTACATGATTATGCCACTTAAGATGTTTATTTATGGTGATACCCAACAGATTGAATTCATCAACACACTCCAAGTGCGTATTGTTAATTGACAACTCTATTGGATTTACCTTTCTTTGTGGCGTATAAAAAAGCATATATTTAGATTTCTCTATGTTAAGAACTAGCCGATTTGCAGACAACCACTCTTTTATTTTTCTAATTTCTGCATTTATAAAAATAGAGGATGTTCCAGCTGTAGATAAGTTAAGTGAAAAGAAAAGCGTGGTATCATCCGCATATATTATATATTTAAAGAATTTACTACACTGTTCTATGTCATTAATATAAATTATGAATAATAATGGTCCTGGAATGGAACCTTGTGGTACACCTGTCGTTATGTTCGTCATGTTTGACGTGACGTCATCCAGACAAACACATTGCGATCTATTTGTTAAATAATTCTCCAGCAAACTCAGGGCCATTCCGCGGATTCCGTAATGATTTATTTTTTTGATTAATATGTCATGATCAATAGTGTCGAAAGCCTTAGAAAGATCAAGGAAAATACTAACGGGAAGTTGGTTTTGATCCATTGATATAAGGACACGATCTACAACCTCTAATACAGCTAGGTCAGTCGAATGTTTGGAGCGAAATCCGTATTGACTATTTCTAAACAGTTTATTTATGTCAAAGTAACTGTAGAGTTGGTTAGCAATTATTTTCTCAAAAACCTTAGACATGGCCGGCAAAATGGATATTGGACGATAGTTGCTAATATCATTTTCATTACCCTTCTTATAAACTGGTACAACTTTGGCAATTTTCAGTTTAGACGGAAAGATGCCTGTTGCCAGTGATTGATTCACAATGAAGGTCAGGGCTACAGAGATTTCATCTTTAATCAATTTTAGAAGGTTAACAGAAAGAGAATCAGAGAATCAGTTGGAGTCAAACGGTGATACCAAAACAAAATACAGTAATGAAAAATGATATGAGATAATAGTTCTTAAATGTGGTAATAACATTTTCCCTTCAAGACAAACATCGACGAAAATGTTAACATGACACCGATGTATCGTGTGTTCCATGCCTTGTATTTTCATGCATACGTGATTCACTGGAAAAGACTTCCTTTATTAGCAGGGTGGGTGACCAACTCGTTTATGATATCACCGATGCAACAGATCCCGACAAATCTGCCAGTGCCGTCCTCAACTCCAGGATATCACATTCTTGACACACACCCTCCTCCCGCCTCCTCCCCCAATATATCATCCACTGATAGGAACCTCGGCAGACTGACGTCAAGACACACCCTAGGGTATCTCAGTGTCTCTATGGTTACACCCACCGTCCTGATAGCTATAGTTAACATCCCTCTTGCAGTGTCAACGATCTTTGAAGAAGAGCCAAGGCAGAAGGCAGCAAGGTTGCACCCTGTCCAGTCAGTGAAGACCTCGGCTGAACCCTTGAGCCATAAAACGAGCGAGTGACCTGCAGCGTCGTTACTTGGCGTAAAGTCTCACATATAGATTTTCATGACACAGCTGTCACTGATAAGACGACATTACTATCGTCACGCGGGTCCACTGGGTTTTTACGACCTGTTCGCTGCCATGGCAACTCACTGTTGTGATGGGCACCGATATCTATGGTATCGCCTGAACTGCAAAACCACCAATCCACACCTTGTTTTCTTGCTCATTTCCCCCCGTAATGACGTCACCGGTGTGTCCGTACTCGTCCCGGAATGACGACGTTGAGGACACGAGGAGAACAATACTCAGTCGGTGTATGGTGGTAGATTGTGGTGCACTATGCAGGGTCTCCCCCTTCTTGTGCATATTTCCTGTATAATGCTCTCATTTTTCTCCCGTATTTATTACCCGCTTTCTTTCTACTATCTCTTTACACCATGCGGCTTCCGGCGGACAACAGAGAGGCCAGCCACTAGCCACAAATGACGTCTCAAATGGCCATTTATTCCCGGCTTCTCCTTAACGGCATACGTTTTTCACCTTGTCCGTATATTGGCTTCGTTGAAGCTTTTATATTGATATTTGCTGCATTCATTTCTCGTCTACGCATGTAAAAACGAGTCAAACTTATTTGCAATGAACTAAAGTAACTAAGACCACGCAATTTGAAGTCTTGCAAAATGGTAGGTCCAAAATAGGCCTCTAATCCCTCACAATGCATCTGTAGTAGTTTATACCTGTTTTTACGTTTGCTCTTGTCTAGAATGCAAAGAAATTTGCATCAAAGGGAGACGCAACACCGTAGAGAGACGCATCGAAATGCCAGACCACGGGTAGACGCAATGGTGTATTCATACGCATGTAGGTCTGCTCAGGCCTGACGTATGCTTGTGACATTCATCGGCCTCTTTTTCGACAGGTACACGAGTTAATGAACACACACCCTTCCCAGGACCCAAGAGTGTAAATGTTTTATGCGGAGTAACGAAACATGAAGCGAAATATGAAATGACTCTTTTACTGGCATCTGTCCGAAAACCATAAAGCTAATTACACCTTGCGTAGCAGCAGAAATTGTACCCTCTAGTTTAGCTGCTTTAAGTAGCGGGTGAACGTAGCGGGTGAACTTAGCAGCTAAATACACGAATCCCAGGAGAAAAGTCTAGTTTTCGAGAACCAGGCCCCATCAGGCCAGCGGCACCTTTGTTGTTACAAACACATCACTTGGCGGAAATCACTATTCGTGTCACAAAGCTGTGACGAACATTACAACATTGACATGAATGCACTTGTCCACAGTTAACCACTTATTTTGGTTCCAAACTTTAACTTTTTTCGAAAAGCTACATATCCTATATTGAAAATATCAGTAGAAAACTATGCAACTACCGGTTTCACATATTTAAAATGACTGTGATTATATCATCTGGCGGGTGTCACCTTTCTCTTCAATACTATAGTTCTTGCAATACTCTTTCTAGGTCGCTGCTGTAGCATAATATGCTGACATTCTGTTGGCGTACCCCCTTTATATACAAAGATATATATGGTGTTTTGCAATACGATAAAGTGTGCCCAGGCTCTGACTCTGACCATCAGCCAAAGCTTCCAAATTAAGCTGGTAACACATAGCTTTTTTAGGTGGGAAAAATATGTTCACATGAGCAAATCGCCTTTTGGCCTATGCACTTTCCATTAAAGATATAGATGTTACGAGGCATTTCGATAATTTTGTCAAGATTGTGACCTTGGTCATCAGCTGACACAAGTTCTCCCAATTTCACAATCAAAGGTCAGATCATAATCGAAACCGATTTGTTTCCCCAGCAGAGATGATGTCCCAGGCATAACTGATCTAAATATACCGTACTTTCGATATTGATCTTCAGACAAGTGTGGTGTCGTATCGTCTGTGTTTATATGCAAGCTACCTAATTAAGAACCCTCGCGTTACTTTTGTTCTTAGTTTCCAGGGACTTTCCACGGTGACCTGAACAATGTGAAGGCTCTCGAAAATGAGAAGGTAAACGATCGGTTAGTGAGCACATATTTGGCTTAGGCGTAGGAATGCACAGCGCCTGGACTAATATTTGTCATATCCCCCACCTTATCGAGTTAAAGATGTTCCTTCCCCTCCTCAGACAGCTTGTGTAAGAACTAATTGCATAATCGCAGTTTGCACATGGCCATGAATGGAACCATAACCAATGGAACGCTATCAAGTCTGAATATTGCTTCACGACGTAATAAATCCAAACTGCTTTCAAGGAAGAGGGTGACCGGTTGCGCCATCTGTGTGCAGCAAAACTCGTATAGCCTGAGGCAGACGATATTTAGATGCCGCGTCCATGATGACGTCACCTCTGTAAGTGGACCCCGCCTTTCACATAAAGAAGTTTCTACTTCGAAACCCCTTTAATTACGGTGTCTCGACCGGACTTAACGAGCATGTCTGAGAGTCAAATAGGCACCTCAGATGTGGTGTAAAAGCAACACCACAAAAAAAGCAACCTAACTTATAGATTTTGATTCAATGGAATATTTCACCGCACACAATATCGATTGACAGCCCACCCATTAGAGATTTGCTTCACTAGCCCCTCGACGGCGAATACCATGAAACGTAAATTTACACGCGTCCCTTATGCGCGTGAGTAAGGCACGCACAATTTTATGTTCAGGGGATGGCTATTGGGTATTATTGCAAAACAATAATCTAATCCGGCTTTCATTTCTGAATAAAAGCATGTTGCTTTGCCCCCTCAAAAAATGTCCTCCATTTCTTAAAAAAAAGGTCCCTTTGGCCAAGAACAAACTGCACACTTCGCCCCCCCCCCCATTTGTTTTACCTCCGTCCAAAAACCATGGCCCCTTGTAT
Source organism: Arenicola marina (assembly GCA_964019135.1). Classification (NCBI taxonomy): domain Eukaryota; kingdom Metazoa; phylum Annelida; class Polychaeta; family Arenicolidae; genus Arenicola; species Arenicola marina. The sequence goes on along the minus strand of OZ025257.1, from coordinate 40,493,932 downwards.
ATCAAATGGTCCGTCCATAACTACCGTGGCCGTGTATACGAGAGCGTGGCCTTCTCGACGTTAGCTTTCATCTTACGTGGGATGAGGGTAAGTACAGATTGGACAAGATGTCGAGCTCCGGGCTCCGCTACAAGGCAATGGATCAGGGCCACATCCCACATAGACCATATACACCACATAGACCACATAGACCACATGTAGTAGAAAGCCTAAGTTCAACCCAGTATGGCTGGTAAACTGTGGCGACCGGCAGGGGCGCAAGGTCACGTGCTGCTCCGCCAAGGTTCAAGGAGGTTGACAGTTACGTCGCGCTGACAGAATACGGCGGCGGCATTACCATGGCTACCATGGGATTCAACAAGGAGGCAGCGGCTGGATAATACGGCGAGAAGGGAGGAAGTGGGCTGGGCAGGGGGTAGTTTCCGCTTGAAATTGCCCTTTGAGATTATGTGTATTTTCTCCCCAGGTGAATGGTTGCCTCCGCTGCCTTTTTTTCTCACAGTGCTTTTGTGTAATTTGCTCATATGTTTGATCGGCATCACCTTCATTTATGTCACATATTTGCTCTTCTAGCTATATCACTTGCTAGATGTGTTACCCTGTGAAGTCGAAGAGCTTTAATGAAGACTTCTAAGCACGTAAATTGCATGCCATCGACAGTTTATTCTAATGACGTCGGCCCAAAAGGATTTGTTTTTACACCACATGAAATATGAAAGAGAGACTATAGTCGGCGCGTTGAATATCTGCCGCCTCGCTTTCGTAAATATTTTTGTCCCTGCACCATTTGCAGCCACGATTTATGCATTTATTTGCTCCATTACACAGGACCCTTTGTGATTCTAACTTACTTGAAAGTGTATCTTGTTTAAAACAAGCACAACACGATAGTCTCTAGCATAAAGTATAACAGACGAAAGTGTGTAGACAGCCGCCTTTTTATGACGTCGTAAGGTGAAGGTCATACTGCTGCGTTTTTATTGGTCAAAAGAAGTAGGCCCATGGAAGGGTTTAATATCAGGCGCTAGAAAAGGGGACAGAGCATTATATGCCCACCCAAAGTTTTTATACTAACAGTAATTTTAGCGTTTCAAAGCAAAAGCAATGCAAAAGGAATGAGTTTGTAGCTTCAATGTTCGTACATATGAGAAAAACTACAAACACATGTAAGCTTAATTCAAGTTACGGCTTGACATTGACACAACCTAACCCCCCTGCCCCAAATACCGGCAATACTATCGCCCACAGACATGACAGATGACAAGGTAAACAGAGCGACGGCCATAGCGAAACTTGTCTGCTTCGTTTGCGTGAAACTCATTCTGTTGGGTCTTTGGTTCAAGTTGACAAACATAAACTGATTTTGGGCTTGTCAATGAAACATTTCGTGTCAAATTAGAAAACGAGGCGGCAAATAGTTTCCGTGCCGACTATAACTGTTACGGCCAGGAAAATACTCATGAACAACCTTTCGTTTTCGATATTAAATCAACAAAATATATAACTAAAACTATAATTAGGAAACAAATCACGAACAAGTGTAATCATTACCTCCCGTCCAATGCATTTCATGTGCAATTGATTAGGTGGAATAAGTAATAGAAACGTAAGTATGACGAGAAAGTGACCATGCACGCCTATTGCTGACCAATCTATGTGGAGGAGGAGTCTCTAGCGTTCGACAGTGCACCCCGCTCCGCAACCCGCAACACTCAGTACTCAGTAAATTTCTTGCATGTCCTCATATAACACATCATGTAACACATCCAAATTACGTTTAGGCGCGGAGCTACCTGCCGGGGGAAAGTGGAATCAGACAGCGCAAAAAAGGAGAAAGGTTAGAATGTGGAATCAAACCGACAAGGCGAAGTGCAGGTGGAGAGCTGGACAGTCTCTGTGGTGGTATATATACCTTCCCTAGATTCACTTGATCACCCCCCCCCCCCCCCCCACCATCACCCACCTCATCCATCAGACGAGAAATGGAAGCGACGAGATCTCGTGACCAGGTTGTCCCCATTGGACAGCGTCCCGCTCTGAACTGACGTGGGATAGACAATGCATGAGGCACACCGCCAGACAAAGCGGATTGAGTCTAGACAGAGGAAGAACAGGGGACGGCACCGAGGATGGGGCGGGGTGGGTGGAAGGCGGAGGGACCGGTTGTCTGGCGACGGGTTCCAAAGGCGCTAAGAGATTGCAGGTGACAGGATTGACAGGATTGGGAGTGGGTGGGTTCCACGGTTCGGTGTAGATGATGTGGGGTTGGTATGCGGAATGGGTGTGGAGATAGAGACGCATATTGATGTGGGTGGGGGAGGGGGTGGAGTGGAGTCTGGGTTATGCGCTACGGTTGAGGGTACACTGCGCTGGGTGGGAAAGGAGTGCGCGGGATCTGGGAAGTGATAGACTCTGGGTGGGGTTCAGAGTGGGGGTGGAATTTGGATCTGGTTGATGATAGGCTGCGGGTGAAGATGTGGGTGGGAATAAAGTGCGATTTTCGACTGATGTGGTATATACCAATACTGCAATGACGAGTAGAGTGGTAAATCATTGCCACCACGCCACCATTGCTACCCTGATACATATATACACACAAAAACACCGCCATCCATCACACAAATCATAACCCCAGAAGTACAGACATAAAATAGCCACAATGATAACGCCACTGAAGGTCAGCGTGGACGGCCGATGGCTGCTCGGGTTCCAATGTTAGCCATAAAGCGCGTCATCCCAACCCTTTGCGACCGCCATCTGCTTTGTGCCGTGTATCAAGGCTTTAATGATGTCACTCGAGACAGTCGGGTGGCCGTGTGTAACCTCAGCCCCCTCCTCGACGTCAAAGGTCATGATCATAGAGACAAGATATGAATGGGGAATAAGGCATCGTTCTCTTATTACGTTACTCCTGAGGTGTGCGGAAACCGTGAAGGAAGTCCAACACTGAGTGAGCAATCAGTCGCCCAACAACCACTAACCATTAAGTAGAATTATCTGCGCCTGTGCCTTCAACTTATGCCTGTCCCACAACCCAGTGCCCCCTTTGTAACTCCCCAAATATACGTCTTTTGCTGGGACCCACAACCCAGTGCTTCCTCTGTAACTCCCCAAATAGACATCGCTTGCTGCGACCCGCCACCCAGTGCTCCCTCTGTAGCTCCCCAAATAGACGTCTATTGCTGCGACCAACAACCCAGTGCTCCCTCTGTAACTCCCCAAATAGATGTCTCTTGTTGCGACCCACAACCCAGTACTCTCTCTAAAATACTCAAAATAGACATCTCTTGCTGCGACCAACAACCCAGTGCTCCCTCTGTAACTCCCTAAATAGATGTCTCTTGCTGCGACCCACAACCCAGTGCTCTTTCTGTGACTCTCCAAATAGACGTCTCTTGCTGCGACCCACAACCCAGTGCTCCCTCTGTAGCTCCCCAAATAGACGTCTCTTGCTGCGACCCACAACCCAGTGCTCCCTCTGTAACTTCCCAAATAGACGTCTCTTGCTGCGACCCACAACCCAGTGCTCCCTCTGTAACTCCCCAAATAGACGTCTCTTGCTGCGACCCACAACCCAGTGCTCCCTCTGTAACTCCCCAAATAGACATCGCTTGCCGCGACCCTCAACCCAGTGCTCCCTCTGTAGCTCCCCAAATAGACGTCTCTTGCTGCGACCCGCAACCCAGTGCTCCCTCTGTAACTTCCCAAATAGTCGTCTCTTGCTGGGGCCCGCAACCCAGTCCTCCCTCTGTAACTCCCCAAATAGACGTCTCTTGCTGGGACCCGCCACCCAGTGCTCCCTCTGTAGCTCCCCAAATAGACGTCTATTGCTGCGACCAACAACCCAGTGCTCCCTCTGTAACTCCCCAAATAGATGTCTCTTGTTGCGACCCACAACCCAGTACTCTCTCTAAAATACTCAAAATAGACATCTCTTGCTGCGACCAACAACCCAGTGCTCCCTCTGTAACTCCCTAAATAGATGTCTCTTGCTGCGACCCACAACCCAGTGCTCTTTCTGTGACTCTCCAAATAGACGTCTCTTGCTGCGACCCACAACCCAGTGCTCCCTCTGTAGCTCCCCAAATAGACGTCTCTTGCTGCGACCCACAACCCAGTGCTCCCTCTGTAACTTCCCAAATAGACGTCTCTTGCTGCGACCCACAACCCAGTGCTCCCTCTGTAACTCCCCAAATAGACGTCTCTTGCTGCGACCCACAACCCAGTGCTCCCTCTGTAACTCCCCAAATAGACGTCTCTTGCTGCGACCCGCAACCCAGTGCTCCCTCTGTAACTTCCCAAATAGTCGTCTCTTGCTGGGGCCCGCAACCCAGTCCTCCCTCTGTAACTTCCCAAATAGTTAATGAAGTGACAACAGAGGAACTTTTATTGACCTTGTGGAAGAGGAGGATATGCATATGGTATTGGCTTATGCGTAAGATGAATCTCATCACAAGCCTCCCATATGCACTGCAATGATATTTATTGTGCGTTGAGATAAACCCTATAGGGCGCGAGAAGCAGTGGCATATAGATTGATGTATGTATGAGGCTCTAGCAATATCGGGATTGACGATAGGAACATAAAAGACTGCAGTGACAGGCCATTACATGGTCAACTGCCTTCTCGATAAATTAGTCTGTGGCAGGGATAAAAGGTGAACCGTCTGACGCAAACAATTTTCGTGCCTGGGCGAGCAGCGATCTATCTCTAAGGCGGATATCAAATTATTACTGTCTTTAATGATTGATTGACTGCACATAGACACAGAGACCAATACAATGAGTGATCACAGCATCTCGTTTCTGTAGTGAACCCCATGACGCCACTATGCCTCTTCCTCCATAACGCATATTTATAGAAGTAAGCTATTGACCCGGAATAGAAGTTCGACATTGACAATGCTGTCGTTCCTCTGCTCCATAGCAAATGTATTGCAAACTGTGTTGGTTATTATTTAACATGGCGTCATCACGTGTTTATTATTTAAGATGGCGTCATCACGTGTTTATTATTCAAGATGCCCCATTACGTTCTGTATATTGTCACACTTTGTACACAAGTTTCTGGATCTCAAGTAGGTAAGGTTAATATACTTAACTCTTTTAAATGGTGAATAGAGGCCTAGCACTACAATACGTCCCAGAAATATTCAGATTGTTCAGAAATAGAAATTGAAAGCACAGTCTATTGGATGAAAGGCCCGTGATGACCAGGAACCTGCTCATACACGATGTTGAATGAAGAAAATCTTCCAACCACGCTTCTCCGGCCTTTGATTTTATCACAAACATCATGCAATGAATGGCCTTACATCTGTGTCGTTCGTTATGTGGTAGTCTAACCATAAAAAGAGTCTTGCTTCTTGCCGCTCCGCGCTGCCTACGTTAAATAAAACTTTATTTTACCTCATCTTGTATGAAGCACCCATTGAACGCCTATACGAGTTTTAGATAACCAGTCGTTGTTTCATCTTTGAGAAATCATTGTGCAACTGTGCAGTCCCAGAAAGATCTGTGCTGTGTGTGTGTGTGTGTCAATGACTTGGTCGCAGAAATGTATCTATTCAAGACATGAAAAACAACAGTCGTGTTCACCCTATGCCATGTCACTCCAATGCCAGTCACATCAGGAGTGGTCCTCATTGTCCCCCACAGTGGTCCTCCATGGGGATGATACATGGTCTTCGCAAAGGGTCACTGTTGGGAATTGCAAAAGGGGTTGCTGTCTTATGACCTCCAAAATGGCACATCGGCAACAGCCTTTCCTTCGAGAAAGAAGTTATTTCTTCGTTCACCGTCTGATGTCCTGCGTTCCACCGCGTTTGACGTCATTTAAACGGCCGTTGCGTTGTAATGCTTAACTGTTTGTAGGCCCCGTCAGGCCGGCCGCCTGAGTACCCTAGAACCACCAGTGCGTGCTAAGACGTGCTAAGGCGTGCAAACGGAGGACGTCTGAGTCATGCTCATACACACCGTAATGACCACGGGCGCAGCGCCGGTTCTACGGTAGTCTAGGTCTTTCTAGGTCTGGCGGTTTAAAGCATATGGCATTATGCTGCTGTGCAATACATTCAATCTGTTGCGCCTGTCTATTGCACCCATTCTAGCTTATGCCCTCCCCTTTAGCGCTGTTATAATGTAGTATTTGTCCTTTGAAATCGTAAACTAGCAAGCATGATTTGCGTCGTCGTAAATTGTGACTGTGACTGGCTCTCACTATCACTCTCTCACTATCAATCGTAATCTCACAATGACTGTCAATTGGATTTCGACCGCATTGTAGTTCAGATGAAGCGCCACTGCATATAATTAGCATTCTGCGTGTCACTTTTCTTGGCACAAAATTCAAGTTTTATACAAACAAAAACATTTTATATATTTGTTTCTTAACTAGGACACGTTATGTTTTTATGGTTGTAATAAACACTCATTAGTTCCTTATACGTAACATTGCTCTCGAATAAGAAAATTGTCCAAAGTCTGTGATGTGTTTTGTTTCCGAGGATGGCGGATGTTGGTGCTAATGTACGTCATATTATGCCGATATTGTGCTCAAACAGTTGAAATAAACAACCTTCTGGAAAAATGGGTTTAAAAAAAAATGGTCCAAGATGCAAGCGGCAGGGTTCAAATTTATAACGTGTTGGTCTCCAGTGCAGTCCACTTACCAACTAAGCCAGGCTGGCCAGCCGTGTATAAGAGTTGCCTCGCACGCATCATTATATCAAACAAAGAAATCGTCCATCCTTCTTTATGTCTTTGGGCCCACGCATGTTCCTCTCCGATAGTTCTCTTTGAATGATCATGACAATTCAACAAGAAAGCAAAATGATATAAATAGATGCAAGAATACCCGCTTTCATTTGATTAGTGAGACTGCTTTCGTGGGGGGGGGGGGTGGTATAGCATCACTTACCCATTGGGGTCCATCAGCTTTAATCAACGTGGGGATTAGGTTTGTGTTCAACGTACCCACGAGTACTAAGCCACTGGCCAGTGTGGCTGTTACTTGGAGGGCTTCGTGGGCCTCAGCCGTTCCGCCATTTCACCGTTTGATGAGCGCGCCGCGCCAAGGACATCCCTATAGGACGACGTATCGCTTATTACAGGGTTAGAGTGGGGCGTCGCGGGGACACCACGTGACGTCACGGGGGACGAGGATTACAATAGGAGGCCGTTGGTGCTGCGCTGTCATGGTGTGATCGATCTGGCAGCCTGGGGAGAACCCATGGTATTACATCAGGCCCTGATCCATTAGAGAACGGGCGGCAGTATGAGGGTCTAGACTGTTGTCATTAATAGTGGAGTAGGTGGAAGGGGTGGAGGGAGGTAATTGAAATGCTCGGAAGGGAGAGGGCCGGATTGGATAAGCCATGGAGATGTTAGATTATGCTGGGTCTTGTGTTCTGGGTCATGGATGAATACCGTTCATGCCTGCGTGTCTGTATGATGATATGAACTATTCATAATATGAACATTATCCATAGTTCCTTGTCTCTGGTGATTGATGAACTACAAATCGAAGCGGCCAGGTCACCACAATAAACCGTTTAGCCGACTTCAGGCGGCATCGTTGTAAATACAGATCGCTTACAACTTCCAAACGCCAGCTGCTTCATCATTAACGGTCCATAATATTGTTATATTACTTGTTTTCACTGACTACTCAAAGTTGAATCCGCGTTGTGGGGTCTCATGCATCAGTGATATATTGTGTATTTCAAAGCTTAATTAAAGCAGCTTATACTGCAATTTCCCACCTGTCTTATAGTTATGAACGCTTTCTGGAGAAGTACGTGGGACAAATTATCTGACTGTTGGAGTGTTAACTTTGCAAAATAGAAATGTTATGATATTTATCAGGCCAAACAATGGCAGCAATAGACGACTTTTGATGACGCAGTACAAAAGAAGGCCATACATTCTCACACCAGAGTAACTTTAACTAGTACGCCTCCACGTGTAATTTTGACACTATCTATTAAAATTTCAATATGAAGACGCTATATATAATTTTTCGCAACACAGGAATTCAAGCTGCGATTGTACATCAAATGGCAATTAACCCATGATCTGAACAACAAAATGGTGTTACATGCTACTTGTAACTGGAGTATACTTCATGTGCATTATGCCTTTGCCATTGCGTATCTTAATATACATCAGTAAGCATTACATTTATATATGTCTTACTGATAGGTCCAGTGGATTCTAGGACCTAAATTCTTATGCCCCAGGTTATTAGTTATGTTCTAAAACGATGACGGTGATGCAACAACTCCTCCCCATCATTTGGGTCGAATGTATACGACTGTCTTTATCCAACCACACTCAGGAGATCTTTGTCAAGACATATGTGTGGTCTAAACATAGCCAGTCGTTCATACGTCTAGTCGTCTAAGCAATATGACCGTATTTATCTTGATATATGCTCCAGTCATGTATCCCTCCCTCTTCGGAATGGAATTTGTGAAGACTTAATCCGGTGTAAGAAAACTAATGCTAAGATGCTAATAGGCTATAAAAACGAGTCAAACTTAGTTGCAAAAGAAGTAACCTCACTCAATTGTCTTTAAAAGAGTTGGCCTGAACAAGGCCCCTAATGCGATACAATGCATCTATAGTTAGGAGTTTATACCTGTTATAACGTCTTGTCTAGAATGCAAGAAATTTGCCTCAAAGGGGGGTGCAGCACCGTAGCGAGACGCATGGAAGCGCCAGGCCACGGGCACAATGGTGTGTTCATACGTCTGCCCAGGCCTGATGCTTGATTGTGACATTCATCGGCCTAGGTTTTCGATTTACCGAGCAAAGAAACATGCCCATGCCAGAACTGAAAAGTAAAAAAAATTAAACTGGAGTAACGAAACATGAAGCCAAATATGAAATGACTTTTACTGGTAGCTGTCTGAGAATAACAAAGCCAATTACATCTTTGGTAGCAGCAGACATAGTTGAAGCTTTAGTTTAGCCGCTCTAAGTAGCGGGTGAATGTAGCTGCTGAAAATAGCAGCCAAATGCACCCAACCCAGGAGAAAAGTCTTGTTATTTCTAGCCTAGCAAATAATGTCATTGATTATAGAACTGTGTCACCAAAACCTTGCGGCGAGGGCGTCAACCTTAGAACAAGACATCTTAGAAATATGTGTCTCCCCCTAACCTCCTACTCCCTCCACCATTACCCTCACGGCACCAATCCACTTGTACCTCGGCTGACTGACGTCAAGAGCCGCCTAAAGGTGCCTCAGCACACCAGACATCTAAACATAGCATTCACCGGATGCTCAAACGGTCATTTACCTAGAAGAGACAATGCAAAACACAGAAGGTGCACCTCATCTACAAAGATATATATGATATTTGGCATTACGTTAAAGTGTGTCCCTGCTGTAACCCTGACCATCAGCAAAATCTTTCTAAATGAAGCCGCTAAACAAATTTTCGATACTCTCTTGTGGAAAAGTAGCTTTACATGAGCATATTGTCTTTTGGCCAATGCCTTTTTCACTTCGGATCCAATGGTATAAACGTTATGAGGCATTTCGGTAAATTTGTCAATATTGTGTCACAAACTCAGATTATAACCGATTTGTGACCCCAGCAGAGATGTTGATCCAGGCATATCTGATCTCTCTCTCTATATATGTATATCTGTCTTTCTTCTCAGCCAAACGGCGCTCGTTCTTTCGACATTGATCTTCAGACTTTAACATTTGCCGAAAGTGTCTGACAGCCGCAGATAACATCGCTTAAGGAACATTCACTGCCACCCAGGAACAGACAAGTGTGGTGGCATATCAGCTGTGTTCGTATACACGCTAATTCTTTTAACACCCCCGACGTTACGTTTTTTCTTAATTTCCACGGACAGTGACCCGAACAATGTGAAAAAAAGATGTTCATTTCCCTCCTCAGACAACTTGTGTAAGGATTTATTGCATAATCGTGGTTTGCAAATGGCTACAAACGGAAACGAAAGCGCTATCATATCTGAATAATAATAATAATCAGTTTATTGTGCACTGTAGGCTCACAGCCTCAAAGTACAAATATATGTATCTACAAATAACATCAAGTAAATAAGGTAACATTTTGAATCAGTTTTTCCCTTAATTTGTACGCATCGCGGAGAAATAGCACGATGTTATATAGGGTGGGGGTATCTATTGACATCATCAAAAAGGTAAATTCCCAACTCAAGTTCTGCTTCTGGTCTGTGACTTCAGGTAGGTATTTTTTTCGTGACGCTTGATACAAAGGGCAAAAACAGATTAGGTGTATCTCATCTTCTATAACACTTTCACCATTATTTTTACAATACATACACAGTCTTTCTTCCCTAGGGATTCCTAAATGTCTGCCTTTCTCTATGTTTAGTGGGTGTGTGGAACATCGAAATTGGGCCAAGAGTTTTCGAAGATAGCTTTCCTTAATAGCAAATATATACGGTTCTGTTGTCAAGGTTCTTTTATACTTTCTATATGTGTCGAGTCGGTTATTTTCTTCTAAGCAGTTGAGCCAATTTGTATGTGCTCTATACATCAATTCACCCTTAGTTGTTTTTAAAAATAGATCCTCATCTCCTATTTGCTGATGCGTCCAGGCTTCTTCAAATCCGAGCTCTAACAATATTATTTTCACTTCAGTGGCCCATGTGCGCCTCCCCCTATAATCTAATTCAAATAGCATAGTATATGTTTCTCTCAGGAGGGACTGGTCCTCATTCCTGACGAGCTTCATCCAGAACTTTAGCATCTTCATAACACACATTATTTGGACTGGGTACGTTCCAACTTCTCCCATAACAGCTGCATTTGATGTCGATGCAGGTAGTTTTAATATCCATTTGCAATATTTCACTTGGACACTCTCTATACCGTCCTTTACCCTATATCATATCTGAAGATCGCTTTACGACGTAATAAAATCGGTAACCGAGAAGGTGGCCGGTTGCGCCCTCTATGTGGAGCAAAACTCGTATTGCCTGAGGCAGACGACATTTGGAATCCGCGTCCATGATGACGTCACCGCCGTAAATCGACCCCGACTTTCACATAAGGACGGGTTTTCTTCGAGACTCCTTTAATTATGGTGTTGCGACCGGGCTTAACAAGCATGTCTGGGAGTCAAATATGTACAATATATTTATGTGTATCTTTCTTCTCAGCCAAGCGGCGCTCGTTCTTTCCATATTGATCTTCAAACTTTAACATTTGCCGAATGTGTCTAACAGCCGCAGAACGTGGCTCAAAGAACATTCACTGCCACCCAGGAACAGGCAAGTGTGGTGGCATAGCGGCCGCGTTCAATATACATACTTCTTAATTTAACAACGCTGACGTTACGTTTGCTCTTAGTTTGCACGGACAGTGACCTGAACAATGTGAAAGCTGTCGAATAGGAGAAGGTAAACGATCGGTTAGTTGACAACATGTCTGGCTTAGGCGTAGGAATGCACAGCGCCTGGAGTAACATTGGCCACATTCCCCACTTCATCAAGTTAGAGGTTTTCCTTCCCGTCCTCAGACAGCTTGTGCAAAGATGTACTGCATGATGGCGGTTTGCACATGGCCATCAATGGAACCATAACGGGACCGCTATCATATCTGAATATCGCTTTACGACGTAATAAAGCCGAACTGTTATCGAGGAAGAGGGTGACCGGTTGCGCCATCTGTGTGGAGCCAAACTCGTCTGGCCAGAGGCAGACGACATTTAGATGCCGCCTCCATGATGACGTCACCTCTGTAAATCGAACCCGCCTTTCACATAAAGAAGGTTTTACTTCGAGACCTCTTTAATTATGGTGTCTCGACCGGACTTAACGAGCATGTCTGAGAGTCAAATAGGCACCTCATTTGTGGTGTAAGGAGCAAATATGTATTGGTTCTGTTTCTGAGGAGAGAAAATATGGCAGTGAGATCAGGCGAAATCCCAATAAGTTCATATTTTTTTAACAAGATCATACAATGGCTTAAATACGATCATAGATACACGTAATTTATAGATTTGATTCAATTGAATATTTCACCGCACACAATATCGATTGACTGCCCACCCGTTGTAGATTTGTTTCACTCGCCCCTCGTCCGCGAATACCATGAAACGTGCCTTTACACGCATCCATTATGCGCGGCAGTAGGGTACGCACCATTTTGCATTCAGGGGAGGGCTATTGGGTTTTATTGCAAAACAATAAAACAATAACTTCGCACTTCGCCATCCCCCTATCCCCCTACTCCCCACCATTTGTTTTACCTCCGTCCAAAAACCATAGCTTCTTGTATATCAAATGGTCCGTCCAGAACTACCGTGGCCGTGCATACGAGAGAGTGGCCTTCTCGACGTCCATGTTAATCCTGGGCGACCGTGTCGCCGGGTTAGCTTTTATATTGCGTGGGACGCGGGGAAGTACAGATTGAACAAGATGTCGAGCTCCCTGCTCCGCTACAAGGCAATGGATTAGGGCCACATGCCATGTAATAGAAAGCCAAACTTCAACCCAGTATGGCTGGTTAACTGTGGCGCTCCGCCAAGGGTCAAGGACGTTGACAATTACGTCGCGCTGACAGAATAAGGCGGGGGCATTACCATGGCTACCATGAGATTCAACAATGAGGCGGGGGCTAGATAATACAACGAGAAGGGAGGCAGTGGGCTGGGCAGGGGTTAGTTTTCGCTTGAAATTGCCTTTTGAGATCATGTGTCTTTTCCCATGCTTTTTTTCTCACAGTGTTTTTGTGTATTTTGTTCATATGTTTGATCAAAGCGATGGCATTATACGGCGGGTGACACATTGGACAGCCAGATGAGATTACCTTTCTGTTACATTTTTGTTGACCCATAACCTTCATTTATGTCAAATATTTGCTCTTCTAGCTATATCACTTGCTAGATGTGTTACCATGTGAAGTCGAAGAGCTTTAATGTAGACTTCTAAGCACGTAAATTGTATGCCACCGGGAGTTTATTCTAATGGCATCGGCTCGAATAGACAGAGAAACGAACTGTTACGGGCTTGAAAATACTCATAAAAGACCTTTCGTTTTCGACATTAAATCCACAAAATATATAATAACCGACCCGCCTCACCACGAACTACAGTGATTGCTATCATTTACATCCAGGAAACTAATCAGACCGACAGGTAGAGATTCTATAATAAAAATTGTAAAGGTTTCTATTGATTTTTCTTTGAAAGAATACTTTGGAGTTTCCATAGAGTTTCCATAGAGTTTCCATAGAATTGCCATAGAGTTTCCATAGAGTTTTCATAGAATTTCCATAGTTTCCAGAGAATGTCCATAGAGTTTCCATAGTTTCCATTAGATGTCCATAGAATTTCCATAGTTTCCATAGAATTTCCATAGAATTTCCATTGAGTTTCTATAGAGTTTTCATAGAGTTTCCATGGAGCTTCCATAGAGTTTTCATAGAATTTCCAAAGAGTTTTTATAGAATTTTCATAGAATTTCCATAGAGCTTCCGGGGGGCCTCCCTATTCTTGTGATTAGCGCACTCGGCCGCAGATCAATAGGTCCTGGGTTCGAATCCGGGCTCGGGCACATCATCTGGGGCATGTTTCATCCTTTCATCCTTCATCGTCCCGAAGGTTCCTTGGCCCGATTTAGCCTTCTTGTGCACAAAAGTGGCCTAAACCACCAACATTTCATAGAATTTCCATAGAGTTTCCAAAGAAAGCGCACGTCGCGGCTGTGCATGGTACAGAGTGGTTATGCCCGCCGCTTTGCCGTCTGTCTGTGATAGGTACTATCCGCGCCGTGCATTTTTTCGCTCAGCGCAGTACAGTTCTCTGTTCCGCGCAGCATATTTCTCCGCTCCGTGCGGTGAAACGACTCCGCGCAGTATATTTCTCCGCTCCGTGCGGTGAAACGACTCCGCGCAGTATATTTCTCCGCTCCGCGCGGTACATTTCGCCAGACCTCCGCGGAGCCGTTTCACCGCGCGTGGGGGGTGGGGGGGGGAGAGAGAAATACCCTCAGCCCCACCGTTGTACCTGGTGGTGGTGGGCCACAGTACCTAACCAAAAACCCAAAATATACTCCCTCGGTGAGTTCCACGCCCCCTCCCCCCTCATGTCAATACTCCTTCGGTCAGCCCCGTGGTATCTGGTGTGTTAAAGTACATATTGATGACATGGTATTTCATTGGTGGATTCAGTTAACGAATAATTGGGTGAAACTGCAATCTGCCGATCTGCAATCTGCCAATCTATATTTTAAAGACGCCCATGCAACTCCTCCCTGGAAAATCCCTCACTACCAGCTGAATTATCCCCGGACAACTGGCCCCCCCCCTCCCCCCGGGAAAATCCCCAATATACAATTCCCTCGCAGACCGTGCCCCACCCCCACACAATGCTTCCTACCGCCACTCCCCTCCCCTTTGACAATCACCCTCTCCCCCTCATGACAATACTCCCTCGATCAGCCCCACGCTCCCTACCCATTCATGACAATACTTCCTCGGTCGGTCCCATGCCCCACCCCCCCTATGACAATACTCCCTCGGTCAGCCCCACGCCCCTACTCCCTATGACAATACTCCCTCGGTCAGCCCCACGCCCCTACTCCCTATGACAATACTCCCTCGGTCAGCCCCACGCCCCTACTCCCTATGACAATACTCCCTCGGTCAGCCCCACGCCCCTACTCCCTCATGACAAAACTCCCTCGGTCAGCCCCACGCCCCTACTCCCTATGACAATACTCCCTCGGTCAGCCCCGCGCCCCTACTCCCTATGACAATACTCCCTCGGTCAGCCCCGCGCCCCTACTCTCTATGACAATACTTCCTCGGTCAGCCCCACGCCCCCTCCCCCCATGACAATACTCCCTCGGTCAGCCCCACGCCCCTACTCCCTCATGACAAAACTCCCTCGGTCAGCCCCACGCCCCTACTCCCTATGACAATACTCCCTCGGTCAGCCCCGCGCCCCTACTCCCTATGACAATACTCCCTCGGTCAGCCCCGCGCCCCTACTCCCTCATGACAATACTCCCTCGGTCAGCCCCACGCCCCTACTCCCCCATGACAATACTCCCTCGGTCAGCCCCACGCCCCTACTCCCTATGACAATACTCCCTCGGTCAGCCCCACGCCCCTACTCCCTATGACAATACTCCCTCGGTCAGCCCCACGCCCCACCCCCCCTATGACAATACTCCCTCGGTCAGCCCCACGCCCCACCCCCCCTATGACAATACTCCCTCGGTCAGCCCCACGCCCCTACTCCCTCATGACAATAGTCCCGAGGTCCCTCCCCCCTTATGACAACCCTCCTTCGGTCAGCCCCATGCGCCCTCCCCCCATGACAATACTCCCCCGGTCAGCCCCATTCCCCCTCCTCCCTCATGGTAATACTCCCTCGGTCAGTCCCATGCCCCCCCCCCCCCCCCAAAGACAATACTCGCTCGATCAGCCCCATGCTTCATCCCGCCCCACCCCCCACCGTTATACTTCCTCGGGTAGCCCCATGCCGCCTTTTCCCATGACAATACCTCCTCGGTCAACCCGACGCCCCCTCCCTCCTCATGACAATACTTCCTCGGTCAGCCCTATGCCCCCTGCCCCCCATGACAATACACCCTCGGTCAGCCCCATGCCCCCTTTCCCCCCGAGACAATACTCCCTCGGTCAGCCCCATTCCCCCTACCCCCCATGACACCACTCCCTCTCTCAGCCCAATCCCCCTACCCCCATGACAATACTCCCTCGGTCAGCCCCATGCCCCCTACCCCCCGTGACAACACTCCCTCGGTCAGCCCAATGCCCCTACCCCCATGACAATACTCCCTCGGTCAGCCCCGTGCCCCCGCTCCCCTAAGACAATGCTTCCTCTGTCAGCCTGGGCTAGGAGCCTAGGCTAACGGCTTAAGCTAGCGGCCTGGCCTAGCAGCCTGGGCAAAGCTGCCTGGGCTAGGGGCCTGGGCCCGGTTGCACGACGACCCCGTAAGATGCCCCCCGTAAGTCTATTTACGGGTACCCGTAAGTGGGGTTTACGGGGTCCGTAAAGTTACGTTACGTCGGTTGCACGAAACCACTTACGCGCTCCCGTAAACTTTTTGGCGCGTTAGGATATTCTACTAAACGGACTTCCTGTTACGCACACTTTGTTCGACAGATGGCGCGCGGGTGGCGCAGGGGAAAACAAACGCACGTGCGCCGACCGATAGGCTTGAGCGAGCAGGCTACTTTCGGTCTGTTAACGATCTCTTGCCATATAAGGTGTTTCAAAGCGCGTTTATTGGCTATGACTAAGAGGTGCAGGGTCTGGGGGTGTACGAATCACAACCGAGCTGGAAAGGCGCTGTCATTTTTTTTAATTTCCCGTGAATAACGAGCGATTACAGCGTTGGCTCGCAGCCCTACAGCTCCACCATCTCCGCCGTCCCCACCATCCCCTCCTTCCCCACTATCTCCGCCAACGCATGTATTGCCAACAGGCAATTCTTTTGCATTGGGCTCCGCCGGCAATTAAGCGTCTGTTTGGTATCAAGCTCGTTACAAATGAATATGATATTTTGATTGTATATGTTCTGGCATATCTACCCATTAGGCAAGCATACGCAGCGTGGCATCTGGATGCATCGGGTCGTCAGTTATAAATTTCTTTTCAAGTTTATGCCGAATACTACGGTGCCCGATTTAGGACATCTTGAAATTATTTTTATTAAAAAAAAAAATCGTTCCAAATTCTCTTGGAACACGACTTATTATTTTTCAAAAAAAATAACTCGTTCCAAACTCAGTGCGATTCCCGAGTTATTATTTTTCCGAATGCCCCGTTGTCGTAGCGTTATCGACTTTATAAAAGTACGTTGCATATGCAACCCCCAGCTGTCTTTGGTGTTGTTTGGCGCGGTTTATCCCATGTGTGCACTAAGGTGGTCTAAACAACAAACCATATATAAAAAAATAAATAAGTCACTCCAAACTTTGTCGCGCAACTTGTTGCGTGTCTTTTCCCAAAAAAATAAAATCGTTCCAAATTCTCTTGGAGCATGACTTATTTTTTCTCAAAAAAAAATAAAGTCGTTCTAAATTCTCTTTCAACAAAAATAAACTCGTTTCAAACTTCGACGCGGAACGAGTTATTTTTTTTCTAAAAAAAAAAGTTATTCCAAAATTCTCCACGCTATGACCGGATGACTGTATAGACACTCTCCCGTTGTTTTGGCGGCGGTCGGGTTGACTTTAAAGGTAGCCATGACCGCACGTGTTCAGCGATTTCATAGCTGGTTAACAATCGCATGCAACAGTTACCTAATTACCGAGCCTTCCCCATGGAATTGGGGAGAGGAGATACTACCTTGCTGCAGTGGTGTGGGTGTGCCTCCCATGGCATATGGAGAGTGAGAGAAAAGTACGCGATTTGTGGTTAGGGAAAGACCATATTTTTGTGAAAAAAATAAGTCTGGCTCGAAGAGAATTTGGAACGACTTGGTTTTGTTGTAAAAAAAAATATCGCCTAAAACTAAGACCGTAGAATACTTTATTAGTACTGTATACTGTTTTCCTTCAGAGTCGAATGTAATGAATCAACATTTTGTGAGAATGTCTACCAGTTGCTGCATGGTATTATACATCTACGGCCCCTGCAGACGGCTTTACACTTAAAAGTCGGGTAATTTCGATCAGCGCATAACTTCGATCACATGATATTTCCTCTCCTTTCGCTGCCGCCTAATTACATTTGAAATTTGTACTATTGTGAAGGCCAAACGTTTATCATTTATGAGCTTTATGACGTACGTCTCGGGAGAGTTGGCGGAATCAGTACTGTAACCTGATTTGTCTAATCCGTCGCACCCGCGAAACTATAAAGTTGGCGCGCTCTCTTTTTTGGCTGGGACGTTCCCCACCGAAGATACACCCACATAGCCACCTATAAGCCGAAGTTATGATCGGCTTACAGCAGCACTTATTTTTCGTAATACAACTATATGAAGTTTAAAGGACAGAGAACTTGTTTAATGTGTTTAATAGTAAAGGAACATCTATTTTTATGCGATATTAAGGAAATAAGATGATCGAATTCAGCCTCCAAGAATTTTGCGCTTGGTGGAAAATTCGATCAGTTGGTCATGCTATTTCGCTCAGCCACATGACCTAGCCTGGATCTACATATGTGCGTGTGGTAGCACAGCTATACGGACAGCGCAGGGCGGGGTTGAGGGACCATGGTTAGGCCTAGTGGAGGATACAGGGGGCTCAGACCAACTCCGTCCCTCGCATTTTCGGCGGTGTGGACTCTCCCGTAAGTTTCCTAATAAAAGAGACTTTTCTTGATAGACCTACACCAATATTGGGGAGGGGGAGCCCTTGCCCTCAGTTGACTCTTTTTATTAGAAAATCAATAACAGTTACTGTCAGTTAGCCATATTCATTTTCCATTCATTGAACTTCAGAAATGTTACAAAATAACCAGCATGTCCCTTCCTTCTACTCTACATCTCTTTCTACATCCAGTGATTCCAGAGAGCAGAATTAGTTCAACGACCACGGAAAAAACTGTCGCTTCGATTTCGCAGAACTTTTACCAATTCATAGTTATTGTCATGAACAAGTGGCATGCTGAATATTATAGAAATCGAATTTGCAGTTATTGTGTTGTTGCCTACAAAGGGCAACGTATTCCAGCCACTACAACGCCCAAACCACCGTTTTGATGAGTCTTACAATTAAATGCACATCTTTATTTCAATGATACTGTAAAATGCGTCGCTCCGATTTCCTGAACCTTCAGCATTTTATATGATTGTTATGAGGAGTTGGCAAGTTCAATTTGATAGCAATCGAATAGGTAGTGACCCCCACCCACTTGCTGACAAAGCCAAGTGATGCGCGTGAGGTGCACTCGTGATTCTTGCAACATTGTATCGTTTATTTCTTTATTGACGTCATAGCCATGGATGCACGCACTGACCGGGCGGGCGAACACACAGTCACTGTTAAATTTATTTGGTAGCCTATATTTGGCTAAATGTAGGCTAATGACAATGTTACAAATACAAAATGTTATCCCGACAGACCCAGTGGCAGTGGGTTTGTCATATGTCTGTATCTGTTTAGACTTGCCCGCTTTGTCTTCTGCCAGCCTGCGGAGGTCAGGCGAATCAGATAATGTGGATTAAATCGGCGAATGTAAGTGACAATGTTTTAGCGTCAAAAAAACGAACACAATGGTTGCAAATGCGGACAGCAACTTTTAATTTCGAAAGCAATGTTATTTCTAAGATATTATGCATGTTATGGTCCACTTGACCAGTATCGAGCCGCAGTCTACATATTTACGAGTGGTCTATCGGCCACGTAAAGTTACGGGCTCGGCGGCCCTCACGTAAAACTTACGCGCCCTTCGTGCAACCCACGTAAAATTTTACGGGTTGCTTACGTGTAGCTTACGGGCCGGTAACCACTTACGGGGTCATCGTGCAACCGGGCCCTGGTCTAGCGGCCTGAGCTAGCGGCCTTGGCAAGGCATGGATTGATGCATTGGCTAGCCGCCTGGGTTAGCATACGGGCTGAGCATACCGGGCTAAACCTGGGTTAGCATAGTGGACTAAACCTGCGCTAGCGGCCAAGGCTAGCTTACGGGGATAGCTGCCAGAGCTAGGCCTGGTTTAGGAGCCTCGGCTGGTGCCCTGGGCCAGCGGCATGGGCTAGTAGCCTGGGCCAGAGCTAGCCTCCTAAGCTAAGCTAAGCTAAGCCTCTCTCTTTTAAGATTTTCACGGTTTTGACGTAAGCGACGCAGGTGGTCCGCCATTTTATTCTGAAATTATATTGACTTGAGACCCCTTGTACTTGTCTCAGGATTTGTCTCAGAGTAAGCAAAGAATTAAGCGTAAGATTTTTTCAGAACTCCAAGTGCGTCTCAAAGTTTGACCTAAGTAAAATTCTAAGATTTGGAACTCAGAATGATACTTAAGTTGATTTCGGAACTCGGCCCCAGACAGAATTTAGCCCAAATGGCCCCTAAACGGCCCTTTAGCCGAAAATGGCCCTGACGGCTCGTAACGTCGCCATTAATACAGCTTTCAAATGTACTTATGGATTTTCGTCCTCGACCTATGGTCAAATATCTCTTGTTTTGTTGTCTTTTCGGGGGGTGGAGAAGTGAAAAGTGGGGTGGGGGTGGGGGGGGAGAGGTTGTGATATGAAAGGGGGAAGGGGGGGGGGCAGGCAACCGAGGCCTGCCGAGGGGGCAAAGCAGCCTGATACCGCCCTAGCGAGACCGTGCGCTCTATAGATAGAAATCCGGGTGTATACATGTTGTATACATGCGCAGTTCAGACAAGGGGATGACAGTATAAAAAGATGCAGGGAGGTGAGCGCTCGTGCTCGAGGCAGTCTGTAGGGCCGTGTATGCAGTCAAGTGCTGTGGGGCGGAGGTCACATGGCGTCTGCGTGGCTGAACGGGACACAAAGTGGCCACACAGACATATAACACGCCGGACCGCTGCTGGGAGAGACACAAAGTGGCCACACAGACATATAACACGCCGGACCGCTGCTGGGAGAGACACAAAGTGGCCACACAGACATATAACACGCCGGACCGCTGCTGGGAGGGACACAAAGTGGCCACACAGACATATAACACGCCGGACCGCTGCTGGGAGGGACACAAAGTGGCCACACAGACATATAACACGCCGGACCGCTGCTGGGAGGGACTCAAAGTGGCTACACAGACATATAACACGCCGGACCGCTGCTGGGAGGGACACAAAGTGGCCACACAGACATATAACACGCCGGACCGCTGCTGGGAGGGACACAAAGTGGCCACACAGACATATAACACGCCGGACCGCTGCTGGGAGGGACACAAAGTGGCCACACAGACATATAACACGCCGGTCCGCTGCTGGGAGGGACATAAACTGGCCACGCAGACTTATAACATGCCGCTGCTGGCGTCCCAGAAGCACTCGGCGGAGACCAGAGAAACAAAGAGTGACAGTGAGTGACATAAAGTCAAGTCACCTTCCACTCAGACACACTCCGGAGGCCGTTATTCTACGTAAGTAACATATCGTACGTGATCAGACCTCATTTAAAACCCGACTCGTTAGCGTGGTAGGTAGACACCTCATCCCCGGGCCGCAACACCTTCTGTGGACATGTAATATACCGACACCACATCTCTAGACATAACCCTGAAGAACCCAGGCCTCAGACACCACATTTCTAGACATAACCCTGAAAAACCAAGGCCTCGGACACCACATCTCTAGACATAACGCTGAAGAACCCAGGCCTCAGACACCACATCTCTAGACATAACGCTGAAGAACCCAGGGCTCAGACACCACATCTCTAGACATAACCATGAAGAACCCAGGGCTCAGACACCACATCTCTAGACATAACCTTGAAGAACCCAGGCCTCAGACACCACATCTCTAGACATAACCCTGAAGAACCCAGGGCTCAGACACCACTTCTCTAGACATAACCCTGACGAACCCAGGCCGCAGACACCACATCTCTCGACATAACCCTGAGAAACCCAGGGCTCAGACACCACATCTCTAGTCATACCCCCATAACTCGGCTTATTATTAAATTATATTGCCCAATATTTCTTTAGCCTTCAGGCAGATGGTGTGTGGTCTGTTAATTATCTATTGCATTGTGACAGATTTGTAGACCTGATCGAGAACATTTCTTCAACATTAATTTCTGTTCCTCAATGACTTTTGTCCATTATGTGTCAGACGCAGATTACATTTACTTTACAGAGTCAACGAAGACCAACCAATCAAAGACATGGAAGGGCAAGCGAGCATAGAGGCCAGGAAGGCAGGATCAAGGTAAGCCAGCGCCAGAACCTGTTTGTTCTGGACACTGATAAGTGTCGAACCAACCGAAAGTCAGGGAGTCGATAAACAGGTTACACGTTCAGTAATTAGTGCGGGACCAAGCCACAATGGCCAGCAGCGGGCTTGTGTCACTATTTAATGTATTTCAGGCCCGGAGGCAGCGGGTGGGGAGGGGTGGAGACTTCGGAAGGCCTAAATCTACCCCTGATTATACCATCTGGACTGTGTGATCCCATATAAAGTGGCTCCAGGTGCAGCCTCTCTCCTGGATTTTCGTAGCGTTGATTCTTGTGATCAGCCGTAGCGCGGTGGGTGACTGATCGCACGAGTGAGCGGCCGCCGGTCGCGATGGGTGACTGATCGCATAAATGAGCGGCCGCCGGTCGCGATGGGTGACTGATCGCATAAATGAGCGGCCGCTGGTCGCGATGGGTGACTGATCGCATAAATGAGCGGCCACTGGTCGCGATGGGTGACTGATCGCATAAATGAGCGGCCACCGGTCGCGATGGGTGACTGATCGCATAAATGAGCGGCCGCTGGTCGCGATGGGTGACTGATCGCATAAATGAGCGGCCACTGGTCGCGATGGGTGACTGATCGCATAAATGAGCGGCCGCTGGTCGCGATGGGTGACTGATCGCATAAATGAGCGGCCGCCGGTCGCGATGGGTGACTGATCGCATAAGTAAGCGGCCGCTGGTCGCGATGGGTGACTGATCGCATAAATGAGCGGCCGCTGGTCGCGATGGGTGACTGATCGCATAAATGAGCGGCCGCCGTTCGCGATGGGTGACTTATCGCATAAGTGAGCGGCCACTGGTCGCGATGGGTGACTGATCGCATAAGTGAGCGGCCGCTGGTCGCGATGGGTGACTGATCGCACGAGTGAGCGGCCGCTGGTCGCGGTGGGTGACTGATCGCATAACTGAGCGGCCGCTGGTCGCGGTGGGTGACTGATCGCACGCGTGAGCGGCCGCTGGTCTCGGTGGGTGACTGATCGCATAAATGAGCGGCCGCCGTTCGCGATGGGTGACTTATCGCATAAGTGAGCGGCCACTGGTCGCGATGGGTGACTTATCGCATAAGTGAGCGGCCACTGGTCGCGGTGGGTGACTGATCGCATAAATGAGCGGCCGCCGTTCGCGATGGGTGACTTATCGCATAAATGAGCGGCCGCTGGTCGCGATGGGTGACTGATCGCATAAGTGAGCGGCCGCTGGTCGCGATGGGTGACTGATCGCACGAGTGAGCGGCCGCTGGTCGCGATGGGTGACTGATCGCATAAATGAGCGGCCGTTGGTCGCGGTGGGTGACTGATCGCATAAATGAGCGGCAGCCGGTCGCGATGGGTGATTGATCGCAAGAGTGGGGAGGGGAGGGGAGGAGGTGACGATTTGGTCAGGGGAGTCACGGTGGCAAGTATAAGAACAGAGCTCATGGTTCGACCACACATCTGCCTTTGACTATCCTTTGGCGGTCGTCGCTAAAACTAACCCTAACCCAAAACACTCCTCAGATAATGGTTAGAACCTCCACAAACAGTAACACGAACACTAAACCAACAACCGAATGGGCCTTCGAGGACGCACTCTAGCCTCTTCCTCTATTATCGCTCTACTCGTCAGCTCCCGTTGGGTTTTATCCTACACGTCGTAGTTTAAATTTTTCCGTAGTATCGCGTCAGCTTCCAGAAGATCTTGCTACGCCATTTCGTATCGACGTGTATGTCTTGCTAACGTGGACTGATGTTGGAAGTACTCTACGTTTTATAAGTACGATCACGTTTTAATTCGAATGTCAACGTGTTCTATATGTTAATCTTCGTACAGAGAGCTATCTTGAGTGTTTCTCTAGGCCTATATTGACCCCAACTACTCGACCCTAGGACAGCGGCGCATGCAATGTTCGTGTGTTAGGCAACCTTTGCACACATTAAAGTTAAATTGAGCCACGAGACCTGCCGGGACAATGAACTGGGGTTACATCAAACTGAAAGGGTCTTTCTGTTTATGTCTTTGATGACATATGTATCTGTATATGTAATAACTCACTGTAGTGATACATAAATGTGTGTTACCTGAATGGGAGACAGAAAGGGGGTCACAGTAAACCTTTAGTGAGGTATAACGCAATGTTACATTGTAAAGACTAGAAAAAGCTCTCTCACGATCATGTCATACTATGACTTCACTTTGTCTGCCCAGCACTCCCCCGGACAAATATTCCCCCACCGCTGTTGTAGCCTGGTCCTTTTTATACCCCTATCCCAGGGACGCTAACTCCAGTGAAACTACCTCCTAAACTGACCAATGGGCGATAACCATTGAAGTGTATATAACCGCTTGAAAAAAGGACGAACTTAATCATCATCGCACTTTAAACTACGGGACACACTTGCTAAATAACTGGCATAGAATGGTACATATATCTATTCCAACAAATGTTTCTGCAAACAAAATCCCACACGTTAACATGGGACCCCATGAGAGCATTTTGGCGGGACAGTGACTCATCAATTACTATATGAATGGGACAAGTCAGACAAACGACCTGGTGCGAAAGACATCACATTATTTTTGGGTCGCGGATGACTATATTGATCAACGCCACGCATCCAAGGTCAAGGTTGCCCCAAGGTCAAGTTCACACTAGGGTCAAGGTCCGGAAACATGTTTTACCGCGTAACTCTGTTAATATTGGGACTAGATTTGGAACTTTTTTTTGAATAAAGGGAGGCGCAAAAATCGCCGTGACCAATGCATGCAGGCAGATGGCCTATTTGTGGTGAAATATGTACCAATATTACTGACATCACTTGGGCCAAATTCCATCGAAAACGAACCAGTGTTTGGGACACAATTTTGGAAGAAATAATAAAAACCTTAACATCCCATTAAGAAGCCTCGATACACCAAATTACTGACGGCGTGGGGACGTTTCGGCCTATAACTCGGTTGATAATGTATGTACATATCTAAGAGTCGCAAAGTTTCTTGACATGGTCGAACTGTTCCCCAAACCTCAATTTTCGTCTTCCTTCTCATGCTATGCTTGACCGCCTAGTCTTACTGTACAGGGATTTGGCAAGACTCGGAGACCAGGCACCCGGAGAGCCGTTATCCGGAGACCAGGCACCCGGAGAGCAGTCGTCCGGAGACCAGGCACCCGGAGAGCAGTTGTCCGGAGACCAGGCACCCGGAGAGCAGTCGTCCGGAGACCAGGCACCCGGAGAGCAGTCATCCGGAGACCAGGCACCCGGAGAGCAGTCGTCCGGAGACCAGGCACCCGGAGAGCAGTCGTCCGGAGACCAGGCACCCGGAGAGCAGTCGTCCGGAGACCAGGCACCCGGAGAGCAGTCGTCCGGAGACCAGGCACCCGGAGAGCAGTCGTCCGGAGACCAGGCACCCGGAGAGCAGTCATCCGGAGACCAGGCACCCGGAGAGCAGTCGTCCGGAGACCAGGCACCCGGAGAGCAGTCGTCCGGAGACCAGGCACCCGGAGAGCAGTCGTCCGGAGACCAGGCACCCGGAGAGCAGTCATCCGGAGACCAGGCACCCGGAGAGCAGTCGTCCGGAGACCAGGCACCCGGAGAGCAGTCGTCCAGAGCACAGACACCCAGAGACCAGCCGTAAGTTGACCAGAACTATTGCTGCACCAATTAGTCAGTCGTTCCGTACATATTCACCATTAGTCCATTATTTGCATGTTAATGGGACGTGATATAAACAAGGGACATGTTGCAAGGAAGATCCGTGCGACGGATTCGTAACAAACAACGATTTAAACACAAAAATAGTCACTTTGCATGACGATTGCCCTAAGTTCATGGCCCGAGTGACCATGTATAAACCATGGACTAGGGTACCATGGGTCATTGCGGGGCAGCATGGCGCGTTATTAACCACAATAGCAAGGTAAAACGTTAGGTAATTTAGGCAATATGGTCCAATATTAAAATATTGAAAAAAGTTGTCTAATTTAGACTACATTTAAACCTCCTAATTATTTGGCCCAAAAATTTGAGAAAATAAGTAGTTTGCCAACAGCAAGCGTTAATGCCGGATAGTCGCAATCTGGACGTCTTATAACTATCTTAGTTTGGTCTAAAAACATTAGTTAGGCCAAAAACCTATGGACCTTCGGTCCGAGTGACCGGATGACAAATGGTTAGTACTAACTACGGTGGGTCACGTCTGGCATTCGGTCAAACCGGTCAAACCACTTTGATGCAGAGATAAGTTAGAACATGTTCCTGTAACCTGATGTCGTATGTTGGGTCTCCGCAATTATTGACCTCCTATTGGACGGGATGGTAATATGGGCATGCTGAAATCAAATTACGCCATTAAATTTTTAAAAAAATACGCCAATACGTTTTGGAGCCAGTTTGCCTCATGAGAAGATGTAACATGAAACATGTGCCGCTTTTTAGGGTTGTTGCTATTTGGAGAGACATTGTTGTTATCTGTGCTTCCACCATTGAACGGAGGATTCATGTCGCGCTGGAGCAGCTTCCGCTTCCGCTTTGTCAGAACTGAGCTGCCCAGCGGCGACAGATTCACTGCTCTCCTTCCTCGTTCGATCGCACTTGTGTCGCATGCTTTGTTCGCTCTACTTAGGATGTCCACTTCGAAATCTTCGAAAGATGACGAGTTGCCGGAAGATGACGAGTCGCCGGAAGATGACGAGTCGCCGGAAGTTGTTGAAGATGAAGAGGATGACGAGAGCAGATGGCTGCCGCTGTACAGGTCAGTGAGGCTGCCTGTTTACTCTTCCACGGCCGCAATATCTACAGTCTGGAAAGGGTTCCATTGTGTTGACGGGCTGCACTCACCCCGTACACCATCATTCGGCACTCTCCCGGTACCGGTCAGCCTGCACTCACCCCGTACAAGTCAGCCAGCACACACCCCGTACTGGTCGGCCAGCACACACCCCGTACTGGTCAGCCTGCACTCTCCCTGTACCGGTCAGTCTGCACTCTTCCCGTACTGGTTAGCCAACACTCACCCCGTACTGTTCGGCCAGCACAGACCCCGTACTGGTCAGCCTGCACTCTCCCTGTACCGGTCAGTCTGCACTCTTCCCGTACTGGTTAGCCAACACTCACCCCGTACTGGTCAGCATGCACTCACCCTGTACCGGTCAGTCTGCACTCTTCCCGTACTGGTTAGCCAACACTCACCCCGTACTGTTCGGCCAGCACACACCCCGTACTGGTCAGCCTGCACTCTCCCTGTACCGGTCAGTCTGCACTCTTCCCGTACTGGTTAGCCAACACTCACCCCGTACTGGTCAGCCTGCACTCACCCCGTACTGGTCAGCCTGCACTCACTCCGTACTGGTCAGCCTGCACACACCCCGTACTGGTCAGCCTGCACTCTACCTGTACCGGTCAGTCTGCACTCTCCCCGTACTGGTTAGCCAACACTCACCCCGTACTGGTCAGTCTGCACTCACCCCGTACTGGTCAGTCTGCACTCACCCCGTACTGGTCAGCCTGCACTCACTCCGTACTGGTCAGCCTGCATACACCCCGTACTGGTCAGCCTGCACACACCCCGTACTGGTCAGCTTGCTCTCTCCCCATACTGGCCAGCCTGCACTCGCCCTGTACTGGTCAGCCTGCCCTCTCCCCGTACTGGTCAGCCTACACTCTCCCCGTACTGGTCATGCTGCTCTCTCCCTGTACTGGTCAGCCTGCTCTCTCCCTGTACTGGTCAGCCTACACTCTCCCCGTACTGGTCAGCCTGCAATCGCCACATACTGGTGAGCCTACAATCACCCCGTACTAGTCAGCCTGCGCTCCCCCTGTACTGGTCGGCCGGCATTATCCCTGTACTGGTCAGCCTTCACTCTCCCCGTACTGGTCAGCCTGCACTTACTCCGGACTGGTCAGCCTACACTCTCCCCGTACTGGTCAGCCTGCACTCTCCCCGTACTGGTCAGCCTACACTCACCCCGCACTGGTCAGTCTGCACTCACCCCGTACTGGTCAGTCTGCACTGACCCCGTACTGGTCAGTCTGCACTCACCCCGTACTGGTCAGCCTGCAGTCGCCCTGCATGGGGTAGCCTACAGTCTCCCTTTTTTTAGGAAGAATGCTGAAGAATTCTCCAAGGCGGACCCACCCATCCTACTAGTGTCTTCCGCCCCCCCCCCCCCCCACCTCCGGTGGTCAATACATTATCGGCGGACCCCTATTCGCAATTTTTGTTAGTGGACCTCCCCCGCTGCCCTTTTCAAATTCCTGCATTCGCCCCTGGGATGGGGGGGAGGGGGGGGGGGTCCGCAGTGAATTCTCTAACTTGATCAACGGTACTGCAAGAAGGTTTTAAGCATGGCGCATTTTGATATTAAGTTCATGTTTAAAACATTTGATGTACCGCCTCAACCTGAAGGCTCTGTGCCTATATACCTTATTGCTCCTGAACCACAACATATATTATTCTGGTCGACAGTAAAGAATCTAGCATCCTCGCCCAAATACAAGGCCCCCCATACCCCTACACTACCCCCCCCCCCCCACCCGCCCCATTGGATCCGCGCCTGTCGCAGGTTATAAGCATGACGTTACTTTTCTTTCCTGATGTAGATATAGTCCATTGGCCTCGTTGGTCCATGTATATACCGTCCAATCGTTTTTCGTTTTTAATATGATCATCAAAAAAACGAAAAACGAACTCAATAACCTTTTGTCATTATTCGTTTTGCGACATAAAAAGCGAAAATTGGTCAAAATGTTTCATGTATCTAATTACTCCCCCCCCCCTCCCTCCCTGAGGTTAGACAGGATTGACTGGAGCCTTACAACATAAGGTCACGTTGAGCTTAACGACTTCAGGACATTTCACGATAGCAGATAAACATAGCTTGGCAAAATGTCCGGTCAATGCGCTTTGTGGGGCCATCTATCTGGGCCTACAACACAAATCCAACTTATATCAAGAACATTTAATTATCTATGAATAATGTGATACCCAAAATATAATAAACATAGGAATTTAGCTAAAATATAGAAGATAAAATACAAATACAAATATTGGAGTTCCATACGATCTTATACAGAATATAGGAAATATAGAAAACATAACCACGCTGGGAGGCATGATGCCATGGTAGACCCATCACATAGGTAACAAATATTCCGAAAGATTTTCTCCCAACCCAAAAACAGCAATGTAGTCTTCTAATTGAACATAAAAAATAATCTTGTTTATTCCTGACTAAATTATACCTCAAAATCATGCAGTGACGGATCTATAGACCTGAAAATAGGCTCACAAACTGACAAAGAAATTATCAGTATCACTATTGTTGCTTCATTTTTGTCGATATAATATACCAAGGCAATGCAAGTTTAATAAATAAACGCATATGGGACATGTTTGGTCATATTTATTTTGACATACAAGCACAGACAGAGTACATCAGCGAATACACAGAAGTGGAGGGGGAGTTGGTGGGGGGGGTGGGGGAAGTCGCGGGTCCCCTGGCACTGAACACCATTGTGGTGGTTATGATGTCCGGGCTTATGACAGTAAATTATATCTTACCTGGAAAATCCGACATATTTGAAATGAAGTCATGTCATGTCCCGTGACGGACATTCTTTTGGTACCCAATGAAGAGCACGGAACTAGCCATATTCTGCCACATGCACAGTAAATCAAATGACTCGTGAAGCAGCAGTCGATGCTGTAATGTGTGAAGTTCCACATAACCGCGCATAATGTAACATAAAATCGATAGCGAATACAGCGAAACGAACAACGTTTGCGTCATGCCTAACCGTTTTTCGTCTGTCGTTTGATTATAGTAAAAACGAAAAACGAATGGAAGGTATATACACTGACCGTTATGCCTAACCGTTTTTCATTTTTTGTTTTGCGAACGTAAAACGAAAAACGGTTTTTGTTACCAATTTTCTTTTTCTATGTCGCCAAACGAATAATGAAAAACGGTTATTCAGTTCGTGGTTCGTTTTTGCTATGATCATATTAAAAACGAAAAACGATTGGACGGTATATACACGGACCCTTTCGCCGATGAAAGATAATTGAACACGAAAAGGAGAGGAGTGTAAACAAATCAATAGAACAATAGAACAATATACAGCTTGTAATCGAAGCACACTAATGGGCGCACCATTTCATATCAGGGGGGGGGGCTAGAAAATAAATTACCATGCAATTGTTTTATTTTTCACAAATTTATTGACATTTTTTTTTGTATCTTTGTCATTCAATTATTTCCTTAGTTCATAAAATATTACAACTTGTCGGTGAACAGATGCAACTATTGGTTTTTAGCTTGATAATTCCATTCGAAATTTATTTATACGGTATTAAACTTTTTTTTTTTTGATTATGAAAGCAAGTTATTTTTTGTAGCATCTGAGAAGCAAACATTTTTCCCCCAAATAGTCACAACAAACTAATTTTTTTCAAATATTTTCTAGCGCCCGCCCTCCCCCCCCCCCCCCACCCCCCGGCCCCTCTGATAAGAAACGGTGCGCCCCTAACTAGGAAGTTCCTAACTAGGAAGTTGGTGGCCGGCTTTATATCCCTGAGCGCCTGTTCACAGTTCGCTATTTTGTGTGTGATGTCGACAGCGGCTCGCTATCAGGTCCGTTCGCGATACAAATAAACCGTGCAGGTTTATGTTGAAATGTTTCTTTTACAGACTCAAAGATATGTAAAACATATGCATCATAAATTTTGAGATACTTTTTGTCTTGATTCTAAAGTGTGAAAAACCTAAGATGGCGCATGTCAATATATTGCTTTAACTGTCATCTCTATGTTAACTATTAGTCTATTGTATAAGATTTAACGAATATGTAAGCTACGGAATATCGACTTCCAAGAAGAGTTACATCTACGTGTATATATTTATATCTTCATCAGCTCTGTAATATACTAGAACTAGAGCTAAAACTCTAAGCATGATGGTCACTTAATGAAGATATGCTCAGAGCTGCTGAGTAAACTGATGTGTTTAAGTAAACAAGCTATAACTATAATTTGTAGATCTAAGAGCAAAGCTTATATTGCGGTAAATGTTTTCTCTTATTCATGGACAAATGTCTAAAAACAGCTTCTTTTCATCCCTGCCGCACAAGCACCCGCGAGGACCTCACTCCACCTTCAACCTTCCCCCAGGACCTCCAGCCCACCACAGAGACCCTCATCTGGGAGGCGGAGCTGCCAGTGGAGTACCGCCCTCAGACCGCCACGGTCCGCAGCGCCCGGTCACGGGTGGAGGGCCGACCCCCCGGCACCCTGACGGAGGAGGCGGCCAGGCTGGAGGGGGGGACCTATGACTGGGGTCACCCGGACACGGTGGCAATACGCATAAATGTATGGACTCTTGCTTGTAACCTGGTTGAGGCGGTCGGGAGGTGGGACCGCCTATTCGTCGGAGCCCAGGAAACGCTAGTCGGTAGCCACGGTGATCGGACTGACGTCAGACCAACGGCTACAGAGTTTGACATTTTAGTTAGCTTAGCTATGGAGGGGGTGAGGGTGGTAATAGAGGAGGGGAAGGGAGGGGTGAAGTGGAAGGTGTGGGTGAGAGGCGAGTTCCTGGCCGCCTGCCGGGAGGGGGGGAGGAGGAGTGTCCTCAGAGGTGAGTCACGTGACGTGAAGGGGGCGGAGGAGTGCGAATTGGACCCTGCGGCCTTCCTGAGGCGCTGGGTCGACGGACTGCTTACCGTGGAGCCCACCGTCACTCTCCCCGAGGGTCTGACCCACGGCGGTCCCCTCTCCCCTAGGTACACCGGGGTGAAGGTCGGACGGACAACTGCCACCCAGACTCTGGTGTGGCAGGGTGAGAGGCTGACCATTGACCTCACCATCGCCTTCCCTGTCCCCCGGAACGCCCTGAAGATAGTCACCCTGGATGTCCTGTGCCGCCTGGAGTTGGTGGCGGGGCTGGAGCGGTCCTCACATCCCGTCCATCTGGTGCCGGCGGAGAATAGGTGGTTTCCGACGACGTCCCTCCTAGAGAAAGAAGCGCTGGTCGCCCTCGGGCCGCACTCACCCCCTGTCACCCTCATTCGGGGCCTCAAACTACTGGCTAGGCGCTACCTCAAGTGGCGCGCCCTGGATGAAAGTGAGGTGAAAGATGCCAGGGACACCCTGGCCGACATGGCGGGTGGGCGTAGGGGGTCCCAGAGATGTATTGGGGGGTTGGTGGACGTGGAGGGGCTCCATGAGATTGTTACTGAGGCGTTGGAGACCGGGAGGCTGAGGCTTCCTGACAGGAGGAAGGGGGAGGGGGAGAACGAGGCCGGGGAGGGTGTTTACTGGAGCCGGGTGGCGTTGGTTGTGTCCGCCACCAACACAGCACACTGGGCGGGGCGGGGGGCGGAGGGGTGTCATGGTCAGTGTAGCCTGTGTGACGACCTGACCCGTGAGGCCCGGAAACAGTTAGACCCTGGCGCCCCCCTCCACCCCGCTGTGGGCGAGGCTGTGGGGGTTCCATCCTCACCCCAACTTGAGGTCCCTTCCGCCGTCCTCAAATATTTCGTCCTGACTGACTTGGTGGAAGGAGCGGGTCAGAGGGTGGCGCGGGGGGAGGTGGGACCGTTCATGAGAGACCTAGCGACTGACTTGGAGCATTGGAGTCTTCTCACTCACCCCCTGCTGACGGGTGAGGGGGTTGAGGACATCCCTCCGTGGTCAGAGCGGGGAAAGCCTGTGTTCGCATTGGAAGACAAGCAAAACGACAGGTGGCGAGCCCAGTATTCTATCTGGCGCTGGCTTCCCTACCCCTGCTTCTATAAATGTCACGCGGAGGTCTGCCGTCAGCTCTGTGTCGTCTCACAGGTCACATGATCACTGACACAGTGATTTTGCTAATTTGGTGCCTTCACTTTTTGTTTAAACTGGAGTAGCTCATGTTGATGTTTTTATCTGACATCTGAGTAAATGGCTAACGGAAGGGCGTTGAAGGGGAGCGATAGGCCAGTTAATCCAGGGACTCCGAGCTGGTGATAATGGTGTTGGAGGGGGTTGATAGGCCAGTTAATCCAGGGAGTCAGAGCTGGTGATAATGGTGTTGGAGGGGGTTAATAGGCCAGTTGATCCAGAGACTCAGAGCTGGTGATAATGGTGTTGAAAGGGGAGCGATAGGCCAGTTAATCCAGGGAGTCAGAGCTGGTGATAATGGTGCTGAGGGGGAGAGATAGGCCAGTTAATCCAGGCACTCAGAGCTGGTGATAATGGTGTTGGAGGGGGTTAATAGGCCAGTTAATCCAGGGACTCCGAGCTGGTGATAATGGTGTTGGAGGGGGTTAATAGGCCAGTTAATCCAGGCACTCAGAGCTGGTGATAATGGTGTTGAAGGGGGTTGATAGGCCAGTTAATCCAGGGAGTCAGAGCTGGTGATAATGGTGCTGAGGGGGAGAGATAGGCCAGTTAATCCAGGCACTCAGAGCTGGTGATAATGGTGTTGAAGTGGGTTGATAGCCCAGTTAATCCAGAGACTCAGAGCTGGTGATAATGGTGTTGGAGGGGGTTAATAGGCCAGTTAATCCAGGGACTCCGAGCTGGTGATTATGGTGTTGGAGGGGGTTAATAGGCCAGTTAATCCAGAGACTCAGAGCTGGTGATAATGGTGTTGAAGGGGGTTGATAGGCCAGTTAATCCAGGGAGTCAAAGCTGGTGATAATGGTGCTGAGGGGGAGAGATAGGCCAGTTAATCCAGGGACTCAGAGCTGGTGATAATGGTGCTGAAGGGGAGAGATAGGCAAGTTAATCCAGGGACTCCGAGCTGGTGATAATGGTGTTGGAGGGGGTTAATAGGCCAGTTAATCCAGAGAGTCAGAGCTGGTGATAATGGTGCTGAGGGGGAGAGATAGGCCAGTTAATCCAGGCACTCAGAGCTGGTGATAATGGTGTTGAAGTGGGTTGATAGGCCAGTTAATCCAGGGAGTCAGAGCTGGTAGTAATGGTGCTGAAGGGGAGCGATAGGCCTGGTAATTCAGGGACTCAGAGCTGGTGATAATGGTGCTGAAGGGGGTTAATAGGCCAGTTAATCCAGAGAGTCAGAGCTGGTGATAATGGTGTTGAAGGGGAGCGATAGGCCAGTTAATCCATCGACTCAGAGCTGGTGATAATGGTGCTGAAGGGGAGCGATCGGCCAGTTAATCCAGGGACTCAGAGCTGGTGATAATGGTGTTGAAGGGGGTTAATAGGCCAGTTAATCCAGAGACTCAGAGCTGGTGATAATGGTGTTGGAGGGGAGAGGTAGGCCTGTTAATTAAGGGACTGAGAGCTGGTGATAATGGTGCTGAAGTTGCACGGCTAGGTGAGAGAAGAGAATGACTATTCCTCTTTAATAAACCAATTTTTGTTGATAGCAAAATCATATATATGTAGGTGCTTGAAAACACCGCTATGCCAATCGGCATCGGTGATCATGATCAATAAAGATTGCAATATTTAAAAGAATGTAATTGCAGGTAATTTCGTAAGATATGATAAAACAATTTTTGAGAAGAAGTGGAGAACGTTTAAACCAGATACTCAATAATATAAGTCATATATGTCACCGTGGGAGTCACTTTTGTTCTCTTACTGTGTCCAGTGTGCCGATATTCATGAATGTGTCACTTTTATGTGTTCGCACAAACTGTTGTAACAGTGTACTGCCAGTGAAAAGTGCAACGAAAAAATATGATAAAAAACATAATGTAATGAAGCTCATGGAAAAGATAAATAGAAAAACCATGCTTGTCTTATAATATTGGAGAATGGTGTATGTGATATCGGGATTAAATAGCGAGATAGGCGAGCTTTCAGGAAGGATCGCGAACATAAAAGGCCATCACACGGTCAACTGCCTTCTCGATATATTGGAGTCTGTGGCAAGGATAACAGGTTAACCGTCTGACGGACAAACATGTTTCATGCCTGGGTGAGCACTGATCTATCTCTATGGTGGATATCCAATTTTTCTTTGTCCTGAATGATTGATTGACTGCACACATGCAGCGTTAGGGTTAGATCAATACAACGAGTGATCTCGCCTCACCCTATGACATCACTATGCCTCTTCCTCCATAACGTTGGAACTAAACACAGTTCTATTTATAGAAGTAAGCAATTGACCTGGAATAGAAGTTCGGCATTGAGAATCCTTTCGTTGCTCGCTCCGTCGCTAACGAATTGCGACACTGTTGGTTATTATTTAAGGTGGCGTCATCACGTGTTTATTATTCAAGATGGTGAATTCAGAACTAAAATATGTCACAGAAATATCTATTCCTTTTGATCCTGTATAGTTGCGCAATCATAAACTTTCAAAATAAAGATATACTTAAGGTTAAGGGGAAAATTTAAACATTCTTGACAAACGGGCAAATCAGCTGTAATTATTCGCACTATTATAATTCTCGAGAATAAAGCATAACAAAAACGAGCTCTGTGTATTGAATACAGCAAAAAACAGCTTATAACCTTTCGAAAAAGTTATAATTGTGACTGAACTCTTTCTATCCCCTGAATTCGTTTCATCACCTGATACCGTGTGTTACTAGGCTTAAGCTGAATCCCCTGTACCAATTTGTAGAAATGCGCGGCGCATGTTTCCAATCAACTTGCGCCGTGCCACCCTTGGCGAGCGAGTGTGAAACTGTATTAAGGAAGTAGGCGATATCAGAGATATAATGGAGCCCTAGCGGATGGAGTCAAAGGCAGAGAGTGCACAAATATTCCAATATATCTAAAGTTACTGCTTTAAAACTAAGAATACATATTCACTACTAAAACAAAGAATACATATTTACTACCTTTTAATATTTACTACCTTTTAATTAGGCAAATTATTACATTGACTGCTTTCAAATCTAAATACTTTTCAAATGTAGGAGAGCTGGGCAATTAGTAGTAAAAAAAGTGACTAAATTGTTTTTAGTATTGAATAAATGAAACTTTCACATGCCGATCTTCTTATAAAATTATTTGATCAAATAGAAGAGGGGCCTCATAAAACACGTCCGTTGTCACAACAAAACCGTTGCGTTCTATGGCTAGTTGTCGCCAACCAAACGTCTCCGGCCTTGATTTTTCATCACGAACGTCATGCAATGGATGACTTTACATCTGTGTCGTTCGTTATGTGGCCGTCTAACCAGGAAAGATGAGGCGTCCGCCCACTCCGTGCTGCCTATGGAGTGACCAAGGCGCCGGGAATCTATAACAATACATCCTCACACCCATCCCGTCTGTACCACCGTGTCTAATGACAGCTAATGTTAAGGTGGCTACAAGACTCGCCCAGACCATCGTTTGATGTAAGATAGCTCCCAAGGCAAGAGCGCTAATTGGTGCTGGATTTAGATACCCAGTCGCTGTTTCATCTTTGAGAAATCACTGGGTAGCTGCGTAATCCCAGAATGACGTGTGCCGTGTGTGTGTCAGAGACTTGGTCTCGGAAATTCATCTATTCAAAGCATGAACATGAACAGTCGTGTTAGCCTGATGCCGTCTCACTCCATTGCCAGTCATATCATGCGTAATCATCATTGTCCCCACAGTGTTCCTCCAGGGGACGATACATGGTCTTAGCAAAGGGTCACTGTGGTTGACATCCGTCCGTCGGCGAAAGACGATGGATTTTGCAGCTTTGTTTGATTTCAAGTGATACGATTTGCGTCGCGGCATTTGCGCTTATGGCTGAATAAGCCCATCTGCGACCGACAGAGCTTGCCGCAGTCGTCGCATCGATGACCTGTAGATAGGTCCTGGTTTGTACTCACTATGTGCCTAGATTGGCGTTTCGAGTCCAGTTTCTCAAACCAGAGCCCGTGGTGGTGGGCCATTCCCCCACGCACGACAGGTGACCATGCCCTCTTTTCCAATGATACATCCTCCCAAAAATTTGAATCGATGCCAAAAGCCTTCATGTCATCCTGGCTAACACATCGGCATTTGTTCCCTTGTCTTGCCAAGAAATGCCTATAAAGTTTTGCAGACAACGAAGATAAAAGTTACTGAACTTTTTGTCTTGACCACAATATGTAATCCACGCTTCACTGCCATACAGCAGGCTACCTAGAACACACGCACTGTAGATTAGCATTTTGGTGCGAATGGTTAGTTTTGAATTTTGTGGTGACTGCCTTCCTAATGCGAGTATTTATTTCTTCGTCCAGGGATTAATTATCCGTGACGGTACTTCCTGTGTAACAAAACTTATTCACCACCTTTAAAAGCATGTTATTTAGGGTGGTGTGATAGCCCCTTGGATGCGCACCCGCCGTCAACAAATAGAAGTTCCCTTATTAGGAAGCGCCTCCGCTTGGACTTAGCATGCAATCTGGAAAGGTTATACAATTTTCCATCCAATCGGTTACTGTGAAGTACTGAAATAGGGTCCTGGTGTCCTACACGCTGCCGCGTTTGACGTCATAAAAAACGCCGTTGCGTTGTCATTCGTGACTGTTCGCAGGTCCCGGGAGATCGGCCGCCTGGGTACCGTAGAACCACCAGTGCGCGCTAAAACATGTCTATAAATAGCCAAGCGGTGGGCTTCACATGCAGTCCTGCACATGCACACCGCATGGCCACGGGCACAGCGCCGGTTCTACGGTAGTCTAGGTCTGGCGGTTTAAAGGATATGGAATTATGATGCTGCGCAATACCTTCATCATCGTGTGCCTGTTTCCCAGTCTAGCTTATGCCCTTCCATATAGCGCTGATATAATGTCGTACTTTTCCTTTCAAATCGTAGCAAGGTTGATTGCCTCGTCGTAAACTGTGACTGTGACTGTGACTGTGACTGTGACTGTGACTGACTCTGACTCTGACTCTGACTTTGACTCTGACTCTGACTCTGACTCTGACTCTGACTCTGACTCGGGCTGGTTATATGAAAGCCCATGAAACAAAGAAGCTTCCGGAACAATGGCTTGGAAAAAAACTGATCCGCTTACTAACTAAGCCAGGCTGGCCAGCCATATATAACAGTTGCCTGGTAGGCATCATTATATCAAACAAAGAAATCACGCATCCTTCTCACTGTCTTTGGGCCCACGCATGTTCCCCTCCGATAGTTCTCCTTCAACGATCTTGGCAAGGCAAAAACAAAGCAAATGATATCAATCGATGGACGAAAAAACGCTTTCATTTGATTAGTGAGACTACTTCCGAGGAGGGGGAGGCGGTATGACGTCTTTCACCCGTTGGGGCCCATCAGCCCAAATAAAACGTGGGGATTACATCTGTGTTCAACGTGCCCACGAGTACTAAGCCTCTGTGAAGTGTGGCTGTGGGCCTCTATCCTGGATCCGTGGGCCTCAGCCGTTCTACCGTTTGATGAGCGCGCCGCGCCAGGGCCATCCAAATAGGACGAAGTATCGCTTATTACAGGGTTAGAGCGGTAACAAGGATGATTACAATAGGCGGCCGTTGGTGCTGCGCTGTCAGGGTGTGATCGATCTGGTAGCCTGGGGAGAACCCATGGTATTACATCAGGCCCTGATCAATCAGAGAACGGGCGGCAGTATCAGGGTCTAGACGATGGGCATTAATAGATTAATTACCTAATCGGAAGGGGTGAGTGGCGGGGGAATGCTGGGGGATGACTATTTATATGACCATTATCCATAGTTTTGTATCTCTGATGAGTGATGAACTACAAGGGGGAATCGAAGCGGTCTGGTCACCACATAAACAGTCTTAGCTGATTGCAGGCGGCATCGTCGTACATACAGATCGCTTGCAACTTGCAAACGCCACCTGATTCATCATTAACAGTCCATAATATTGTTATATTACTTGTTTTCACTGATTATTCAAAGTTGAATCCGCTTTGTGGGGGGTCATGCATGAGTGATATATTGTTTATTTCAAGGCTTAATTAAAGCAGCTCATATTGCAATTGCAATATTGCGTCTGTATTATAATTGTCAAATCTTTGTGGAGAAATGCCTGGAACAAATTATCTGACTGTGTGAGTGATAACTGTGCGAAATAGAAATATTATATTTATCAGGGCAAGCAATGGCAGCAATGGGCGACTTCTGATGACGCAGTACACAAGAAACCTACATTCTCACACTAAAACTTTAACGCATCCACGTGCAATATTAGCACTATTTATGAAAATTTCAATTTAAAGACGCTATATTAATTTTTTCTGCAACACAGGAATTTAAGTTGCGATTGTGCATCAAAAGGCAATTAACACATGATCTGAACAACAAAATGGTGTTACATGCTACTTGTAATTGGAGTATACTTCATATGCTTCATACTTTTGGCATTGCGTGTCTTAATATACATCAGTAATCATTGCATTTATATATATCTTACTGATGCTTCCAGTGGATGCTAGGACCTAAATCGTTATGCCCCATGTTACTAGTTGTGGTTTAAGGCGACGACGGTGATACAACTCCTCCCCATCATTGGGTCGTATGTATACTACAGTATTTATCCAACCACACTCAACAGATCTTCGTCAGGACATATGTGTGGTCTAAATATAGCCAGTCGTTCATATGTCTAGTCGTCCCAACAAATGACTGTATTTATCTTAACATATGCTCCAGTCATATATCCCTCCCATTTCGGGATAGAATTTGTGAAGACTTAATCCGGTGTAAGAAAACTAGATGCTGATAAGCTGTAAAAACGAGTCAAACTTATTTGCAAAAGATGCAAAGTTGGAAATTTGCATCAAAAAGGCAAATTTGCATCAATACCGTAACAAGACGCATGGAAATGCCAAACCACTGGTAGACACAATGATGCATTTATACGCATATAGGTCTGCCCAAGACTGACGTATGCTTGTGATCATTCATCGGCCTAGGTTTTCGACGTACACGAGCAAAGAACCATCAACAAGCGTCAACTTCCTACTGCCTCCACCATGACTCTCACGGCACCAATCCACGTGTACCTCGGCTGACTGACGTCAACAGCCGCCTAAAAGTGTCTTGGAGTGACTCTATGGCCATCCCAGCACACCAGACATCTAAACTTAGCATTCACCGGAAGCTCAAACGGCCATTTACCTAGAAGTGACAATGCAAAACACAGAAGGTGCACCCAACCCAGACAGCCTTTGAGGAGAGCCAGACACCATTAGGCCGGCGGCAACCTTGTTTTTACAAATGCATCACTTCGTGGAAATTACTATTTGTGTCACAAAGCTGTGACGAACATAAGAACATTGACATGAATGCACGCGCAGACAGCTTAACCACCTATTTTGGTTCCATACTTTTCAATTTTCTGAAAATTTACCCATGATATATTGGCAATATCAGGAGAAACGAGGCAATTACATCATCTATGTTGTGATGATGTATTGTGCCTTTCTCTCCAATACGGTATTTCTTGTAATCCCCTACTAGGTCGCAGCGATGGCGCAACATTGCAACATTGTTTTGGCGTATCCCCTTTCATCTACAAAGATATATATGGTATTTGGCATTACGGCAAAGTATACCCATGCTGTAACCCTGGCCATGTTCGAACAAATGTTCGATATTCTCTTTGGGTGGAAAAAGTAGCTTCACGTGAGCAAATCGCCTTTTGGGTGATGCGCTTTTCACTTCCAAAGATATAAATGTTATGAGGCATTTCGGTAAATTTGTCAAGATTGTGACCCTGATCATCACCAAAATTTCACAAAGTCAGATTGCAACCGATTTGTTACCCCTGCAGAGATGATGATCAGGCATATCTGATTTATATATATATATGTAAATATGTCCTTCTCAGCCGAACGGCGGTGGTTCTTTCGATATTGATCTTCAGAATTAATCATTCGCCGAAAGTGGCTAACAGCCAGTGGCTAACAGCCAGTGGCTAACAGCCAGTGGCTAACAGCCAGTGGCTAACGATCAGCCAGTGACATGTCCGGCTTAGGATTAGGAATGCACAGCGCCTTAAGTAACATTTCTCGCATTCCCCACCTTATCGAGTTACAGATGTTCCTTCCCTTCTTCGGACACCTTGTGTAAGGATTTATTGCACAATCGCGGTTTGCACATGGCCATTAAAGGAACCCAAACGGAACCGCTATCATGCCTGAATATTGCTATATGACTGTTGCGCCATCTGTGTAGAGCAAAAAGACATTTAGAAGCCCCGACCATGATGACGTCACCTCTGTAAATCGACCCAGCCTTTCACATAAGTTTTTACTTCGAGACCATTTTAATTACGGTGCCTCGACCAAGCTAAACGGTGTGGTATAAGGCAAAATTTGTATTTGTTCCGCTAGCAACGACAGAACACGATAACTGGGTTTATAATTTTTTTTATTAATAACCAATTTCAATATACCAATAGTGGTGAACCTTATTTCTATTAATGACCGATTTCAATATACCAATAGTGGGTGAAACCTTATTTCTATTAATAACCAATTTCAATACACCAATAGTGGGTGAAACCTTATTTCTAGCAAGGCGGCCGCCTGGCGGCGCACTTGTGTTTTATCGAACGTATATACAGTTGACCGCCATGCCGGGCTAGTCCCGGTCTGGCGCTACGTAAAAGTAACTTATGTACAGCTGGATAGATACTCGCAAACATCAGTATTGTATTACATCCGCGCAGATACATCATGGCTAGCGTCACAGACATCACTTGTATAACATTATATATTTACACGCTTATTCCGATGATTGGGAAGGCAACCAAGGCCGACCCTTCCCACAGTTACACAGAATTGCTAATGATTGGGAAGGCAACCAAAGCTGACCATCCCCCCTGTCCACCGTGCCGGGCTAGCCCCGGCATGGAGGTGACCTTTGCCTGACTATGAGGGTGACCTGGGCAGGCAACCAAAGCTGACCTACCCATTTGTGAATGAGGGTGGTGACTAGCATGAGGCAATGTATGAGACTTAGTTGGAGTGGCGTGTAGTGATGGGTGCCCTCCTCATAAGGAGCGCCAAGAAGGTCTGACTCGTCGGGAAATGGCCGGCAGAGTCAGAGCTGGCACCCAAGAAGAGGAAGCAAAGCAGGCAAGGAGATGGAGTGAACGGCGCGGGGAGAAAGGTAGGGGCCCATATCGAATGGTTAGGAGGACTTAGAGGGTGAGGGCGTAGGAAGCAAGATCTGTTTAGGACGTATGTATGCCGTGTAGGCGTTAGATTTCCAGCGTCCGGCTTGTTTAATGGTTGCGTGCGATATGTTGTCCTGTGCAAGCTGAGTGGCGCGGCCGATTCGGAACGAGTGTTGTATCGGTGTTCCGGAAGCCCTGCTAATCGCAAGGTAAGCTTCAGGAAGTCGACCACTTGTTGGCGATCGAGTGGGCGGCCGGCCAGGGTAAGGAAGAGTGGACCCGGGGTGCCGGGTCGTACCTCCAGGTAGGAACGGAGGCTAATGATAGGGCACGAGCCCGACCCAGGAACCCCCTGGACCGTGATCTGTGTGCTTTCCCCTGTGCTGTGTTTGTAGGAGTGGAATGTGATGCCCATGTGTTGGGCACTGGAGGCCGAAGGGGGCATGTTAATGTGTTCCAGGCGCAGTATGTTATCTGCATTATTGTTGGAAATGACGAGTTCCCCGATTCTAAGGCAAGCGTGAAAAGCCAGCGTGAATAGCGCCTTGAATAGCAGGCCATGGTACCGCGATCATTTGGGATAGCAATGATTCCAACACATCGGCTGTTATCGGCAGCAGCCGTTGTGTCGGCTGAGTGGTCTTTTTTATGCCGATTAGCATTCGTTTGATGAGGAATTTAGCTGTGGGGTCCTGGTGTGATCTGATTTTGTGAGCGAACGACACTGCTGTTATGTATGTGAGAATGGTGGAGTACCTTTTTCCAGTTTTGTATAGGTGGGCAATGAATGAAGCTATTGCTTGTGGCTGTAGTGGAAGTTTCACGTTGTGCCTGAGTGTATTCCGGATAAAGTGAAGACACTGTTGCCAGTGGTGCTGGTATGCCCTGACAGTGGACTTCGTCAGTGATCTGCCGACCAATGTGTCTATTGTAGATTGAAGTTTTTGGGCAGGAACCTGTCAGGTATAGGCTCCGGCAGGGGCTTCATGCTGTACTGACGCAGCAATTGTGGAGTCACCTGTGAACGAGATATGGCATCTGCTAGTACATTTGTCACGCCCGGAATGTGTACCGCTAAGAACTTGGTATTATTGTGCAAGCAAAATAGCACCAAAGGTCTTACGATAGCCATGATCTTCGGGTCACGGGACGTTTGTGTCTTAAGTATGTGTGTTACGGCGATATTATCGCAGTGAAAAATGACAACCGAGTTACGCAGTTTGTGTCCAAAG
The DNA here is from genome assembly GCA_964019135.1 of Arenicola marina. Taxonomy (NCBI): domain Eukaryota; kingdom Metazoa; phylum Annelida; class Polychaeta; family Arenicolidae; genus Arenicola; species Arenicola marina. Next base: position 40,450,807 of record OZ025257.1, on the reverse strand, counting down.
ACTTGTAGTAAGAGAAGGATGGGGTAGAGCTCAAGGATTGTAATGTGGCAAGATGCCCATGTGGTGGGCCATGTTCCTTGTATCCAAGAAGACCCGAAGGTCGCGCCGTATCCAGAGCCGGAAGCATCTGAGTACATGTTTATAGCAGGGGATGTACCGAGAGAAAGGTGCGATATGATGGAGACCCCGTTGTAGCACTTCAAGAAATCGTGCCACGTCCGGAGGTCTTGCTTAGCTGGCAATGTGAGCCTCACGTAGTGTGAGGGACATGTTACCCCTTTTGACAGGTCAATGAGGCGGCGCAAGAATGGGCGGCCCGGCTGTACGACCGACGTGGCAAAGTGGAGTTTTCCTACAAGGGACTGGAGCTCCCGTAGGGTGATCTTATGGGAATCCGTGTATTTGTCAATGTCCGAAGCGTAGCGCTCGAGTTTTTCCTTTGGCAGTCGGGCCTGGAGTTTTTTCGTATCCAGTTCGATGCCTAGGAAGGTAATGGTCTGCACGGGTCCTACGGTCTTCTCCGGCACCCCAATTTCATTTGTAAGCTGCACGAAGGCTGATAATTGTGCCTGGCAACCTGTCTGTGTAGGGTGTAAGAAGAGGAAGTCATCTAATATTTTGGTTGTGTGACTGATGTGTAGCTTTGTTTCAGAGATCCATTGAATGGCGTCAGAGAACATTTCAAAGATGGCACATGCTGCTGCGCACCCCATGGGGAGGCATTTGTCATAGTAGTACGCACCTTCCCAGGTGAACCCCATCAGATGGTATTGTGACGGGTGAAGGGGTAGAAGCCTAAAAGCGTTGCTTATGTCAGATTTTGCCATGAAGACGTGGCCTGTGAGGTGGTGTAAGTGTTGAATGTGTTGAATAGCGTTGGATATGTTCTGGTATGTAACAGTGGTGGTTTGTGAGGGTATGCCTTTGTTGACCGACCGGGAGTCGTAGGGATAAGACAGGTTGTGTAAGAGCCTATATTTACCAGGTGTTGTCTTTTCCCGCAGTGCTAATGGGGAACACTTGAAGTGATGGAAGGGTGGTTTGTTGAAGGGGCCAGCTATACGCCCAGCCTCCAACTCCTGTTTGATTTTTGCTCTGACAACTGCGGGATTAAGGAGAGCTGACTGTGAATTCTTGGAGCGTAAATCACCCTCCTCCCCTTCAAACCCAACCTTGAAACCTGAGGTAAAGCCGCTTTCTATGCGGGCTTTGAATGGGTGATGGGCAAGCGCCCAAATCTTTACGGGCGTGGGTAGTGGGGGGACGGGTGACTGCGGGGCGTGACGTGGGGCATTTGAAGGCGGGGTGTGGCTGCTGGCAACGGTAACAACTGTGCTTAAACCTGCATTGGCCACGCGCGATGCATCTCTGTTCGCGGGCATGGAATGCGAAGCAGTAGCCTGGAGGGGTGGCGTTGCGATGTTGTGTGAAAGTGTGAGTTTGGCTGAGGGGGTTAGATCTGTTGTTGTAGTTGTTGTTATTGTAGGAGGGACGAAAATGGTTTCTGGCTGGGGTGAATGACGACGTCCTGGTGGTGCACTGATGGTACAGATCCTGCCTAACTGTGGACCATGTGCAATGCGTGAACTCCCTGTCTAGGCGGAATTGCTGGTCATAAAATAACCAATTCGCTCCCTGCTCCGCGAGGTACTTCACGTCCCTTGCATAAATGAGGATGTCGTTGAGCTGCCCTGGGAACTTTTGGACGTATATAGCGGTAAATATGTCCCAGGCCCGTTTCCAATACTGTATGGTAGAAGCCCGGTGCCGGGCCTGGTTAAACTTAAGCGCCCGGCTGTTGATGGTCCATTTCTAGCGATAGGGTGTAGGTGGCCTGCTGATGGGGGTTCAGTAGCTCATTGACGTCAATGTACTTATGGCACCAGATTTTTTGTTTGACTTTGAGGTCAATGTTTTGACCGATGGGAGCGCCTGCCGACACCATCGGGCGTGGTCGTATCGGTTCCTGCCACAACACGGCACCAAGGGGTAGCTCACCTTGGTCGCCCTCGGCGTGGCAGCTGGTGAAGATGTGGTCGATGCCGTCATCCGCAGCTGGGTGGCTGTCCTCCTCTGGGTCGTGGTCGCCGTTCAATGGCGAGCCGATTGCCGCGAGTGCTGGGCCCTGCGTCATGCAGTCCCCCATGTCTGGGAGGGCGGAGGTGGAGGCGGCCCCTGGCGTTGGGTTATTGCCTTGGGCTGCGGTCAGCGACGCTGCGAGCGAGGTCATGTTCTCCATACACGTCATCACTTTTGACAACATGTCAGACGTCTTGCGCAGGACGTCATCCGCTGCGCTGCCAGTGGTCGCTTGTGTGGTGGATGCCTGGCTGGCTGTGGCAAGCGGGGCGCTGGTTGCCTTGCTGCCAGTAGTCGACGGGGTGCTGGCCTTCTTGCCACTGATGCGCCCTCTCTTTCGGCTGGACTGTGGTTGCGGGGCCGCATCCTGCGGCTTGCGTTTGGGTGCCATCTGAGGTACTGTTTAAGAAAATGCAGAAGCACAGTAACAGCGAATAAAACTGGTGGAGCCTGGTTTAGTGCTGTATTAGCGATGTGGCCGGTGGCCACTTTACGTATGTGGCAGATTGCTTGGCGTATGCGGCAGATTGCTTGGGACATTGAGAAACAAGTTGCATGCCTGTCAAAAACAATCAATTCTTACCGCCCTTGAGTCATCTATAGTGACAGGGGAACGTGCAGCATTGAGGCAGTTATAGGGTTACAACATACGTTGGACCACTTACGCGAATGATCAGTCACAGTACTTTTACGCTGCCTTGGGTCACGAATACCGTGACAGGCCAGACTTTGTGTGTAATGTGGGATATTACTGGCCTTGGGTCACATTGCATAGCATGACAGGCCCAGTACGCCATCTAAGTTAGTTCCCATGCCTTGGATCACAAGTAGAGTGACAGGCGAAAATGTGGTTTGAAATGGGATGTGGCTTGCCTTGGGTCACGTTGCGTGGCGTGACAGGTGAACGAGTCGACTATGGGGCCTTTTCATATGCCTTGTGTCATGACTGCAATGACAGGCGACACAATTATGGGATATTACCAGCCTGGGATCAGCTTGCATGGGATGACCGGCCCACTATTGCAGCTTAGACATTGTCCCGTGCCTAAGCCACAGGGGGCTCTGTCACCTGTCGAGGCTGAAGTCTCATGCTTGAAGACTCTACCCCAAAAAAGTAGTGCTGAAGCCAAATATATATATTGACTCTGCTGAACGAAAGCCACAGGAGACTCTGTCACTCATTGAGGCTGAAGTCTCATGTTAAAGACTGACCCCAGAAGAATAATGCTGTCACCGTGCAGACAGATACGGTTTATCAGGTGTAGCAACCGTCAGGTTGTCCTAAGCGCACAGCAGAAAGCATACAGCTGTATAGCTATGTAATAATAGAGGAGTGAGCGTAACAGCTGGGGTCACATAAAGCAAAAAGTGGTAAACATACTATGTGTATCAGTGCGCATTGATTAAAACTCCCGCAAAAGAAAAAAGGGGGGGGGGGGCGGGGGTAAATATGAAAACGTAAACGGAATAAAGGAAAACGCAGGCAGAAACTAGAAACGAAGAATCCGAGCAGGGGACAAGCGACATAGTGCGAAACAAGTATTCCCAGTACACAGCCGTAGGCGAGAGATCATCACTAGCAGACCGGTGACCGCAAAGCGGTGCCGCATGCGAGACCATTTAAGAAGTACCAAGGGAGCCTGACGCATGGGGCCTAACGCTGGCCGGCACTGGCTGTCAAAGCCGGCGCGGAGTCTCAAAGCCGCGCCACACACCGCTTGGTGAGCCCGCGTGTGGGGCGTGGCAGCCCGGCGCCCCGAGGCGAGAAAACGGGGACACGGCTAGCGCCGCACGGCGCGTGGCAAGATATTTTAAGTAGGAGGGTGTGACTGTGACCGGATTCTGGATCATAGAGATTGGGCTTTGGTCAGCATCAACGCTAAACGGCGAGCCGCGGCTCTGTGGTTGGGCAATGATATTTTGAAACCTGACAGAAAGGAATGACCGACGTAACATACGGAAAAAAAACATGTCTGTATCTACGTACCTAGCAGGGGATTTTCGTTGACTTTCTGCCTTGTAATGCGCAATAAACGAGGTAGTGTGATGCTTTTTCCGGGTGCCAACAAAATTTCGATGTTTCTTGCTGAAGTAGCAAAATGGCGGACGGACAACAAGTGCGCGTGGGTCATGTGACGCCGCGTGACTCATCGCCCACGTGACCTAAATCCCGGGGGCTCACGATGGGGGGTCGGGAGGACCTGGGGCTCCAGGTGGGGGGAATATACTTAGGAGAGGCCCCCTGCGAATAGGGGGTAATAACTTCTATCGTTGCTGCACAACAAAAGAAATTATGGCACATAATTTCATATTTGGTTCTTTTATTGAGAACAGAAAATATTTGACCAAATTACAGAGGCTGGAGCAGAATAATGAGATTGACAAAGGGAAGGTGGCCAGGGGGTTGCCTCTGCTGCCTTTTTTTTCTCAGAGTGCTTTTGTGTATTTTGCTCATATGTTTGATCAAAGCGACTGGCTGTATGATACTGTTTACCCTGGCACAATACGGCGGGGGACACATTGAACAGCCAGATGAGATTATCTATTGTATTTATTTTTTCATTACTTCTATTTATGTCAGATTACCTTTCTTTTGTCTTCGCATAACCTTCATTTAGGCCGCCGAGAGTTTATTCTAATGGCATTGGCGCGAATAGATCTGTTTTACATCACATGAAATATGAAAGAGAAACGAACTGTTACGGCCTTGAAAATACTCATCAACAACCTTTTGTTTTCGACAATAAATCGACAAAATATACAATAACCGACCCGCCTCACCACGAATTATAGTTATTACTATCCTTTACGCCCAGAAAACTAATCAGACCGACAAGGCCAAGTGCAGGTGGAGAGCAGGACAGTCTCGGGGGTGGTATATATACCGCCCCTAGGTTCTGACCCCCCGCCCCCACCCACACCGCCACCTTACCCATCAGATGAGAAATGAGAGCGACAAGATATCGTTACCAGGTTGACCCCAATGGACAGCCGTCCCGCCCTCGACGAGACTCAGTGACGTCAGATAAACAATGCATGAGGCACACCGCCATACAACGTGTGGCTAGTCTAGACAGAGGAAGGACAGGGGCGGCGAGCGGGTCGGTTGTATGGCGAGGGCGTCCAGACCGTAGGACGTATAAGGCGATGGTACTGCAGGTTGATGACAGGATTGGGATTCCATGGCTCGGTTTACATGATGTGGGGTTGGGATGCGGAATGGGGTGGAGATAGAGACCTCATATGGGTGTGGGGTAGGTGGAGTGGGGTCAGATGCATGCGAGTACGGCTGTGTGTATAGTGGTCTGCGTGAGGATGGAGTGTGGGCGGGAATCTGGGTGGCGATGGAGTGTAGGTGGTGATCTGGGTGGGGATGGGGTGTGTATGGGGATCTCGGCGGGGCTGGAGTGCGAGGGGGGATCCGGGTGGGGATAGAGTGTGGGTGGAGATCTGGACGGGGCTGGAGTGTGAGGGGGGGAGTGGGTGGGGAGTATGAGTGTCGGTAGATACGGTGCATACCAATAATGCAATGACAAATAGAGTGGTACGTCCTAGCCACCACGCCCCCCTCCCTACATACATATGAACACAAAAACACACTGCCATCCATCAAACAAACCAAACCCCAGTCCGCTTTTCGAGGTCGAAGGTCATGATGATAGAGACAAGCTTTGAATGGGGAATAAGGCCTGGTTATAACGTTACTCCTGTGGGTGCGTACAATGTGAAGGGAGTCTAATACAAATGGTAATAGGGTCGTATCGCCGACTTCATGTCTCCCAAACGGATTGCATGTGAACAGTAACAGCCTGCTTGTGGATCAAAGCGAACGGCCGGAAATGAAGTTCCCATGGGGTCAGCAAATGGAAGACGTAAATCTGCATTGCTACATCGCTCGCTCAGCGTGGCGAGTGTGATGACACGGTTTGGTGTCCTGTCGATAGAACAAGATGTCTACGGGGCGCCTAGGCTAAAGCTTATTACAATTGTTGCACCTATTACAGCCAAATGTACATTTGTGACCCGTCATAATTATTTGCAAGAAATTTTGTATCGACTGATTTTTATCATCACAATTTGAACATGCGAACCGGCAAACAGGCGGGACCCTATGAACTAACTTCCAAATGGTGGTAACATAACATATTAGGATCTTGAATTTCTCTTCGAACCTTGACGATCGTGTAGAGCATCTTATTTTCATGTTAGTCCAACAAGTTTCTTTTTTAACCTGACAAATCAATGCTTCAGTGCTCGAATGACCCGACCAGCAACGATCTGATGCTCTACCGGCTGAGCTAACCGAGCTTCACGGATATCTGTCGCAGTTATCTGTCACAAATTATCAATGGATTTGACCTGAGCGGTTTTATGGTCCATGGGTCCAAGGCGTGTGTGTCAAGATTGAGGCATGGATGCAGCCACAAATCAGTCGCTCAAGAACCACTAACAACTAACCATTAAGTAGTTTTGTTTGCGCTTCCGCCTTCAACTTATCCAGGTCTTCAGGCTGCAGTCCCCCAGGTTCAGGCCTGTACATGCCCCGAGTCACCCCGAAAAGGCTCCTGCATTCTTCAGGTCGCCATGGGGAGAGATGTGTGATTTATTTAACCGCCTTGTCCAAGAGTGTCCGTTAATGGCCTGCCAACCTGTTGGTAGCGGTCGCCGTCCCACCGCCCAGAGCTCCCTCTGTAACTCCCCACACAGACGTCTCTTGCTGCGACCCATCGATCTATTATTGCCTATTAAAACCACCTTCAACATATTGGTTCTTTCCTCACACACACACATCCACACATCTTCACCGCATCGTGTCCGTGACGGTGCACCCCGAGTTGTCGTCCAATCGTCCGCAGCAAAGGTGCTGGTCATGAAGCGGTGCCTCAAATATTTGCCGAGGCTCGACTTGGCCACAGGATAGGGGTTCCTTGGGGCGAGGCCATATCAGGTCTGAGGTGTGAGCGTGCAAACCAACAGTTCCTTTAATAAGGTCACAACAGAGGCATTTTTATTGACGTTGTGGGAGAGGAGGATATGGTATATGGTATTGGCTTGTGCGTGACATTTGTCTTACTACAAGCCTGCAAACTCCGTTCAAATGCTGTCTGATTCGGGCAGAATATGCATTGTGCGCAGAGATAAAGCCATATATGGCCAGAAGCGATGACATATAGATTCTCTCAAGGATTCTCAATAAATTGTATCTTAACACGTTGCGTCATTGTAAGCTTTTAGAGCCTTCAGGTTCTTTTTCTGAAGATCCTCGCAAACATAATATAATGAAGTTCATGGGAGCGATAAATAGAAATACCACGACTGTCTTACTATATTGGAGAATGATGTATGTGTGATGTCCTAGCGATATTGGGATTAAACAGGAGATAGGCGAGCTTTCAGCGAGGATCGCGAACATAAGACTGCAGTGACAGGCCATCACATGGTCAACTGCCTTCTCGATAATTTGGAGTATGTGGCAGGGATAAAAGGTAAACCGTCTGACGCAAACATTGTTCATGCCAGGGCGAGCAGCGATCTACCTCTATGGCGGATATCCAATTATTATTAACTTTAATGATTGACTGCACATAGACGGCACTTGGGCGCTACCGCTACAATATGTGATCACAGCGTCTCGTCTCTGTGAAGTCACTATGCCTCACCCTATGACGTCACTATGCCTCTTCCTCCATAACGTTGGAACTAAACACAGTTATATTTATAGAAGTAAGCAATTGACCTGGAACAGAAGTCCGGCATTGAGAATCCTGTCGTTCCTTGCTTCCTCGCAATTTATTGCAAACTCTGTTGGTTATTATTTAAGATGGAGTCATCACATGTTTATTATTTAACATGGCGTCATCACGTGTTTATTATTCATGATGCCGCATCACGTGTTTATTATTCATGATGCCCCATCACGTGTTTATTATTCATGATGCCCCATCACGTTTTTATTATTCATGATGCCGCATCACGTTCTGTATATTGTCAAACTTTTTACACAAGTTTCTGGGTCTCAAGTAAGTTTAATATACTTAACTCTTTAGAACTGGTGAATATAACACTACAATACGTCGCAGAAATATTCAGATTATTCAGAAATACAAATTGAAAGCACAGTCTATTGGAGGAAAGGCCGTGATGACCCGGGACCGGCCCATAAACGATCTTGTCTTATGAGGCAGGAAATCTCCAAACCACGCTTCTCCGGGCTTTATTACGCTTTATCACGAACGTCATGCAATAAATGGCCCTACATCTGTTTCGTTTCGTTATGTGGTAGTCCAACCGAGAAAGACGAGGCGTCCTGCCCAGTCCGTGCTGCCTATATAGTGATCAAGGCGCCGTGAATCCATGACAATACATCCTCACACCCCTTCCGTCCGCAACACCGTGCCTAATGACAGCTAATGGTGGCTACAAAACGCGCTCAGACGATGGTTTGCTGTAAGATGGCTCCCAAGCCAGGAACGTTAATTTGTGCTGGAATGGCTTCGTCCTCAGGTGGCTTCGTGTAAAGGGAGGAAGTGTGTGTCCCCGGGGCATTTACGGCCTCCGCATAGGCAAGATGGGTCTGGGGCCTTCAAAGATGGGTCGTTAAGCTGTATAGGCTGGAACAAATACCGAAAGGTCAGAACGCTCAGCAATAGACACTAGGAAGAGCTGAGAAGGTAGCTATGAAAATTCGGAGAACTTTAATGGCCATAATCGGGAAAGGAGTTTTGGGCTCAAGCATGAGCTGCCTTACGGCATTAAAGCTTTATCGGACTGTGGTATTGCCACGTGCTCTCTATGGGGCGGAGCTTTGGAACAAACAGACCAAGCAAGAAATCAAGAAGCTAGAGCGTGCTCACGCCTCTGCCCTTCGAGTTCCCAAAGAGGGCAAGCATAACGATAAGCTTATCTATGTTAAATGAAAAACACCTACTGT